>JBBMOE010000046.1:3927199-4110650 GCA_037975065.1 Chaetodon trifasciatus | reverse complement strand
CCTCCTCCTTCTTCTCCCCCTCCTCCTCCTTCTCTTCCTTCTCCTTCTTCTTCTACTTCATCATCATCTTCATCTTCTTCTTCTTCTTCTGTTAAGGATGCAGTAGGTATGGTGTGTTTGAGTGTGACTTCTGGTGCTTCTCTCCCTCCTCCTGCAGTTTGCGGATCAGTTTAAGGAGGTGAAGGAGGCGGCCCGTCTAGCCAGAGAGAAGTCTCAGGAGAGGTTTGAACTGGCCAACCCTGCGCTCAACATTGCAGCTCCAGAGGTAAAGCACTGCTCTACTTTCTTCAAACTCTTAAAGCACACGTTTTCTTAGTTATTTTGCCTCATCAGACCATTTCCCAGCTAGAAAAGAGAAACTAATTTACTCAGATACACTCAAAATAATCAAAGTCATAAGTTGTCCCATCCTAAGACATCTGACAGACATATCAAAGCAGTCAATCAGTCGAAGCCAGGAGACAATCAGTCAAAATAAGCAAATGATCAGGTAACACACTGTAACAAAAGTGTTTTAGCTATGATCATTTTGTTTTGAATATTATAGCATAACAGTCACCTCATGAAAGCTTTTCCATTTGCCGATCTCGAAATTCATGTGAACGCACCCTCAAGTCGGAACAACTTTGAACGTTGATAAACATGTTGGCATATGGCTCACTGACTTTGACGTCATGTACACAGAAACATGGCGGGCAAAAGTAAACGTTTTGTTTTCAAGTCACATATTGCTTGTCAGTTTTAGGTTCACATATGATTTGTAGTATGATATTAGGTTGTAACCATCGCTGGAATGACCTAGATTAGTTAGAAACATTCAAATACAGGACAGCTTCTTTCCACATTATGACTTAAAGCTCCCAGCCCCCCGCAACCCCGAAAGGGATAGGCGGGTATAGAAGGTGAATGAATGAATGAATGAATGACTTAAAGCTCATGAACACACAGAAGTCAAAAGAGCAACTTCCCAACTCATGAAATGGGACCATCTGATTAGCACATGAATGCACAGTGTTAGACCTTCTGCGTGTACATGGCCTTTATAAGTGACATGATGGCCTCTGTAACCCCCAGGCCAATGCAGACACAGAGCTGAGCAGTAATATCCCGCTGAACTCAGTGCCTTTGTTTCTATTTTAAACATATACAGAATCATGAGGGATTAGATGGATCCCCATCTGGCCGCTCCATTATTCTGTCATTGGTTAACTCCATTAAAAGATTTCATGCATGACAAATGGAGATGGGAAGCAGAAAGAGACGCCGGCACTGAAGGTGTTCGGAGGGGCAGTAATGGCCAGGACTGAAAGAAAGAAGAATGAAGGATCAGGAGAATGGAGCGGAGTGAGGGGAGATGGAGGGAGGTAGGGAGGGAAGGAATGGAGCTGAATCATCTATAATTGAAGGGAATCTGGCTGCTGCTGAAAGGACAATGACCAGCTTTTATCCTGCCAGTGTCACTGATTTCTTGGTGGACTTGATAAGTGCGGGTCAGTTCGAGAAGTGAAAGTTGCAGAGGAAACTTTTTGTTCTTCACCTTTATTTGCACAAGTAGATTCACAGAAGTATTAGCAAGAGGAGTGTGTTTGCTAGTTGTAGAGACGTGGATTAAGCATGCACTTCAGTCTGCTTAGAAACACACACAGTTTGCAGTCCTAACAAAGAGCCATTCAGCAGGTCAGAGAGACTGCAGAGTCACAAAGCGACCTCGACCTCAGCTCTGAGACACTCAGATAAGAGCTGATGGTTTGTCTTGTCTGTTTATTTAGTGAGACAAGGAGAAAAAAACCCACAGCATAAATACCAAGAAGCAGAAGATGTCTGGTGTACGGATTGAACAATGTCCCATCAAACTAGCTGACATTTACCTGCAGGGTTGTAGTAAATCTTGTTTTCATGGAGGCCAGGAGACTCACAGCAGAGTGTTGATGCTGGACTGAGCTGCACCAAAGCAGACCTGAGACTGGGAGGTCAAAGGTCAACTTTGATCAGTAATTTATTTACCTTCCATCTGTAAAGTTAATGTAACCTCTGCCTTTTGCATTCATTTTGTAATATGATATAATAATTCAGTCTAAAGTGCAGAAATCCCTTTGAATGAATTTAAACTGTAAATGAGCCTTTAATGTGTCCGGTTCTGATTGATATTCACACCTCAGTCCTGATCGTTTTCTGAATGCCTCCATGTGTTTGACATTGAACTGTTACTCTCTCTTTTGATCACTGTAATCTGTAGAGCTTTCTTTTTGCTTAAAATACTGTAGTGCAGACTGAATTCACACTTTTTAGACTGTGTGTCAGTGACAGAAGCTCAGTTTGAGATGTAAATGTCTGGAGAGGTAAAGAAAAAAAAATTAATTTATTTTGCTGTGGCCATCAGCCATGAGGAAACCCCACTTAGGTGTATTTGTAAAACACTTTTGAAATTCACATTATAACAAAGTGCTTTACAATGAAAGAAACATAAATGCAAATGTACCAACAATAAAAAAACAGAAGAAAAACAAACTAGAAAAGACATAAAGGCTAAAAAAGGGAACACTGTTTTCCTCTGAAAGCCGTAAAGAATGGATTCAGAAGCAAATGATCCTGTTTTGCACATGTGCTGTGTGTTGATATTGAAATTCATGCCAGCTGTACACGTGTGTGAAATGAATTTATTGGTCCTGCATGCCTCTGCTCTGGCAGGCAAGGGTTTCTGCTGGATGTAACCGCATGTGCGGTATGGAAATGATTGAATACATTTATCCACCGCGGTGAGGAAATTAAGTATGAAACAGGTGAATTCATGCCCTCGGAATGAAGTCTAGAGTGAGACTGCGCTCACAGAGGTCAGAGGTCAGGGTCAGTGACAGAACAGCAAGCTGAGGTGTTGCATCCTATTACCATGGCAACCAAAGACCTCTGCCTCTTGGGTAGTGCTTTGGAAAAACTAATTTCCCCCTCCTCACACACAGATACGTGAAAATGCATACACTCACGTTAAACAATCACACACACACACACACTCACACAAAGAAGCATCTTCTGGATAGAGCTGCAAGGTCAGATGCAGGCGAACATCCTGCACTGATTTCTGGGTAAGACAGCAGTCATTGATTTTGTGTCAGGCAGTAAACACAGAGGTGTTGTGGAGGTGTTGTGGTTGTTATCACATCGTCTGCCTCACCACTGCACGATGTAAAACACCATATCGCTTACTGTCTGAACCTGTGTAATATAGAAATAATACCCAATCAAAGCTGTTATAGAGAGGTTATTGTGTGAAAGAACCGCAGCCAAGTATTGATGGCAGCCCCAGTGTGGCTATAATGCCAGTTAAGAGCTCCATTAAGGCTTTTATATGGCACAATGTGTGTGTTGTTTAAAGCTTTCCACAAACATCGGGACATATTATGTCATAAAGAGAGCAAAAACAGTAAAGATCACAGATTGGACTTTTAAGTGCAGGAAGTATTTATGGAAGTAACTGCAGTGTGTTTCTAGCTGCAACATGTCAGACTGAAGCCCAGTCAAAAAGCCAAGAAGTCAAAGGAGAGGAAGGCGATGTTGCACTGGAAGCAAACATACAGCACACACCGATGAACCCACTGTAAATGTTGGTTTATACAACACTGGGGGAAGCTGCAGTGTTTGTCTGTTTTCCTCTTCACCCAGTGTATCAGTAGGTTTTGCATCACATTCAGCTGGTCAGTACCTATCTACAGTATTTTGCAGAGCTGTATCCATGCAGCCTCGGGCTTTACAGAGCACATATTCTGCCTCTGATATGTGGATGGCAGCAGGGGATCTGCATGCAGTAAAGCTTCAGCTTTCAGGCTTATTTGCAGAGAACTCAGAGATAAGATGCAGGAGGAGATGGTGAAGTTCAGTGAGATAAAAATGATAAACACAGTTATATAGACAGTATTATAAAACTGGCAAGCAAGAATACAATAAACACTTATGCAATAAAATAATGTTTAGAGAATATGTTTATTTTCAGTAGATGCTTCATTGGAGGGTTGTAGTATTGATGCCACAGAAGGAATTGACCCCTATCCATGGCCCTGTTTATGTTATGTGTTGTGCAGTAGAAAAAAGTATTGTCAACAGTAAAGAGGATAAACAGAGTCATAAAATGTAAATGGCATTGCTTAAATATTAGAATTAAAAGAAGATACACCCACCAGGGCATTACAGGCAAGTAGGAATTTGTTTGAAAGGTCCCAAATACTAAAAATGCATATTTTCCCTTTATTTCACACATCACAATGCCTTTGTTTTTTTGTTTTTTTGAGAAAATGTCGAAGATATTTTCTTCAACACCTTGTGTATGAGGGTGCTCAATAAAAGTTTAGCTCCATCCAATAAAATGTGGTCACAGATTTTAATGTGACCCAGCCAACCAAATTGAACTCTGAGGCTCCTGTCTGTTGCTGAAAGAGAAGGTGTTTTGAGAAACAGTCAATTCTACATCTTTCAGGAGTGAAAAACCTTAAATATGTAGTCTTTTAATGATGGCATCTTCTCTTCACTAGTTTCCTGCATAACCACTATGGAGGAAGAACATAACAGTCACTGGTACTCCGGGAGACACTACTGCAGCTCTCAGATATTAAAGGCTCACTAATCACGACACGCCTCCTCCCAACCTGAGTCAGTTGCAACATGTTTTAACCATTTTGAGAAGCATGCTTATCCGCTTTCTTGCAGAGATGTGGATGAGAAAATCAATACCACTCTCATATCTGTTCATTTGGCCGTTTTACACAGGCTCATGTGCTGGACTATTGTTTGGCAAGAGGCAGTTTCCAGAAGTTACTGGTTCCAGCCAAGAAATAGCAAAGGGAAACTGGCATGTTCATGCTTTGGCTTTTGTGCAGATTAAACAAACAAGATAGAAGGTGTGTGTGTGTGTGTGTGCGTGTGCGTGCGTGCGTGCGTGCGTGCGTGCGTGCGTGCGTGCGTGCGTGCGTGCGTGCGTGCGTGCGTGTGTGCTGCAACTGGGCTTTAGAGCTGCTGGTAGGCAGATTTTGTGACTGTTGGCCAACACCATGCATCCAGTCTTTATGCTAACTGGCTGCTAGCCGTAGATTCATATTTACCGCACAGACATGAGTGTCAAACTTAAAATCTGATGCTTAGCAAGAAAGCAAAGAGGCATATTTCCAAAAATGTCAAACTAGTATTCCTTTAGCACCAGGTTCTGCACTGAGAAGTGAGAGATCAGATCACTTAAGATAATGGATAAAAGGTGAAATGTCCAGCCTCTGCCTGTCTGTGTGGTAGCTGTAGAAATAGCGACCTTTTGCTTTTGAAAACAAAGGAGGAAAGAGAGACAGCCGCCTCAACATCAACAGATCCAGGATTAACAAATTATTGTAACAAAACCCGCCTTTATGCAGTGAATAGTGTTAAAAACATCCAGCTTTGAGTCAGACATGTGATGAAGAGGTACTTGAGCTCATCTTGGTTTTTGTCAGAGAGGAAAACCCTCTGAGCTACACACTAAAGATGAATAAACGCCAAATTAGAAGTATTAGAAGAAATACTCTCTCTGTCCATAAATCACCTGAACAGCAGTGTAAACACAGCAGGATACAGAAGCTCTTTCCCTCCTCATACAGGTAACAGCTGTCATTTGTTTGCTCCTGCTGATTGGGGCTTTTTTCCTCTGTGATCTCCTCCCATACATACAGTACATTGCATGCAGAGGCAGACAGAGAGGCAAGCAGAAATGCCAGTCATCAATATTTTAAAGCACAGACTTGGCATTAAAACCATCTGAAAACAAGTGTGTGTTTTGGGGTGTGTGTGTTGTTAAGTCAGGAGGACAGGTGCTTCAGGGGAAGCCTAAGCATGTGCCTCTGATGCATGGACACATGAATAAATAAAGCAGGTTTGTGGTCTCAATGAAACACAGGGTGCAGAAACAGGAGCTTTATAAAGCTGAGGGAGCCAATGACTGATTCTCAGATAAATAAGTAAACAGTGTAGATGTACTTAAGACGAACAGCGGTGCGGAGACGTCATGATGAAAGCTCTCAGGAAAGCCATTTAATATTTAAAGTATCTGGGATTCCATCGATTACAAAGCAAGCCTCCTCTCAGGACCCCCAAAAGTTGAAAACGGTGAATGATAAAGCTTTCATGAAGAGGCCACAGGATGGATGGCTGTTCAGTCAAAATCAAAGTGCTTAATGCATTCATTTTAATCATCTACTAACTAATTTTTCTGTTTCTCCTCATTTGCCCCTTCGCTGTCCCTGATGCATCATGGGGTGTTTTCATGTAACAGCTCTCACAGGTGCGTGAAAACACACACTCCACCCCACAATCCAAAAAAACAAAAAAACAAAACAAAAAAATGCAGCACAAAGACAACCATCTTCTTTTGTCTAAGGGACTGCGGTGTTCATGCATCTTAGTGTTGCATGGACTATCGTACTCAATAATTCATCTGGAGTCTGATCAAAGTTGACATCAGAGCAAATTTAGCTTCGGAGCACAGCTGGTGCTCACTACAAGAGAGTAGAAGCTTTGTTAAAGCAGCATTCGTACATTTTATCTAAGGTGTGCACGATGTGGCATGAGGTACGTTCATCAGCTGTTCATCCAGACTGTACACTGATATCATGAAACACCCCTGAGAACAGGCAGCACACAGATGTGTCTTTTAAAAGTGTAGATTTCTTGCAGGACCTTTGAACTCTGGCTAATTAGTCATTGATCGTGTGCTGGCTTGTGCCCTTGTGTGCCCGCCTTGTTTCCATTCGGACTGTTAACCAACAACTTACAGAAAAACTGCTGTAAATTTATAATTCCACTTATGACTTAAACATTATCCACAGCATGAATTATTCAGGGATATGCACAGCCGATCCGTTGACTTTGGGGCCGGACTGGAGTTGTCTTAGCTTTGATTTTTCCTGCTCTCGGGTTCCTTCCTTTGGACACGGTGCTCATCCACATGCGTCAGCTGTGCGTTTTATTTCCATATCCTTCCATAAGGACAGAGAGAGAGCTGCTGAGCTGTAGATAATAAACCACCATCCTCAGGGGAATACAGTCGGGCTTGTTTAAATTAATAATACAAGCTTTTTCTACAGTAAGTGCTGGGTTGTAATTCCCCAGTGAGGCACTGGGTCGTTGACAAGTTCAGGTTTAGGTTTCCACTCAGAAAGAAGACAGAAGGCGACAGGGAGTGCAGAAATGTGCCCAAGCTAATTCATCTGCATGCTTTTAGAAGGGAGACTGAGCAGTCTTCTAGCCCATGGCCTGAAACTGAGGAAAATGGTTCAAAACTGTGTGACAGGAAGCTTGAACCCATTTTTGGGCAGAAGGGAAGGAAAATATCAAAGCAGATTGGTTAGATGTGACTGTGCCAGGCTGGAGTCGAGCCATCTGCATGCTGTAATGTCATATCCAAAGTCTCTGTCTGACGTGAGAGGCAGATGAATGGCTCTTCTTGTTCTGCATCACCATTCAGTCTATTTAACCTTTATTTTATACTGTAGGCTACTCCTAATGAGGTAAGAAAGCAAAGGCAAACACTTCTGACCTCTATGAATGAGTATAATTTACAACTGTTCACTAATAACCAGGCTGTTAACAACAGGCTGAACATGAATTCAGTGTTTTAATTGAAGGTCACTCATGTGATAAGTTTAGATTTTTTTTTAGATATATGTCACTATGAGACACCGGCTGGCTTGTTTGTAGCCCTGATTTCTACTCCACAACACTGATTTCAAGCTAACTGTATGAAAAGAAAATAAAGAATCAGTCAGATGGATGGATCACTAATCATTTATTTAGGTCCCAGCAAAAACAGGTTTTACACTTACATCTCTGTATATTATTGTACTATCATTAAATTCATCATCAAGTTAGTTTATGAGGAACTCATGGAATTGTACTTCAGTTATTTCCTGTTGAATGCAAACAAACCTCTGAGGCTGAATGAAGACCAGGCAGCCGGGCTCCACACATGCAGGGAGCCTGTTTACAGGATCCCAGGTGGGACATATCAAGCAGTGACAGGTTGGACTCTGTCCTGTCCTGCTGCCTGTTCATTTTGTTCTGATGACAGGTCTGTATGTAGAGGCCTTAATGGACCTGTCAGCAGCTCAAACCTAAACTCTGAGCCACAGTCGACTTCATGGTGCTTCATCTTGTATCAACATCCACAATCAGGAATGTATGGATCTGCTGGCATGTTGGCACATTTATTGTCATTTAGAACATCCACTGAAATCATGTTGTGACAAAATGTGAAGTACCCTCATCCTCTAAGCAGACACTTTGTATGAAAAGACTCCTAATAGGAGAACTGCAGTGTCATTAATTAGGATTTACATTCTAATCCCAAACAACTCCAGGAAGCATCTATTTAACACAGAAGCTGCCGGTGCATCTGACTCTTTCTTTGGTGTCCTAGTAGCAGGATAAGTGCCGGTACAGAATGAAGCTAATTCCATACTGACAGAGCTGCTGATTTCATTCAGCTTCATAACGGAGCTCATGTCCTGTTTGTGCCGTCATATCTGTCTGTCCAGGAGTTGTCGGAGGGACGCCATTCTCCACCGCTGCTCACAGTTAACGGGCCGGGCGAGGAAAAACTGTTTCGCAGCAAGAGCGCCGAAGTGGAGCTGACGGCAGAGAAGGAGAGGGTCAAAAAGATGCTGTCTGAAGGGTAATGTTTGGTTCTACTTCAATAGAAAATCAGCATTTAAAGCCTCATGTTGTGAAAGCTTAATAGCTTTTTTTCACTTTAAGACAAACCATGATAAACCCTTCTTATACTTTATATTCATTTTAGCATTTCAGTGTATTTTTACATTTTTCAGTTTGGGTTTGCTAGTTTTTAAGTGGTTTTAGTTTAGTTTTAAACTTGAATAGTTTGCCTTAATAACCAAAAAGCTGCAATGAATCAGACCATGTGGTCAGACTAACAGCACTATTTATTTTATTTGCTGTGTTACACATGCGTCCATTCTGCTGGCGTGCAGCCATACTTCAGATAATCCATATGTTAATTTGCATCACAAAGCATCACAGTTTCCCTCGAGTGATTGTAGTACAAGTAGTATGAGAAAATAGCAACAATGTCCATTCTGGATGCAGTTAATTGTAAAAATCATATAAATGTCAAAAAATGAAAGAAAAATCACTTTTCCTTTCTCCCATTGTTTAACCAAAACTTACTGAAAGCTGTTCACAGGTTTTTAGAGATCCCCTCCAGCAAACAAAACTGAGAACAGTTTTAAAGTGACAGTATGTGCTGTTTGTGGATGTATTCTACAAACAGCACATACTGTTATCCATCCAGAGAGACAACCTGGTACCCACACTAAAACTGAGGCCTTTCTCTCTGAAATGAGAGCTACTCTTTGATACATTACCAAGGAACTGACAGCAGAAAAGGAAAAACATTTTGTAAACTGCAAAGATCTGTGCCTCAGTAAGATGTGGCTCCAGCAGAGAGGAGCATCACATCCTCACAGCATGAGGCTTTTAACATTCAGGTGCCCACATTAATTCAAATTTAAAGCAGCCATACTGAATATTTTTAATATTTCAGGTGTATGAACAACAGTATGAATCTGGTCGCCTGCAGGATAAAAGCCCACTGTACACTACCTGCTCAGCACTAAACAGCACACACACACAGTCTGCAACAAGCTGGTCAACGGCATTTAGCAGAGCATTTAGCTTTTTTGTTTTTTTTTTTTAAGCGTTTTAAATTCAGCATTTTTTTAAATCTGTATTTTACCAGGCAAGACATTAAGAACAATTTCTTATTTGTAACAACAGCCTGGCCAGACGACAGGGTGAATATAATTATTTAACATTCACAACTTTCTGCTGCCTCCAAATGGCCAAAAAAAAATCACTTATCGTGAGTATCGAGAGTTTAAAGGGGTGCAGCAGTTAATTGCTGCACTTTTACAAAGAAGAACAGACTCACAAGAGACAAATTAAAGGCACACTCCACCAATTTTACACATGACGATCAGCTTACTTGCCATGATGAGTACTATAGCCGAAGGAAAATGCCAAAAATAAGACTACTGAGTAACCCAGAGGAACCAAAGTCTATGTTGAAGCTAGAGGTGATTTAGTCACTGGTAAGATAGCCGCTTTAAATGTGAGACCTCCTTATCACCCTCTGAGGTGAGCTGCCGACTCTCCAAGCTCTCTGTAGTCATATATTTGGCATTTTCCCTGCGCCATAGAGTACAGCCTGCCTGTAAAATAAGTTATACTGTCTTCTGTGGCTCAGGGGTGACTTTCATTAAGTCTCAGAAAATAACCCTGATGACATCAGTGGGAGAAAACAGATGAGGACATTTACCAGGCAGGTAGGGTCTAACGAGGGATGTGAATCAAGGGTAGAACCCAGACCTGAAGCATTGCATATTTTCCATGTTCGGATGCAGTTAGACTGGATTTCAACAGGCAAACTGACTGAGTAGGGCAGTAGTATGTCTCAACCTAGCTGTGCGTGCGTGCGTGCGTGCGTGTATGTGTGTGAATTTAGCAGCTCATAATTACCGTCATCATGGTGCACATTATCGATCACTCAACCTTCGCTGTGAGACCATGGAGCAGGAAACCACTCCCACTGTGCTGCTTTACAGCCCATTGTCCCAGAGCTTCACTCTGTGATTGTTAGAAGCCAAGGCAAGCGTTTTTTCTCTTGTTGCTATGGTGAGTAGTTTTATGGTTGCCAAGCAGATCGTTTGGTCGTCATGGCAAAGACTCCGTTTCCTAAAATCCGTCTTCTCACTGAATCCTGACCTTTTAGCAGCACATCTTCCCCACATGCTAATGAAGGAGAAGACGTCAAACCTCTCAAAGACATGAAAGACAAAGGAGGGTTAGAATGTTAAATGATAATAATAAGAGAAAAAAATTGGAAAAATTGTAATAAAAAGTCACATTTAAGGGTAATTTACACATCTTATTGCAGTGAGTCATCTCGTTCTATCTTAGCCTCCTCTAGAAACATTAAAGCTCATGAGCTCAATGCTCCTTAAAATCAAATGGATGTCCTTCAGATTCTTCCAAACAGCTGCTGCAGCATAATGTAAAGGTTTCACTTCATTACCTCATTATCTTTTGCTTCCTCACCAGCGGTGCTTCTTTCTGGCAGCAAAAGCCAACCAGCATTAGGTCCTTATAGCTGCACCAATCAATATTAATCATCACCTGTCTCTGCAGTCCCTCTGAGCTCTGCAGAGCGTTTTACCGTCTTTCGGCTCATTGTTTCACTTTTATTCTCGCTGCTCTCATCAGCGTTGTTTTCGGCCGCAACAGGCAGCAAAAAAGCTTTGATAGACCCACTGTGCACTGCCTGCTCTGCACCAAATGAAAATAATTTGTGTCTTTCTGTGACCTCTCCTCAGGTCCATGTGTGAGATGAACCTGGAGGCTGAACTCTTCACGCTGCAGGACAGTAACGCCAAGCTGGTGGCAGCACTGCAGGAAGCCAACAGCAGCGTGGAGCAGTGGAAGAAACAGCTTGCTGAGTACCAGGAGGAGACCGATCGCCTCAGAGACCAGGTGACGTACAGGCGGTGATGTCTGGAGGGTGGACAGAGAAACACCTTGTAATACAAGATCCCTGCAGCTAATAGCAGTGCATTGCAGCTCATAATGTGAAGGCTGGGACTGTCGAGGTGTTCATAATCGTTTAAAGTGTTGTTTAGCAAGTATTCAGTTGTGACTGCTGTTTGGTGTGTTAACAGTTTTGAGATCTTGTTCTTGCTTTATCACATCATTTTTTTCAGTGTTTGCAACTGAGTCCAGGTCGCAATAAGCCGCATGAACAATGAGACACAAGGAGGATAATTATTCTTATTTCAGGACACTTCAAAGTGTTTTATCAAACCATGGCCACTAACCAAAGGAAAAGGAGGCAATATTTCAGCATTTCAAGAAAGACAGAGTGGAGAGAAAGTCTCTACCTGGTCTAAAAAAAATACAGTCGTGTAAAATACTAATTTAACAAAGCTACTGTATCAACTGTGTCATAAATACCAACACCAGCAGTTAGTAATTTAAACTCAGAGATTAAAACATGAGGACAGGATAGTGCACAGACCTTTTATTTCATTGTGCTGAATGTTTTCATGTTTCCTGTCAGTCACTTCACACCCAGAGGAGGAAATTTGTCCTCCAGCAAGTCTCTCCAAACCAAGTTACTCCATAAACTATTTTTTCACATGTTTGTCTGTTATTTAGGGCATCTACATCATGTGCACAGGGTAGTTTGGACATTGTAAACCTGATATATGAAGAAAACTCAGAAAAATCTGGTAAATGTAAAAAAAAAAAAAAAAAAAAAAAAAATGAAAGAATTAATGGTGACACTTTATCTTAAAGTACAAATATTCACCATTAAGTAGCTGCTTATGAGCAGCATATTAGCTATTTATTAGTCCTGAAAAACATTTATTAATGCCTTATTCTGCATGACCATAATGTACAACTGGTCGGCCATTAACTAAGAGGTCCCACAAAAACTTCCTTATTACTGCTTATTGACAGCAAGTAAGGAAGTTGTTGTACATGAATTACGATTATAAGAACCTAACTCTCAATAACCCTAATCCTCAGAATAACCCTAACCCTAACCCAGAATTAATAAGTGCTTTATAATGGCTAATAAAGAGCAATAGGATACTAATATACATGCTAATAAGCAAGTAGTTAACGGTCAGTATGCTATTACATATAATGATTCAATAGAAAGTGTGACCAAAGGAATAATTTTCAGCATACATTACTGTGGAAATTCAAAATTAGATATGCAGTAAATAATAGTAAATTACATTTAACTTGTGTTATCATTTTATTGCTAGATTAGGAAGTATGATTGGGTTGTAATTTAGATCATATCCGCATGTGTCTGCATGTGGTTCAACATAGCAAGTCAACAGAAATACCACATGTGACTTGGTTTTTGAAGCATTTACCTGTTAGCTGTGTTACCTGTGACAGATAGCAACCAGACATTATGCAGATTTTTTTATTCTACATCTATAACTGTCACACTAAAATCCCCACGCAGACTGCAGATGCATTTTTCATCCAGCTCCCTCTCCTTGAGATATTCCTGTTGACAGGCTCCCATGATAATCACGGGGCCACAACGCAGACATTTCACCTTTAATGTAGACGGAGTAAAGTTCTGCCCTCGGTCAAGCTTAACAAGGCGTCATCAGTGCGACAGAATTAAGTGCTACCGCAACCAACCTGCAGTGGAGCGATTACCACCAGTGTCAGAAAACTGGGACCTTTATTTTTAGCCCACATTGTGGTTTCATCTAGCTCTATGCGTCCAGGTGAGGGTAGCCCCCCAACACACACACACACACACACACACACACACTGCAGCAAAGTCAACCAGGTGGCTGGAAGTGGAGCAAGCCTCCAGGGTTTGGCAAAGGGGTGTTGAGGGGGGCAGGGATGTTTTTTTTTTTTTCTTCTCCTTCTTTTTGGGACAGGACACCCTATACTGCCCACCCCCTCCCCCTCTCTGCCCCAGTTAGAGGAAGAAGATAAATCATGGTAGGAGCAGAAGGAAAGAGGTTGGCTCGCTTTCTCTCCCAGCCGTGTGTGTGTGTGTGTGTGTGTGTGTGTGTGTGTGTGTGTGTGTGTGTGTGTGTGTGTGTGTGTGTGTGTGTGTGTGTGCGCGCGCAAAAAGGTTGGGGGTTTATTTCTGGGTTGATTCTGACCCCAGCTCAGTTTTAATGAGAATTAGTGACACGTGGAGAGCGATACTTAGGTTACATAATGTATTTAAGTGTAGAATACTTGAATAGGTTTTTGTATACAGTATACATGTTTGGTATTTTTGTTAGTTGAAGTCTGCGAGGTTTTGCTGATATCATTTGTTTTGCTACATTTGGACATATGAATTATATCTGTTGTCTATGTGGAGTTATGATGCATGAAAACAGCAGCAACCTAAACTAGAACCTCAACAACATGTGACAAAGAACGAATATATGAAATTTAGAGAAATCTGATTTGCATCCAATTTTGCATTCCCATTTTGGCGGCTCTCCAGCTCTTGTCGCTAACTGTCTAAGGATAGTGACCTCAAAGAGTGCAGACATTCATCAATACAGCACAATTGTGGAAAGTTGAGTTCTAATAGTACCAAATGTACCGAGTGAGCCAGGACAGAATGGTTCTGACCAATGGAAGAGCAGAGGGCAGGCAGGGATAGGGCAGTATCAGTATGTATTGTGAGACTTTAATAAACTGTCTGGAGAATCTATTACAGAATTTGTACAAGAAGGTCTGTTTTATCTACTCCAACATTTTAAATATCCAACAAATCAATGTAAATGATTACCAAACACAGTATTACTATAATGTAGTCCTGCTCATTGATCTACAACATCGCTTCCAATTATCCAGTACAACCAGATATATTAAGGGATGGATACAAATAATTGTCTTCATTGCTGATTAATTACTAATTATCTCCTCCATCAATTAATTAGTCATTCAGTCTATGAGATGTTAAGAAATGGTGTAAAAAGCCCACTGTGAACAGTGGACTAACAGTATTGCAAAATATCTCTGAAAGAAGGCAGATGGATATTTTTTAATGGTATATATTATCATATCACTCAAGTGTAAAAAGTGTATTGAACCAAAAATATGAATGTTTGGATGTAGTCGTCATTGGATTCAGTTGTACCTGCCATGAATCCAAAGTGAACATATAGCAGATATGTAGAATATAGTGAGTAACATAATGCTGATAATGAACTGACAAGCCGCTGTTCGACATTCACCATCTGTTTTTTGTTTTTTTTGTATCTGCATTGATATCTTATTCAGCTCACTGCTCCTGGACATATATACGCTACACCACAAAACTGGTTTTTCAATCTCCTCTCAATCTATAAGATTAAAGCATTCCTCAGAACATTCACTTAGAAACAAAGCAGTTTTCCCGGGTTTCTGTCTTCATGTATTTGTGTGGCGTTCAGAGACATGGAGCTGGTGCCTCCTGGGACGGTGGCTGTCACATACAGAGTGGATATGAAGGGGTTGAGTCCACTGGGATTGTGTGTACACAAGGGGGTGCCCTTTCAACCTGCAGCGGTTTTCTGAAGCTTGGGTAGTGTGGAATCTATAAAGAGCCACTTCAAAATTTCCTGTGAAAATGCAGAGGAGATCCAAAAGGGAGGGAAAGGGAAATATTGACATGGGAGCAGGGAACCCTCTCTCCCCTCACACATATTTACATTTCAGACATTCATTGAGTTGAAATGCAAACAATAAGCAATAACAAGCATTCTGATGATTCCTACAGCACAGACATTAAAATAGGCAAAGCTAAGAAGGTCAGGAGTTAAAGCAATCTTTGTTCAGATTCTCCTGTTTTCCTATAAAAGAAACCTGTTTTTTACAACCATAAAATGTCAATACAAGGACACAGAGCAGTCCTTACCTCAACAAAACTCCGCACAGTTGAATATTTGGCTTGCAGTTGAGAAAGTAAAAATTGTTCTGGTTATTAAAAGTAACTGTGGGTAAAAGATGACCAGCAATTGTAAATTAGCCCAAATGTCTCACCTGTCAGCTGTGATCATGTCTAAAGTTTCATCCACAGCAGCTGACAGTGGTGAGTGCACACTGTCGGGCAAATTTGATCCATTTAATCCAATTAACACTCAAAATACTCCCACTGCCATGTAAACTTTTTTATCTAATTATCTTAATGAGCATCAGGTTAGACCCAACTCCCACTAACACACAGACTTGTGAACAACACGTCCATGCTTTAGGCCATACAGACACATTACCAGGATTTTGTCTTAGAAACTGTACAGAGGTCAGTGGAGCTAATGTCAGACTTAGAAAACAAACATGATATAATAAGAGCCTCATCACTTTTTAAATGACTGTCTAAAGCATATTAACAAATCCTGTTACTTCAAGCTGGAAACACTCACAGTTAGGTGACTGACTTCTTCTGTTGCTCCCAGAGCAGGCACACATTATAGCATGCTGTTTTTCTTTTGCTGGAATCAAGGCCAAGCGGGAATTGAACCCCTAACCATTTCAGTTTGAGTGCCTTGCCCTGGCTGCGGAGCTACAAAGCACACATTTTAAATCACGTCACGTGTAGACTTCAGAAGCTGCACAGTTTGCCCGTGTTTAGTCAAACTGTCACTCACCATCTTTGGCTTTTCTGTTAATATGTTAACACAGAGAAGTGGGTCAGATTGGGAAAATATTTTACCTGATTTTCAACAAGGTCACATCCCTCTGGCAATTAAAAAGAAAGTCTCCGAGGCAAGAGAGTTCAGCACTGTGACCACTGGCAGAAAAGCTCTTTTTCTACAGAGGTGGGGTGTGTGTGTGTGTGTGTGTGTGTGTGTGTGTGTGTGTGTGTGTGTGTGTGGACATGTATTACTCATGTTGTGGGGACATAAATCTGTTTACATTGGCACATTGTGGGGACTCACCTTCCTTAAGTGGACAGAACGTAATAATGTAAAAGCTTAGGATAAGGTTGGGTTTAGGGTCAGGCTCCAGGAAATGAATGCAAGCTTATGTAATGTCCCCAAAAATGATGGAAACATGACTCTCTGTGTGTGTGTGTGTGTGTGTGTGTGTGTGTGTGTGTGTGTGTGTGTGTGTGTGTGTGTGTGTGTGTGTGTGTGTGTGTGTGTGTGGGCAGATATGTGTAGGCGATGACCCTCTGTTCATTTTCCACATTTCCATCAATAATAGTCCTGAGTGTCTGTGTGTGTCTGTATGTGCATGACTGATATTATTGTGTTTGTACACTGCAGCCATCATCAAAACCTTTTAATGCTAATTTTACTTGTTTCTGTGTTTTCTTTTGGAGGGCCATGTGTTGTTCTCTGGATGTAGAAAATTACACCACACATTAGGTTTCTACAACCTTTTCACAGCGCCTTCATTGTATAACCTCTGAAATGAGATTCCAGTGCAGCGTTCTCCTCATTACAATGGATGTCTCTTTACCCTTTCTAGAGTCTTGTTTCTCGTGTTTGTCCTTCAGCAGATTATGGAAAAACCTAATTGCTGCGTATTCCCTTGAAACCTGGACTGATCAGATTCAGACAAAGTGCTAAAAGGATTAGATTATGAAACTAAATCAGAGACTTTCCAACTCCTGAGGTGATTCTTGCAGACTGGGGATCAATTCAAACAGAGAGAGGACCACTGTGCTCGAGCGCAGCAGCAACATGGAGAGTAGTTTGACCTTGTTGAAACTGATGGTTTCTGTATGTCCAATCTGCTGCTGGCTTTCATCAGTCAGGCTCCAATTGCTACTGTATGTTGTTCACAAAGGAGACCTATTTCTTCACACCTCTATTTATTTTTTTTTAATATACATTCTTCTTAGTATTTTGTGTTATGTTGCATCTGCCTCAGAGACCACATCACCTATATTATAATAATTAAAAAGATGGCTGATAAAAACAAAAACAAATAAAAACAACACAAGGATCATAAAACACCGGGGGGACAAAATAAAGGAATAAAAAGGAAAATGGCAAGAATGGGATGATAAAACCCAGCAACATATTAAATATTCATAAATGCTTTCCTATAAAAAAGTTTTAAGAAGGGACTTATTGTACACTAATGATGTAGCATGTGTGATCTCAATAGGCAGAGCGTTCCACAGTCTGGAGGCTCAAATAGCAAAGGCCCACTCAAGCCAGGGTCTACATATAACCTACATATAAGAGACCCTCCTCCCTTCTAACGTTCAAAAGATCTATGTAAACCAGTCTGTAACATTGTTTCAGTGTACTGGATCTTGGTAGCGGCTCTTTTTAACCAGGCTTGCAGTGTTGCTCTAGGGATGGAAGCTTGAGTCTGTCAGTTGGTCCTCCATGTTGATTCAGACTGAACTATTTTAGCAGCTCTTGGATGGATTCCCATGAAATTTTGTACAGACACTCATGGATCCCTCCTGACTTTGGTGATCCCCTGACTTCTCCTGTAGCACCACCATGAGGTTGATGTTTGTGGCTTTTTGTGCAATGTAACAATTTTAATTTGTCCAGTACTGTGGACACCAGCATTTCCATCATGAACATGTTATCATACTGTTAGCATTAGCTTAAATCATCGCTGTGGCTATATGAAAAGCACTATGTGAATGAGTTTTATTATTAAATGTGTTTTATTTGTGTGTCTGTGTGTTCCAGGTGGCAGAGCTTGAGGCCCAGCTGGGGCATCCTGCTGCTGGTCAGACTGGTGGAGAGGAGCTGAGTCAGTCACTGGAGGAGCTGGAAGCCCTGCTGAGCGCCAAAGACCAGGCAAGACACCAGTTCACTCGCTGCATGACATGCTCCAAATCCAGCACTCGTGCAGTAATATATTGCCAGTATTTCACTGGATGTGTTTGTTTTCAGTTTGTGAAAACAGAGCCTCAATCTCCATCTGATGAAAGAAAAACCCTGGAAACATTCAGTCATTTAGTGAATGTATTAACAAAAAGTTCCGCTGCCAGTTTGAGTGTTTGTTCTCTGAATCATCTTTAGTCTTTTAATGAAATCTTTCTGGTTCGTGATCTTGTTTTCATTTTGACCAAAACATAATCACTAAATAACATGTTCAGAAATCCAAGTGGATAGAAATGAAGAGCATGTGTCTCTTGGCTTTTACTTATGCTCCTCTAGTTTCTCTTTCTACAGTCCTTAATTTATCTTCCAGGCACTTTCATTTTTCTGGATGATTCACAGGTTTGGTCAGACAAAGAGAGCTTTGATAAAATATCACGGCCTCACAAAACGCAAAAATGAATGCTGCAGATGTCCAGAGCTGCCACCTACATGTTAAGTGAAATCAGGACTCTCTGACTCACCTTCAAAACTTTTTCCAGGCCTGCTTTAATATGATTTTTATGATGCCAAAGTAACACCTTATGAATATTTTGTGCCTGCATGAGCCCAGTCAATGTCCATCAAATGCATGCTGGGCACGCTCAGCCAAAACCTCTTTCCCTGGATAAATAAAACAGATATTAAAGAGGAATATTCCTTGAGAGCAGCTTGCTGCTGTCCTGCAGCCTCATTAACATAACCGCCTCTGTCCTGTCATCTAAACAAGTTCCACTTGTGGCAACAGGATTTGTGGCAAGGTCATGGTATGTTTCCCCTGGGGAGGAAACATCAGAGGGTAACCCATTTTATCACCAACCAGGTTCATGATTAATGACTCGGCTTCTTTTAAAAGCTCGTGAAATGTTTTGGTTCTGATAAACAGGGATGGTGGATGTGTGGGAAGGCAGTGTGAACGTGTTGTGACAGTTTGAAATTATTATGTTTTCAGGAAATTCACAATCTACAGAGCAAGAAAACAGATGTGGGTGAACTGGAGAAGGAGAGAGAGGAGGCCATGCAGAGACTCCAGGTAAGTTTCTCTCTGCTGTAAAATGTATGCTGGACTGCTCAGACTGATGCAGCCAGACCTGCGCTGCTTTTCCCAGGAATATAAAATATACTTGAGTTACATTTGGAGCACATACTGAAAACTGAATACATGATTCTAAAGTTTGACATTACAAGATTATTCAATGAAACAGAAAAAATGATATATAACAAATGAATAAGCACAGGGGACAATGAGACAGAGCGGCCGTCTTGTAGCTGACACCCACAGGTTGCAAAGCAATGAATTAGAAAATAAGGTTTGGGCAGTATTTGTTAGCTTAAGCTGCCCATTTCTTTTTATATTCATGGAGTGAAGAGGCCCCAAAGAGTTGAGAATTTCTTCACTGAAATAGTCCTTAGAAAGGAACATTTTCCTTTCTGTGTAAGTGTTTGGTTTGTCTGTTTGTTCTTGAGGAGATATATATCTCAAGAAATTCAGCCACTTTTGAGACGGACCATTTTCAAGGCTACAGCTCTTATGAGACATGATGAATGGGACTGGTTGGTGGCACTGGTGGATTAATGCAATCCTGAGTTTTTTCTCTTATTAACATACAGTAATCATACTAAATTTGTTCTACACAAATTGGTTCTCCTCACCTGCGTTTTCATTGTTGCTTATCCTGGCGGAGCTTCTGGGAGATAAAAGCAGTTCATCCTCAGGGTGAACACCGACATTCATCTATTTCATTGCCATTGATGCTTGTGATTCAGTTGTGAAGAGATCACATTTCAGTTTTTAAAGGATTTTCTTTTCACACCTTATACTGCTGTGTTTTTGTTGTCTTCAACCTATTATTTTTTTTTTATTTTCCCATCATGTTATGCTCTCAGTTGGTTTGATATGTACGCTTCCTCAGTAAGAAACACACTAGTCTTGGTTCTGTAGACTGCTGACTGCCTTACATGCTCTATTCTGTTGTTCTCCAAACTGACACAGAGCCGCTCAGTCAACTAATGGAAAATCAAAGCACTGATACTGCACCTATAGAAGAGGCAGCATTGTTCAGACCTGCAGCAGAGACTCAAGGAGAAAACAAATTGTATTGAATTTCCAATGCTAATGCGGGAGATTATGCCTGATGCATACTGCATAGCTTTTATTAGGTCTTCTGTCATTTTTAGTAGTAGTGTCATTTATGAATTATGTTTATTCATATTTGACCTTGCTGTCCTTGTGCTCATTCCATATTCTATTCATTGCTGTGTTTGGCATATCCTATTACCTCGTAAAGTACTAAATTGCACATTTAAATTTGCAGCATAGAAAGTTTAAGCTTTAAGTTTAAGCAAATGAGCCTGGGAGGACATTCTCAGCAGACTCCATTGCAGTCAGCAGCCACTCAAGGCAGAAACATTTACAGGCGTTTAAGACAAAGCTGAACTGGTTCTTGTCAAACCTGCAGATGTTAACTGTATCTGCCATCAACTTCTAGTGATTTACAGTGCTACTGTTAAAGGTGTATTCCACAAAAAAAGTACAATTCGAATGTTTACAAGCACTGGTTGCTCATGCTAATATCATAAAAATACAAAGAACGTGTGCAACTTGGACAGTCCATACAGAAAATATCCAGATGAGGAAACTGTATCAACAGCAGTTTATGTCTGCAGGACGTGGAGAGACGAAACACCGAGTTGGAGGATGAGGTTCAGAATGCTGAAAAGACGCTGGCCTCCAGCCAGAAGGAGCAGGAACAGGCGGAGGTGGAGGTGCGACGCATCATTCAGGTTCTCGACGTCAAGATCTGTGACCTGAACGACCTGAGACAGAGCCTGGCAAAGCTCATCGACAAATAGCCACAGCAGCAGTTTGGCTGCATCTCCACAGTGTGTCACTGGGGTATCAGCAGAGCAACAATCAAAGCAATATGGAGGAAAATGTGCATGTGTTTACCTCCATGGATCTGTGCAGGTAAACAGCAAGTATCCTCTTAAAGGTGCTATGTGCAAAGTAAATCATCTGTACTGTGCATCATTGTCACATTAATACTGCAACCTTGGTATGATCATCATAAACAGTTGGCAGTACAGTCTAACTGGCTACTACGACTTGCTTTTCCATATCATAGTTCCCAGCAGCTGCATGTCCATTTTTTTTAAACACAAGGTTTTCACTCTTTCCACCGTCTGCCATCACTGAAAACTCTGAAAGCGTCGAGTCCATGTACTCTGGAAGAACAGCGCCACCCCCTCTTTTCGGTGCCATAGCAATCCAGTGTCTTTTGTCAAAATCTGACGCAGTGGTTTGCAGTGTAAAATGCTAGTGGCTGCTGAAAGCCAACAGGCTTTTCAGTGATGGCCGCCATTGTTTATGGTGATTATACTGATGTCTCAAAAGGACTAAGGGAATGATTTATTGATTGCAATCAATACACAAAGTACCTTTATAAGAGACCTTGCACAAAATACGATTTTAAGCGTGTTATTTTGCAAAAGTAGACATTTCCAGCAAGTATCAGAGGGTTTTCTACTCATTTATTTTTGTGTGATGTATCGTTATTTAATACAGAGTAGCCAATCCACATGTATTGGTGTATATAGAGTCACAGTAATACTTGGAAAGAATTAAAATATCTGACTGTTAAATGAAAGTCAGTGGTGCTCTGTTTTCCTGCAGAGATGGAGGTCTCAACCATTCCACCGTGCCTGACAGTAAAACTGCAGTGCTGTAACATCAGGACTTGACATGGTTGAAAAATAAAGTTTTATGGATAGTTACATTTTTACAAGACTTTGACACATTAAACTAATAGGCTGAGGCCTACATGTCATAGTTGTGTATAATAAGGCTTTAAGATATGCATTTTCTAATAATGTTATTGGTAGATCTCAGAAGTCACTAGAGAACTGAGAAAAATCAAGACAAGCTGCACAGGTGAAATGTCTGCTTTTACACAATAACAGCCTTCAGTTCATGCTGGTCATCCTTTCGTGAACACTATGGAGATGCACACAGAGGGATTTTGGTCGGGGTAAGGACACATGGAGGCAAAGACCCTGAATAAAGTCTGCTCCAGTTCACCATCAGCAGCCTGGACTGGCCTCACCAGCTGAACATCAACAAACCCAGAGATGCAACAACCTGCTTACATTCAGGCCTCTGAGGATCCCAGCGTACAAATATTTTTGTTCATGTTTTATAATAACTGCTCTTTCTCACCACTTATTCTATTATTCATGTTCATCGATGGGTTACTCACAGTCAGGATGGGATGGGAAATCAGCGATGGCTACCAGCCAAATTGCTGCTAAATTCAAGCTGCGTCGGGCAGGTTTGTCCTCAGGCCTCTTTGACAGGTAGAGCAGCATGTGAGGGAAAGTTCCTGATGTGTCGCCGTGGTGTGGCCCGTGGACAGAGCACTGCTTTCCCGCCCTGATGCTGTTGAGCTTAACCTGAGGTTGCACTTGATGTTTGTGCCAAGTTTTACTTTGTTTACATTTGTCAGCGTTCAGAAAGTGATCCACTTCTGCTTAATGTATTTTTTTCTTTGTTGCACAACACTACCATTTACCATATAGTAATAATAACCCCAGAGAAAGGCTCAGCAGAGCTGCAGAGCATAGATCACTATGAGAGCACTGCATGAGCTCTGCAGAAGCCCCAAACCTACCAGGGAATGTGAAGCTGTGTGTGTGCGTGCACAATACTTAGCAGTGTGCAAATGGAGGCTGCTTGAGTTAAAAAAGCACAACTGCAGTAGTTTTAGTAAGTGGGTACTTGTTTGACTTGTTTGTCAGCTTTATATGTGAACTGATGCACAGTATCTATCTATCATTGCTTCTCGCCCCCGATGAATTATTAATTTCTTCATATGACAGTTATATAGGTACAAATAAGGTGCAGTGTTTTGCAGCTGATGATGCAGTAACTGGCAGGATCATAATAACATCTCAAAATGTGATTTAAACAGGTCAGAAAGAAATCTCGTAATGTAATAAAATACCAGATAATGTACTAGCATCCATTATTACAATGATTTGCCATTATGTGTTAGATTTTACAAATACCTCTAAAGTTTAACAAACCAGTACAGTAGTCATAGTTTTAATTTAATGTTACTACATTATGTTGCTATTGATCGCATTAAGAGGTTTTGTTGTACCTTTGGTCCAATAAAATGATGGTTCATCATTTTGCAACACTATCTGGGAGTTCTGACATCAGCTGCTACATGCAAGCATCACTGAATTAGCAATAAAGTTTCTAGCATAGATGCCTGTTCATAGTTAATACAAGTAATTTGTAGGTGATGAGAGCTCTGTAAAGTCTCTTCTTGTCTATTCTAACATCATCAGTGCTTTTTTTTCCACAACTGTGGTCTTTTTTTTTCATGGCTTCGCCAGATTATGACTGATTAGTACCAGCCTTTTATCAAGCATGAAGAAAATGCATCAGAGGCCATTGGCTCCTCAGCACGAGCTCCTCACAGTTGATTTCAGAAACGCTTTGTTTCATAACAGCCTTATTCCAGTGTATCACTAATGTGCAGCTACACTGTGTAAATGCATCAGGAGCTCCTGTGTACACAGAGAGGGAGGCAGGAACGATGTCCTCTAACTGTAAGACCAAGCTCCCCCCCGAGGTCTGATCACTGACCTCTCTATTGAGACTTTGTGGGGACAACAAAGAGGACTTGATTTTAAAAGGCGGGTCCAAGGGCATACTGGGAAATGTTGGAAATTGCTAGTTGAGGCATGTTGATGGATATTGTGTATTAAATACACTGGAATAAGGCCTTTTAAAACATCTGTTGCCAGCTGCAAGAGACAGTGCAGTACCAAAGATGCACCAGTGTCATGCTGAAGCCACATCAACTGGAATAAACACACAGCCTCAGTGTGATGCCGAAGTTCATCTCATCCACATTTTTAAATATAACTTAAGTTTGACCTTTCAGAATGACTCAAAATACCTCAGAATATTTTAGTTTCATTTGGTAAAATAAGTTGAAAATGGTCGACTGGTGTTGATCAGTTCAAGGCTACGACTTTGTTTCATAAGAATTACTGGATTGAGGAGAGCAGGTGTTTGTATGGAATTGACAATGTGAGATGAGTTCCTTACATTTGTATAGAACTGTTTAACATTAAAACTCAGTCATGCAGTCACTGCTGTGGTCTTTGTGTGATGGGAGGGTAAGAAACTCAGGGTTGTGATGTGCAATTCATCATTCCTACATCTTACACTTCCACAGGATTACGTTTTTCTTGGACTAGTGTTTCGGTTTGTTCTCACTAAACTGAAAGATTTTGATGTTCCACCTCAATTGATAATGAAATGTCAGTCAGCTTGGATTAACTCAATTCATCATATTTTGAGCAGTGGCTGTGATGCAATTGGTCACGCTGCTTGCTATTTAACAGCAAGGATGGGGAAACCTCTTTAAAAGGAGTGCAGGAGGCATGCGAAGTGGCAGACATGACACTGAATTTTTGATCAGCTGACAGCAGCTGGTGTTTGAAATGCTGTGATAAACTCATCTCAGCTTTTCAGTGTTGGCAAAGACAGTAGAGTATCTTTCTCATTTGGACTCAGCCACCATGTACCATGTGAAATGTGTTACATCAGTCTGTACCGATAATAATGCAGTTTGGACATGTGGCATTTTGTTTGTGCTGCACAGTCCTGTCAGTTCAGACTGACACATACAGCATGTGCTGCTTCTGCGTGCCAAACTGAAATCAAGTGGAAACAACAGCCAACCAGTTCATACCCCTACTGTTCCTGTCAAGTTTCATAGTGCGCCCTCTGTTAGTTTCAATCAGTGCCAGTTCCAAGCAGCAGGTTTACTGAATTACCCAGTGAACAGGCCTCTGACCTAAACTACTTGCCAATCTCATCTTGATTATCTTTTAACTTGGCACATATTACTGTGACTTAGTTGCACCAGCTTCATCTGGTTTCCCTCAGCCTCACAACCATATACTGTAAACCTTAATTCAAATTAAGCCAAAACCATTTTTCCATGCCCCTTAATCATACAAGTCAGACAAGCAACGTTGTTTTCTTAATTTATTTTAACACAAAATGGCACAGAAAGCCAATTCAGTCAAAATGTCTACTTCAGCTTCTTCTTGGGGCGAAGGTTGTTGGTGTGTCCACACTTCTTCTTACGGCAATTGACAGCACGGGGGTGCAGACGGGCATAGCACCTGTAAAAAAAAAACAAAAAAACATCTGTGGTCAACTAAGGAAAATTTTCTGAACCAACATGAAAACTCAAACTGTCAAAACGTCTTAATACAGCGTTTTTGACACAAGATCTATTTATGGTGCTAACAACTTTAGGAAATCATGTGACACATTTGGGTAAGAAACCCACAAAAATCAAAATCTGAGGGTCTAAATCAACTTTTATCGTAAGCCATTTTATTTCAGCGTATGTTTACACAAACTACTTACAACACCCTGCACTCCAATTCCAAATGTTCTTTCTTATTTTAAATCCATGTCACATACACATACCACAATATTTGTCATGTGCTTTGGGCTAACTTTAACAACAGTGGTATATCAAAGTTTAAACAAGGAGATAAAATCCAAACAGACCGCTTCAGTTATTGTCAAGACTTACTTGCGGCAGATCATCTTGTCGCAGTTGTACTTCTGAGCCAGCTGTCTGAGTGAAGGCTCGATGATGCCACCACGCAGACGCAGAACCAGATGCAGAGTGGACTCTGGAGGGCAATTCAGATACTTGACATCAATCTCAACTTCAGTCACATCCATTATCAGCATAACAGAAAGCGTTCTCTCTCTATAACTTTTATCTTAACCAGGTATGCTATGAAAGTTTACTACTGTGTATCATCAGGACAATTTTAGATGCTTCATCAGCCTTACGATTTCTGGGAGACACCTGTTGTAATTTACTTAAATCTTCTGCCGTTTACACTTTGTTTCATAATGAACAGCTTATCTATAGTTTAGTGTAACCACTGACACGTTCAGCACATCTAGCTTTGTTTTCAACGAGCTCTTACCTTTCTGGATGTTGTAGTCAGACAGTGTGCGTCCATCCTCCAGCTGTTTGCCAGCGAAGATCAGACGCTGCTGATCAGGGGGGATTCCTGCAAACACAACAACACTTACTCAAACTGCATTTACATTTAACTGAGAACTCATGTTCATGCACAAAAGGCAGTGGCTAAGTGGTTGACGAGTGACCATAATTCACAACATAAAACATATCAAACATTAAACTTAGAAGGTTGCTTACGAACGTGTTTCTGCTTTCTAATCACAATATCACAAGTCCCGTGGATGTCAGACCAAATCTATTGGTTTGCACTAAAGCAAATTACCTTTTAACAGTTCAAGGTACACACACACGCTTCCCCAACATTTGATATAATTTCTAAATATGTAGGTAAAAAAAAGAAAAAGAAAAAACGGCTCCCAAAAACCATATTTGTAAAGGATGAATGGGAAGCTGCTCGCTAACGAGCTGTCAAGACTCCAACTACTTTCAGCGTGAAGTTACGTGTGACGGCTCACCTTCCTTGTCCTGGATCTTTGCCTTGACATTTTCGATAGTGTCGCTGGGCTCAACCTCGAGGGTGATGGTCTTCCCCGTCAACGTCTTCACGAAAATCTGCATGTTTGCAGGCTGAGAGAAAACTGCGGTTAGCTCTGAGTTTAGCTAACTCGTAATGAACACGGTAAGTAACACCATCTTTCACTACACGTCAACCA
The DNA here is from genome assembly GCA_037975065.1 of Chaetodon trifasciatus. Classification (NCBI taxonomy): domain Eukaryota; kingdom Metazoa; phylum Chordata; class Actinopteri; order Chaetodontiformes; family Chaetodontidae; genus Chaetodon; species Chaetodon trifasciatus. Next base: position 4,083,515 of record JBBMOE010000046.1, on the reverse strand, counting down.
CACACACACCTGACATACACATTCATTACATGTGAAGTGACATTACAGCCACCGCTTCTAAACCAATATGTTAACCGGGAAAGTTTTTGCTGGCTTTTGATGAGCAGGGAGCGACATGTTAGCTAATGCTAGCGACTCGGTACGGGCCCTCGCCACATGCGTGCCGTTAGCGTGGAGCTCAGTTACAACTTTCTCTTTTAGCCTTCGAGTTGAGTCACTGATACTTACTACACAATCTATATCGACAAAGGACGAAAAATGTATTGTTTTAATCGAATTCAACAACTCAACAGTCTCAAAAAAACGATAAATGTCTCGTGGACAAAACGTGTACCCACCCGGCCGCTAGCTGAGCCTCAACGAAAAGAGAGCGGAAGAGGTTGATGCTGGAACACGTCACTTCCGTCTGCCTGTTTTCCTTTGACATAAAAGCCTGTGAGGGTATTTATGTTTAGGTTTTCGTTTTTACATTTATTTTTGAAAAGACTTTTAACGATCCATCAAATTTACTCTTTTGAAAAAAATGCCACTCGTTCAGCCCCGATGCATGTCGAAATTCTAATAAGGCGTTCAAAGTTAAAATGTACACGTTTCTGCCGCTAAGACGCATTTTTAACAACCACACAGGTCAGCGTATGATCCGACAAAAACAGCTCATGCCAGATATACATACATATATATACATACATACACATTACCATACATTTTATTTGTTTATATTTTTTGTTATAGAATTTTATTACACAAAAATAGACCGAGGAGGGCGACAGCGAGCAATGTGATGCGCTTCAAAAGTTGTCAGTTCATTGAAAAAATGCATTAGTGCTTCATTCAACAGCACACTATAATTATTGATCGAGAGTGTTGAGTCACATTTTCAGTTTCGAGCACCTGAAATGATTTGCCTTGTATTTTTGGAAAGCAGTGCGCTGTAGACATCTGCTCTTCTAATGACGTTGTTGAGCCACATTGTGAACATGCATGAACAAGGCAGCATAATGTGTGAATCTGTGCAAGTATAGCAAATACCTGTATCATTTTGTTAAATTTAACATCAAATTAATACTAAATCTATTAATCTTTATCACACACACACACACACACACGCACGCACGCACACGCACGCACGCACGCACGCACGCACACACATGCATCTTGCACTCAAATGCAAGTCAGTCATGCTATGCTGCAAGTTGATATTGTAAGTTCCATGGTTTTCATTCCAAATATTTTTTAGGTTCTTCTACATGAGGACACTTGTGCCAAGCTGTCTTTTTGTAACATGAGCAAAGCCAGATGGAAGGGAGTCTATAGTTACACTATTAGATCCTCAAAGACCATGAAACCATGATTTTTTTTTTTTGTTTGTTTGTTTTTTTCTGGCAAGGCTCCTTAAGTTAGGGCATTTGTGTGTGTGTGTGTGTGTGTGTGTGTGTGTGTGTGTGTGTGTGTGTGTGTGTGTGTGTGTGTGTGTGCGTGTGTGTGTGTTTCCCGGTTGTAGAATAAAATATTACAGCTGAATAGTTTTCTGTGCCCAGTCCACTCATTGCACATGTCCAGGTAATAGGACACCACAGCATGCATTTGTTTCTCTGCAGGAGTGGCAACAGTAGCGACATCATCATGTTCCACAGTACAGAGGTTTCCATGGTGGTGCATTATTCACTCGCCTCAGAAGATGTCTAGCTTATCCGAAGAGTGACAGTAATGTAAGGAGAGCACTAGTGGTATCCACTATGACGCCAGTGGTGAAAACACTGATCCAAGGCCGTCCTGTGGGCAGAGAGTTTCTCCAGTCTACAAACATCCCATTTCTGGACAGCAGTCCAGATGCATTCTCAACCAGTTTCCAGGAGGACTTCCAGCCTTTTTCCTCCAAGAAGGCAGAACCTAGTCAACCCACCCAAGCTCATGTGGACCTCATGGACTTGAGACACATCGAGGAGTATCTGACAGAGGCAATGGTGTCCTACCAACGTCACCCATTGCCACAGATGACCCGCACCTCACGCTGGACCAAGCTTTCCACCAACTTCAAGATGCAAACTGACCCTCGGGAGGTTGCTTTCCACACCACCCACTTCCAGAATTTCCAGCCCCAGCCTTTCCAGCCCCCACCCGCTCCTATCCGGCAAACACTGGACATCAAGAAGATTCAGCAAGTGGAGAAGCTTCCAGAAAGCACCAGCCAAGCCTCCTTCACCCCACACCATGGCTGTCCTGTTGCAAAAGCCACAGTCAAACATCTAGGTTAGTGACAGCATTCTTCATATTATTGTGATTCTTTCTCTAAGTAAAACAATGAATCCATATTAGATTGATGATTGATGTGAATATTCATCAAATTTGATTAGGAATGAACTCCTAATGGGTGAACATTCAAACACCGTCAACTTTTCAACATCATCGTCTTATAATGAATAACAGTGAAGCAATCTGTGTGACAGTTCGTCTTTGAAGATGCAGAATGTGTTGTGTAATAAAGAATTGTAAATTTCTCTCTAGAAGAGGGCTTTCCCACAATCAAAGGGGATGGGCAGCATCGCAGTTTTGTCTCCCACTACAACACCACCTTCCAGGGAGCCTGGAGTAGTGCTGCTCAATCTGTGGAAAAGGTAATAGAGCAGCAGCAGCAGCTGTTGGCCATGAGCTATTAGGATCAAAGAGGGGTTTTATTCCAACCAAACACTACATGGCTTGAATGAAAACCTGCAGACTCTTGAGGAAAACTGTTTCCATCTGACTTATACACTGATTTATCCAGTGGAAAAAAGAAAAAACAAATTCTCACAATACTACACTGTTCATTACTGAGTACTGGAAGGCATTTCAACCTCATGTCTCTGCCTTAGCTCAGATATAATAACTGTGAGCCGGAAAACTGCACCAGAAAGTCTAAATGTACTGAACAGTGGTGAAAAGCACCCAAGTACATTTACTCAAATGCTGTACTGAAGTTCATTTTTAGATCATTGTACTTTAGCCCTCCCATACTTTTCAGGGGGAAATGCTGCACTCTTTACTCCACTACAGCTACAGTATTTACTGTAAGATTTTACATTCAAAATATTATCAAATTGTATAGATTCAGCTACACAGGAGTATACAACTATACAGCAAGCTAAAGTCAACTTGGGTCAACCTGAAAAAAAGAGAAATGTTGGACCAACTTAAAAAAACTTCAGTTGGTCACACACATACAACCAAACACGAAGGAGTATATTTAGGAAAATCTATTTTAAAAACTAGAGTTCAACTGTCTTCCATTAGCAGTTCCAGAGAAGGCGTTTTCTTCTCCATAGACAGACTCAGTTTAAACCAGAATGCAAGCTGAAGCAATGCTCAAGTGACCTGGAGTACCAGCACCGTCAGCTTTAAGTAGACACAAGAGCAACAAGGGTATTGACCTTTTAATGAATCTTTCTGTGACCGTGACTGTTTTCGTCATCTTTCTGCAGCACACCTCCTCGGTGGCTATGGGTGATCCTGGGAAGATTATAGAAAGAGAGACGACCAACCCTTCGTCATTCAAATGGCCCACTGTCTGCAGGTCTGCAGCTTTTCTGCTGGGCCTGGTCTCCTTTCAGATCTCTTTTCAGATGTGTTGGATCACTGCATGTTATGACGTCATATGTCAGGAGGTGTAAGGTGTCTTGGATGCAAAAGCTGACATTTGATTGACTCAAAGGCCTCAAAAATTCAATTTTCAAAGTTGTCCAAAATATTATATTTCAGAAATCTTATTTGTCACTCTATAAAAAGTCAGATTATCTTGTGTTGAGTTTATCCCTGCACTAATATAATCAAAGCACTCTCTGTGGTTTTCATGCAGGCCACCTGTGCTGAAAGAGCACCTGAAGCTCAACCTTGGGAATTTCTGTGAGGACTCATGGTCGTCCACATCCAGAGAAGCCTTTTGTTATCACAAGCTAAGTGAGTGTTTTCTGTATCACTGTCCAGACAGGCTTTTGCCCGTTAAGTTTTCATTCTTGCTAACTAACAATTCAAATCTAATACTTAGATATGCCTCAGTGAAGATGTCTTCATTTAGTAGCTGCACATGGTATAAGCAAACTAAGCAGCTGCTCAGGGCCGTCACATACCAAGCAGGGAAAGTGCAAATGTGAAATTCTTTGCTAGCTTTCTGTCATCTTTTGTTTATCCTGTCAGTCTGGATCTGTCTATGTGGTTTATTTCCCAGGAGTTCCAGTTGTTCTGACAAGGAGGAACCCGAATTCCAGTTCCTTACCCAAGGGGGACACTGATAGGAAGCGCAACAAAGAGAGGATGTCGGTCACCACCAACAGAATCTCCTTCTCTGATGTGAGATAACAGACCTCCTACTTAGTTTTTTTTTTTTTTGTATTAATAATATTACTGCTATATAAAGTTGCATAACTCATAAAAGTGAACATTTTCCACTTTAGGTGAATTTATGACCTTTTGTTATGTTAAAACATCCTACTGTGTTATATCGCAGCTGAACCACACAGAGCATCCAGTGTATGTGCCCAAACCTGAGCTGATCACCAAGAGCCATGTCCAGTTCAGCCCATCCTGTCTGTCAGGCCTGTACTACACAACCACGGCCAAAGAGCACTACAGCAAACAGGACGGAGAGCCAGCCAGACCGGCCATGCAGCTGCCGAGCAACATACTGAGTGGACCAGGTGATGGTTTGGTCTTGTTTGTGTGTTTAAAGGGAGGTGCATGTAGACGTTAAACATGTTTAATCTGTTTGACAGAACATGGGCTGAGCCTCAGCACCACCAAGACTGACTACATCCCTTTGAAGACCTGCAGACAGACAGCTTCTCTGGCACAGCAGAGGGTGAGGGATCATGAACATAAATCAAAAATCTTGCCACCCATCTGTAAAATCCAAGGTGGAGTCAATATAGCCCTGACACAGTACCGGGATAATTTTGAACAATCTACAGCAAACCAGCCGACAGTAGGATTGTTTTGACCAGTAATACATCAGTAATACAAGAATAACACCAACACCAAACAGAAACACCCCAGTGGTACTGGGTCAAGGTAACCCACTAGTAGGTCGGTGTTATATTCGCACCACATTGGGTAAAAATTTTAACCCAGTGGGTTTTTGTGTGTGTGTGTGTGTGTGTGTGTGTGTGTGTGTGTGTGTGTGTGTGTGTGTGTGTGTGTGTGTGTAATACAATATTGTCTGCCTCTCTTTCTGTTAATCGACCAGAGCAACGTCAGGTTTCCTCTGGTCCATCAGCACTTCAGCACCACCCACAGTGAAGACTACACCGCCAAACCTTTGATCATGCAGCGTCCTTGCCACAGCCAGCTCTGCTCTCATTTTGTCATGCACTGACTGAGAAACACAACTTGGTCACTTGCTCTTGTGTTCTTTTCCAGCATCAAATAAGTGATATAGTCAAATCAAGAGCAGTTCTGTGGACTCACTGATATGTTGCAGCATATTCCACATATTTGACTCTTGGTTCTGGATCTTTTGTGTGTGATAGAAATGTAATGTATGGTGAACTCATTGAACTCCAAGTTGAGCTAAATGTTTCCTACATTTCCCAGTCCTACATCTTTTCAGCAACCCCAACAAAAGAGGTGTGATGTTGTTCCATTCATGTGCAGAAATTTAACCCTGATCCTCAGTCTGCCAGCTCTTACAGTTCCTCAACTTTCAAGCATGCATCCAACCAAAACCACTCTGTCACATCATCCCTCAGTGCACAGTGTTTTTCTCTGTACTGCATAAGAATTCTCATTATCTTTCTGGGCTGACAAATAAATAAATGTTTACCCAGATCAGTACAGGGGCTATCAGAGCATGAAATGTTGAAGCAGTGTGCAAGTGCAGCTTTAGCAGTTAGGTGGCTTAAACATGAACCATAGCCTCGTCAGTCATATTTAGGCCAAGGAGGGAAGAAGCCTTGGGCTTAACTGTTTTGCTTCCACCCTGTGTTTACAGTGTCAACGCTAACAGTTAAGAAGAAGGTTAGCATTCCCTCCTTCAAGCATGATTGACCACAAAACTCTGTAAAAACAATCTATGTTGTAGCAATAACACAGCCTTGACCCAATATGCAGGCTCTGCTGATTTAAAAAAAAAAAAAAAAAAAAGCTGGCAGGCAGCAGATGTAAATAAACTGAATCTGGAGTTCACTAACCAGGCAAAAAGCCAGAAGTCCAGGTATGGGTTGGAATGTCAGCTGGCCAACAAGTTCAGTTCAGGTCCAAGGGCTACAAGAACATGGTTTAACACTAGAGTAAGCTCCAGTATAGATCAGACAGATCTTGTTGCGCCAAGACACGTGCCAAACACAGGTTAATTTTCAGCCTGAGTTTTCCATTTAAGACCATGGAATGTATGAAATACTCAGAAAAATGTACATAATTCATTGTCTTTTCATGCACCTGGTCATTTAAAAACAATCAGTATTAAAGAGTGAGCATTAAGGAACACTTCTGGATTGCAACTTGCTGATTGAATGATATTGTTATAGACATTTGAACACAATACTATACAAGACCACTGTAGGATATGAGTGATATGATCTGATAAGAAATGCAACAAAGGAAGTTTATTTCTGACTCAATTCTCCTGCACTTTGATTTATTCACCATATGGACTTTGACTCTATAACTTGGTAAACTCCTGGGGGAAAAAAAGTTTTACAAAGATAACTGCTTCAGTGATGTGATCATGTCATAAATGGTCAGCCAACATGTGACATGACGATCATGTGACGGACCCACACAGAGAAACCAGGTTGAGGTGATCCAGAATTCTCTTCCAAAAATGCATTTGATTAGTTTTCATTTTAGTTTATTTGTTGTTTTTCCTTTATGTTACATGCTTTTTGAACTACTTTCTGATATACTATTTTTACATAATACCTCACCTTATTTGTATATTCTGTATCTGTTCTTTTTCTTTGTGCATTTCTGACAGAATAAGGAACGTGATGAAGTGCCTAAAAGGCATTGGCAGATTTTAGCTGAAAACACACGCTGCCTTCAAAATAAAAGCCTACGTTCAACTTCGAAAATCTAGTCAACGGTCAAATTCAAGTATTTCATGCGTCCTCGTGTCGGACATCCTTCTTCAATGAGGCATTTTTGGATACTCTGTTCACACATAGATCTACACATAAACAATGACAACACTGAGAAGTGAATAAGGGTACACGCAGCCGGAATTTGAAAGGTATAGCCGGAAATGTACTTGTTGTCTGCGTCACTTGACGTATAGCCAGTCCACGCTGTCATCGGCCTCCTCCTCTGCACTGTGAAAGTGGGCGGGCGTGACTCGCATGTGCTCCTCATCATTGGTGTAAAACAGAGAGCTGCTGTGTGTCTGGGCGTTGAGAGCTGCCACCGTTTATAAAGTCTCTGCTTCTATAGAACGCTCATTCGGAGAAAACACACAGTCCGCCTCCTCTGCCGCAAACTTCGCCTTTGAGAAGACCACTGCTTTGCTTCTGTCCTGCCGGTGAGTTTGGCACCTTTAAACGTGAGCCCAACGCTCACAGCCGTATTTATAAAAGGTACTCCCGGTTCTCAAGCCTGATTGGCTGAGACCCGCTCATAAAATTCACCATAGGCAAGCAGGAAAATATCAGTACTATTAGACCCACAGAAATTAACCACCGAGCACTGCTGCAGTTACAATATTACTTACATGATGTAGACTGAATTTCAGTCATTTGCTGTTATTTGACGTCATGTCTGGATGAATATTTGGTCTGTGCTTTCAGATATTCTTTACACTCACACAGTGTGTTTGAGGACCATGAAAGATGAAAAATGTGTAATTTCTATGAACTGGTGAAAGTTTGTCCGAATATTAAAATCATACAAAGCAGGGTAGGATGCACTGGAATTTTTAACCAATCGGTTTGATGAGCAGTGTTAAAGCTCCAACCAGGGAGAAATTTTATGATATAATGTTATTAAATATTTCCAAAAATGTGTTTAAAAACAAAAGCAGGCTCCAGAGCAGTAAGGACTTGCAGGACTGTCCCTGGCATGTCAGGGACCCTAAAGAGAACCACCCAACCCCACCCTGAAAATAAGATGTCTAAGAAAAATAGTAAAATCCAACATTAAGTTCTGTTTATTGGAAGTGCATATTTAAAACCACCCCAAAAGCATTGCATGATATTATTTAAAAAGTGAATACAGGACTTGACATGTATAATTGACTTGATTTGTGGTCCCCTCCTCCATGCGTCCAACTGGCTCTGGCTATTTGCAGTTTGTTTTTTACAGCACCTGAAAACCAGTTCTGCACACACTTCTAACATAACTGTAAACCACTGTTCAGTGTTTAGCCCTCAGCATTGTTAAATGTGTGTTTTCATTTACTTTTTTACTGTCTTCACTCACAGCGATGACAGTCAGCCCCATAAAGTGTTTCACGCTGGAGCTGGATGGTCCGGCTGATGCAGCGTTCATCGGAGGGGAGGTGGTGTCTGGTCAGGTGGTGCTGGAGCTTCGGAGGGACACCAGAGTGCACTCTATGAAGGTGCAGGGCAGAGGGGTGGCCACAGCACACTGGCTGGAGAACCGGGGCATGAACTCCGTCTATAATGACTACACCTCCAAGATAACATACTTCAGGAAGAGACAACATCTGATCCGAGGTCAGTGGTGAAACCTTCAGAGGGCCTTAGTTCCCTGGATGGTTTATATTCAGTATAGAATGGTTGTAGAATAATCACAGGTAAACCCCAGGTGAGTTACAGCTGTTGAGGCCATCCTGCTGTCTTGTTTCCATTTTAAATGTACCATTTGATTTGTTTTCATGGTTTTGTTGTTGAAATACGCAATGATTCTGCATAATAAAATATCCATATAATGTTTTGCATGTAATATGTCATTCATTTTTCACCATAAACCATGTTGGTAATAATTCAGCAACATAAATGCAGTTTAATTGTACCTGTTTGGGGAAGAGAGCCAAACAGGGCAGGTGAAAGAGTTCAGTTGTGATGATCAGACAGGAGTTATGGGGGGGGTGCATTTACGTCATTTGTGCTGACTTAGTGTATCTGTATAATATCCTTGTAAGATACCATCCATTGTTTGTAGCTCTGCTGTGATATACATAGTGACTGTATTTTCAGCATGTATTGCAGCTGTAGCAGCTATAGTCTGAATAATGTGCTGTTAAAACTGCTGTCATGTGCCAGCTGGTAGCCACTGTGTCTTGTAGTTGCTGCATTTTGCTAAATGAAGCCACCTGGGCCAAATGTGTTGCATGGAAACCCGAGAGAGAGGTCGACACCGATACATCTGCCAGATAACATAATCCTAACATTAAACACAAATCCATTAGTGCCGTGTCCAAATAAACACAATTGGTTTACTGAGTCCTAAGTTGTACTGGAAATAAAGCTGTAAAGTGTGAAAATTCCCCCTGGTGTGAAAGGCACCAGGCAGCTTAAAAATCAGAAAGGCAAAGAATATAGGCCATAGTGACTAAGTAAATAAACAGTGGTTAATGTTTCATTAACTTCTTTGCAAACTGTATTTGGTTTGACTGTCTGGGCAGATAAATATGGATTGACACGAGAAGCAGACTCTCAAATAGGAGCAGAGTTTGTGTTGTTGCTTTGGAGGCCAAATGAGTTGAATCTAGGATACCAATACAAACAGTTTGTCATTTCCAGGTCATTTGCTGCTGTAGCCGCTACATCGTGTGTTCGCTGTGGTTAAACGTGCACTAGGCAGCTTTTGTATGTTAATATCTTGCCTAAACCATACACTGTGATGAAGGTAACACATCACCCATTGCAGTGCTAATGTTCTGCAGCTGATGAATACTTGAATTATCTATCAGTTTTTTGTATGAACTATTTAGTGTACAATATTAAAAATGTCATTTACCATCAGTGACCAGAGCTGAAAGTGATATTTTCAAACTGGTAACCTGCTCAGACCAGCTTTGAAAAACTATGAACATTAATCAGATAATGAAGCAGATAAATATGCAAAACTAAAAATAAATACATCTGTAAAAAGCAAATGTTTGGTATTTGTACAGCAGTTAGTTAGCAACTGAACAATATTCTCATCTGTTTAAGTTGATCAACTAAATGTTCAAGCATTATTGGTGCTCAATCCTCCTCTGCCAAAATAAAATCTGGTTTTAATGTGGTCACTGGTGAGAAAATTTCCTCACATGAGAGGTGACTCAAAATCAAAAGTGAAACACAAACTGGGCAGTCTGGACTAGTTTAGCTGAGTTCACATGCTTATCATTCAGCTGCAGGCTGTTTCCTTAGCACCTCTCATCCTTTTGAAATGAAGCATAGAGGAGGCCAGTACGACAGATATATACTATAAGATTATATCAATTTGCTATCCATTAGAAATTTCCCTATACCATGACCTCTGTCCCTTTAATACTCTGCTATCCAAAACCATAAGTAACAGTAAGAAACAAAACTGAAGCTAAAAATGTATAATGAATTGTGTAGAGTCATATAAAATCACATGGGAAACAAAATCAAACTACTTGGTACAGCCATATGTTTCTGTAATGAAGGAATATCATGTTACGTTACAGATTTTAAGGAATGCTCTCAGGAGCAGATCTGTTTTATGGACCTGCTGTACACTTTCAAACGATCAGTTTAGAAATGTGAAAAAGTAGGAATAAGGTTGTTGTGTTTGGTTCTGTTTACTTGGGACAAGAAATGAGGAGAAAGTGACAGAGGAGGAAGGAAGGAGGAAGGGGTGGGGGCTGTTTGAAAAAGGCAGCCCGTGGTTGCTGCGGCAACCAGGAAAACACCACGTGGCTCCCCTGGTGTCCGCCCTCATCCACCACCAAACAGCATGCTGCTGCTGCTGCTGCTCTTCATTCATTTTTCCAACATGGTGTCAGTTCATTTATCTTTTAGCTTTCCTGAAAGAAATATTTTGGTGGGTGATTGTTTTTGCTTTAAAGGCAGAAATGCATCTGTGAGGTTCAGTGGAGAGGGGTTGTTCTAGTTTTAGGGGTCGAAAGCTTTTGAAAAGGTGTTCTTCCTCTTGCAAACACCACTGAAGACACACTTTCTAAAGCAGCGGTCCAAAACCTTTTTTGCGCCAGGGACCGGTTTCACGTAAAACAATAACTTGCCGGACTGGCATAGAAAGGAATAAAAACTAATTATTAAAATTACAATTCACCATTACCCTGACTGTAGTTGTTGTAATTAGTGGGAGCCCTGCGCTTGTTTCTCTTCAATGAGAAGGCTTCATTGCTTCATTTGCGAGCATGTCGCCTCATATTATCCAGAGCGGGCTTGGTGCGTGAGAATCACCTGAAGCGATAAACCCGTATTTTAAGTAGGACTGCTGATATTGTCTCTTAAATGTAGCTTTCTTTTTCTTGGAAGTTGTAGGCTCTTCTTCTCCTTCTGTCTCACCATTTGTCATTTTCCCTTTCCGAAGAAGCTCTCCAAAGACGTTTGTTTTTTTACGCATTTTAGCTAGCATGTGGACTTTTTTTTACTACCGTATCACGTAATCGAGATGAGCGGTTTGACATGTGTACAGAGGCACAGACGGAGCTTCTTCGAAACTTCTCTCAGACTCTGATGATCAATACATTATCTTTTGTTCAGTCTCTCTGTGCGGCCCGGTACCAAATGGCCCACGGATCGGTACCGGTAGTTGGGGACCGCTGTTCTAAAGGCCCTCTTTGCTCAAAGGCATGCGAGCCTTCATGATAAATATTTGTTCTACAGTGTTGTGCACTCAGCAGCTCTTTGGGCAAACAAAGAAAAAACTCACGAGGATAAAAATATTTGCTTTAGTCTGCTGCAGCAGTAAACGTGTTGGCAGGCATGAGGGTTTATCAGGTCCATCGTTCTGTGCAGAGAAGCCCACGTCCAGCTTATCGCACCGGCGCAGGGAGCCCAGTTAGAGCCAGGCTGCTGCTCCTGGTCACCAGCAGGTGGCGTGCTGGGCCTAACGTCACACCAGGCCAGAGCTTCCTGGATGCATGTTGAGCAAAAACTGCTAAATTGTCTCTCAAATATGTCAGAGTTCTGCTGCCAATTTGGACTTTTCACTTTTTCTTTTGACTACCGGTAATTAACTGATTACACTGGAAGAAACATGCCATGAAACCTACGTGTACTTTCTGCCTATCTTAAACTGCAAGGAGCAACAGTGAGGGAAGACTCAGTTGGAAAGCCCCTCCTGAAGCCCACTTTTACTTTATTATTCTGGGAGCACCATCTACCCACACTTATACAACTTTTCCCAGACATGTTCTGTCCAGTTCAGGCTGTGTAGGCGCATCCCGGTCGTCTTGCAGCTGTGCACACAGCCTCCACATCGCCAGTTGGTGGCACTGGAGAGCTAACTACTCTTCCCAGGGAACAAAGGCGTAAACAACTTTGTTTTTGTCAGACTAGACTTGATTTTTGTCTGAGAGCTTTGTATTGAATGAAGAGACTAACACAGCCAATGAAGCAGTTTTTGTTTAGTTCATTGACTGCTGCAGGGTTCAGTAGAAAAGTCAATTCTGCTCAGTTTGTTTTGTTCGCACATGTTGGAAGTGGATTTGGTGTGTTAGGAAAAGGCTGCATGCGTGCCATATTTCATGCATGTAACCTAGTTGGTGCAAGTTTTCTACAGTTTTCCTGTGTGCTGTCTCTTTATTATTGAAGGTAGAACGGCTGCTGTTGTTTTTCAAGGGGGATTTCGTGGCATAAGTTGCATGCTTTCGTGCATAGCTGTTACTTTCCATATGTGCAGCAGCCCAGGTTGTGTTACGGTATGTTCAAAGCGACATGGAAGAAGTGAAGTAAACAGCTTTGGTCCAGAGTCAAACGACTTCCCTCTGAGCTGCGCAGGGCGGATCTCTGCCAGACGGAGGCATGCTCAGTAAGCCTGTTTTCTTCTAAGAACCTGTAACCATCAATCATCGCAGGCCCTGTTTTCCTCACTGCTGCCGCTGCCTCCACACCCAGTGTGCATGTTTGTTATGTTGCCTTCATTCTAGGTCCGGAAATATGGCCGTTGTGAAAAGAACCTCACTGAGGGAAGTTTACACGACATCCGAAAATTGTCAAGACGTGGTTCTCAGCTGTGTGGCTGCCAGGAAAGTGTGAAGAAACTTTATGGTGGTTATCATTTTTGGTAATGCTGGCGTCACTAGGTGGTTTCGTTTTCATTCTTTGTCCAGACTTATTCTGATGTTTTTGGGGCTGTTGACAAGAGAACAGCAACCTAAACGTACAGAATGATTCTTGGCTTGTTAATGGTGTCAAACTGAGTGTTTGTTTGTTGTCAACGTGAAAACTCTTCTTCTGCTCACCGTTTGAAACTTTCTGGATAAGTTTTATTTTCATTTTGATCCACTAAGGCAGCAGAATGTTTCATTTACAACTGGAGTACTAACAAGTCGGTGCCAAGGAGGAGCACCTGAAGGCAGCAGCACCAGCCTCCAGCCCTCTCCAGAGGCTTTACATAATAAATTCAGAAATCCCGCCCACTTTCTCAGTCTCAATAAAGCCTTAGTCTTGCTTGGTTCAACAGTTTGATCTCTAAACAAGTGGACAAAAGACATCCGAAGATCCTCTCCAGCAAACTTCACATCGTGCAGAGCAACAGCAGAGGAAACGCTCTTTTTCAGAGGACTCGCACAACCTGCAAATAAAATGATTTTCGACAAGTTGAAAAAGTTTGACATCGTCTTCGACTCTCCGGAGGTGGACTGTCCTCCGGTGTTCAGCAGCGGAGACGTGGTGTCCGGCAGAGTGGTGGTAGACCTGTCCGGGGAGAGTCGGGTGGACTCCCTGAAGCTCCACGCCGAGGGATTCGCTAAAGTGCACTGGACCGAGTCCCGGTCCGCCGGCTCCAGCACCGCATACACCCAGAACTACAGCGACGAGGTGGAGTACCTGAACCGGAGAGAGGTGCTGCTGCAGGCAGGTCAGTCCGCCGTGCAGGCTCGGTGATGTGGGAGAAAGCAGAGGGTGCAGCCTGTGTGAAAACTTATTTAACTGATCCAGTTGCGTCGACTCATTGAGCAGATGCCCAGCGCATGAAACAATAATGAAAGTGGTTTATGTGTCTGGGGACACTGGGCTGGTTGTTTGTCTGCAAACTGGGAACACTCTTGTTTTCATAATCTAGTTAAAAGCTTTTCTGGTTGTATTAATGTCCAGTAACTTGGCTGTGAAAGTTGTTTTGTTTCTTGATTTATCCACTTGTTGCTACTGGAGATGCAAAGTTGCCTGAATCATCTGAGGATGAAACAATTGTCAAACTTAAGATTACAGTTGTTAACTTCCTTAAACGAGTCAAACTGAACATCCAGATCCAGGCAGCTCAAAACAAACACACAGGGATCCAGTCATTCAGTGACAAAAGCTCTCCCAGGGCCCTGTTTTTTATTTCCTCTGCCACATGACAAGCTTGTTGTCTGTATAGAAGTATAAAAAGCCTTGCTATATAGGAAGAGAGCAAAACATGCTGCAACATGTGTCTCTGCACTCCTTTCTCATTGTGAAAACATCTGTTGAAAGGAACAGCACTGACATCAGACTTTTCCTCATTCGAAGAAAGTCTGGGTTGTTTTTCTCCTGTGCTGCGTGGGAGAGCCTCGGGTTTCTCTTTCCATTCATTGGACACTGACTTGTTTTGGTTTTAAGTGTAGACAGGAAATTCACAGCCAGGCCTTCAGCAGTTTTATGACGTTTTCCTGCAGAGTTCAGCCTTACTGCTTGACTCTGTATTCTGCAGAATTTGGTGCTGTTTGTATGGCTTTTTTGCACATACGGCAGGAAGCCCATTGCAACCCACTTGACCCATTAAGAGGATTTGACAGTGACAGTATTGTTATTTAAATCAAGCTGGGGCTTCCAGCTAACAAAGGGACACAAAACACATCGAGGCAGTTAAACGCAAACACGTGTTCCTGGACCTGTGCAGCAAGTGGGGGGGGGGGGGACTGAGCAGCTGAGACGGACTGTGTAATACAGCTTGAGAAAAACATGTTCTCAGGCAGCACAATGGAGCAGGAACCACCCTTCTGAGCAAGCTCAGAAGCCATGTGATTGCAGAGAAAGACAGAGAGATTTCTATTTCAGCAAGAGTCATGCTGGAAAGATCTGTCCGTACTCTCTCTCTAAGTCAACTTTATTTATCTGGATTTCCAAAGAACTCTTGTGGTTGTTTGTTTTTTCATAGTTTGAACTAATTGTGCTGGTTCAGTGCAGTTTTGTCCTCTTTTGCTTCTTCTTCAGAAGTAATTTGCTGCCATTCATTCTTCTGTTAATCACCTTACACACAATCAGATGATCACTAGCAGTAAATATCAAGAAACTTTTATTATGTCACTGTGCTGAATTGTTTTATATCAGTGTTACATTACTTTATGGCACTCTTGTTGATGATCACTTCGCACCAGCTGGTAGAAACAGGTCATTCAAGTTCCACTCACTGCCCTGAACTCTCGAAGTGACTGAGCTTTAACCTCCTCTCCTCAGATAATGGTGAAGTGACCGTCCTTCCTGCTGGCAGACATGAATTTCCATTCAGCTTCCAGCTGCCTGAGGAGACACTGGTCACCTCCTTTGAGGGGAAACATGGCAGCATCCGTTACTGGGTCAAAGTGAAGCTACACAGACCGTGGGCCACTGTCAAGAAGATCAAGAAAGAGTTTACAGTCATCGAGCCCATCGACATCAACACGCCAGCCTTACTGGTGAGCATCTGGGCCGTCACATTTCATGATTGTGTCCTGACGGGCTCCATGATTTTCTGGGAGTTTTGAGGCACTTTGCTCATTTGGTTTCATCACTCTCAGGCGCCACAGGCTGGAACGAAGGACAAGATGGCACGGGCGTGGTACCGCAACTTTGGACAGGTGTCTGTAACCGCAAAGATCGACCGCAAAGGCTACACACCAGGTGAGAGCTCAAACCTGAAACAACTCTTCCTAAAAACAGTGTTCATAGCCCAGTTTAGAAGCGTCTGTAATTGCTAACGCACTTTCCCTCTCCGCAGGTGAGGTGATACCCGTCTTTGCGGAGTTCGACAACTCTACCTCCAGATCAGTGGTGCCCAAAGCCTACATCATTCAGACACAGACGTTCATCGCCCGCGGCACCATGAAGCAGAAGCGCTCAGTGGTGGGCACACTTTCTGGTGACATTGTGGGCGCCAGATGCAGGGAGACGTGGCACGGGCGCGCCATCAAGATCCCACCTGTGGGTCCCTCCATCCTGCAGTGCCGCATCATCAAAGTGGAGTACATGCTCAAGGTGCGCTCCGCCAGCAGCTGCTTTATTTCTTAGTAATTCAAATGCCACTTTCCATGCACGTTGCTGCTGCTGCTGCTTTTGAATTGAGATGTCATTCACAGCTCTCCTCTTTTCCTCCCACCAGGTTTGTGTTGATGTTCCTGGGACATCCAAGCTGTGTCTTGAGCTGCCGCTGGTCATAGGCACCATCCCCCTCCATCCCTTCGGCAGCCGGACCTCCAGTGTCAGCAGCCAGTACAGTGTCAACCTGGAGTGGCTGCGCATGGCCATCCCCGAGCAGCCTGAGCGTAAGTGTCCTCTAGTACTGCAGTGAGTGACAGAGAGAGATGCTGGTCTGGATTTGGACAGATAATTATTAAAACATGGACACAAAAAACATTTTCCGCATACCCAGTCGAACATAGCCAGTGTTTAAGGATGTCTGCGCTCTTGTTCCAAACCTTGCCAGTGATCTTGATTCATAGGACCACAGAAGTAGTCAGACATACTGAGAAACAGGTTCCAGAGGCTTTACAGGTTAAACAGCTGAATTCCTTCATAGAGACACTGTCACTTATTGTCACAAAATATTGATAAATTGCTTTCAAAGAGCCACTTTAATCTCTTTCAGCTCATGGGCCTGTTCTCTCTTCCATGATTGCTGTCTGGCAAAATATGACTGGGTCAGAAGCCAACACGTATAAACAAAAGAGAGGCTTTGTTTCAGCAGGGATTCATGTTGGATCAAGTCAGTGTTTGTTAGTGCAAAAGGCAGTAAATGTTATGGGGTTTTTTTTAAGAGTTTTAACTGCAGTGATGACTCAGCAGCTTAGTGTTTGGACCTGTGCTGTTCTGTTGAGTCAGACCCGTGGACTAATCCCGCCTCTCTCCCTGCAGCTCCTCCAGATTACAGCTCTGTGGTGACGGAGGAGGAGGCCGAGCAGCGCAACAATGCGGTGGTCCTGCAACCCACCGAAGACCTGAGTGGAATCCAGGAGCGCCCACTCATGGCTTTTGTCCAAGAGTTTCGCTTCCGACCTCCGCCAGTATACAGCGAGGTGAGTCACCAAATGCTGGAAACTACACCCACTTGCTCCCACTATTTGTTTTGTTTGATTGGCATATCTAAAGGTTTGGGGAGAGGGGTTTTTTTTTTTTTTGAATAGATGGATTTTAAAATTTCTTTCCTGCCAAAGAAACTCTTAAGAACACAGCTGAATTGTCTAATAGTAACCACATGAAAACAAATCAGTGGGTGTAAACTCAGTGTATCATAGCACTGGATGTTTTACTCGGAGAAAGATGAAAATATCTGCTCGCTTTAACTTCATCCTCTGTTTCCATTTCCTGCCTACAGATTGACCCCAACCCTCAGCCCTTCAACATGAGACCTCGCTGCATGACGTGTTGAACCATGAGCCCCGCCTGAGCGTCAAGCGACTTAAATTAATGAAACAAATCAAGAGATTTGTCTTCTCCTGGATTACTCTGACAAATGGTGCCTGGTCCCACCAAGTGTCGTGAAGGGGGACTGGAGCGCCACGGAGAGGTCAGGAGACGGAGCTCACAGGAACTGGATATCACTGGAGGCCACCTCGTTTCCAGTCCATAAAACAAAGTGTACGTTTTCCCGTTCTGTTGTGAGGAAAGTCACTTTTCCCCATCAGTTCCTGTCCTCCCCAAGTGATCTTTGGCTCCTGGTGACACAAGCTACAAATACCTCCCAGTCAAGGATTCCCTCATGTGAAGCGAAGGTTGAGTTAAAAGGAGTTTGGGACATATTGGGGGGGGGGGGGGGGGGTCACTTTTGTCAGGTGGAGAGTCGGAGTTGCACCTGGTGGTCTGATATTTGAAAAAAACAACAACGCTCTTGATAAGTTGACACATGTTTAGAAGTACATTGTCATCTTTGAGTGGCGTAAAGAGAGAAGTGCAATTATTATATTCAGTTTCCAGCTCCCCCTGTACTAGCAACATAGTAGATTTTAACAACCTACATTGCTATGCATAATGTGCCTGTGATGATTTCTACTGTTACTTAAGCACATACTGTATCTGAAAGCATGACGGTGGAGCAGAAAAGTCAAGTAAGCAGATGTAGATGTATTGTATGCATGCAGGTCACAATATGTAAAAGGGAAAAATATGTATGCCTTAATTATGCCGTTGAAGATTGCATGAGAGTTTCAGGGAGTCGTTCTCTCATAGAGATGAATGTATTCTGAAGGAACCTTAGAACAAGAACAGTTGAATTGTATGTGGGTGTATTCCAAGAGAAGAGTTGTGTTAATGCAAGGCTTAAGGCACTGAAGTGTCAGATAGCTGTGGTTGTTGATCTTAGCGCAGTGGTTAAACAGGATGAGCAGTTTGCGTATAAAGCTGCACAAGGCTCATAGATTAGTTCTCCCAGCTGCTAAACAAAAGGAGTAGGAAGAGGAGGAGGAGAAGTCTGAGCCATGTGGCCTGAAGCTTTTGATGGGAGCCAGATGCCCCGATGCTTTGTGAAGGTCAACCCGAACACACTGCTCAGCGTTCTAGCCGAGCCTCGAGCTGGAGATGCCACTGAAATACACGGAAGAAAAAACATTCCAAATAACGGACTCGAGGATTTTTGTCCTCAACTTCCAAAAAACTGTTAGGAGTATGAAAGAAGTCTTCAGGGTCAGCTGTGCAACTTCGGTGGCACGCACTGAAAATAACAAATGTATTTTTATACAAATGCAATTGTGGGTTCACAATCTTGCCAAAGTTTTGTAATTGTTTTTTCTAATAAAAGAAAATATCTCAAAATCACGTTTGTCTTTGGTGTTTCCTTCAAACAGGCTGGCGTGTAAGCTGTGCACTTTGTTAGGGAAATGTCAGAGGGCCTCTGTTTAGCATGTTGCATGCCACTGGAATGGTACATTATGTTCAGCACCGTGACTCAAAATTATATCATTGCCAAGGGCAGGGTTCATCGGAGAAATGAGCTACACTCAGAGGATCAAAACAGTAATTACTAACTGAAGTTTTGCCTGTGCCAGCTCTAATATTGTGCGCTAAGGCAATCCAGTTTTGCGGGGCTTCTCTTTTGCTGCTCACCCGTTATTGCTTGTCCTCACCACTATGTTATCCGTCACACTGAGTTCAGCTGATATATGGAGCTCATCTGGTGTCCTCTGGTACAGTTTGTACTTTGCTTGTATGAATATGCAACAAGGTCCCCGGTTATTTTTTTTTTGCCACATGTAAACGCATAACACACAGGAACAAACAAGCAGTTCAGTGAATTATACACAGTACCACACAAAGCTATACACATGACTGAGGAAGGGGACGGTCAGTGCAGCGCTGAGGACGGACGAGGAGAGAAACTTCTATGCTCATAGAAAACTTTCTTTGTGCTGATTTTGATTGAACGTCAGACCAAATTCATTTCAAATGAAACTAACTAACAATGTTGGAATGTTTTATCTTAATTAGTGCTAAAATAATTGGTCGAGTAATTGATTAGTTGAATGATTACAACATTGATAATCAGTTAAACATAGAAGTCTTTTTTAGAGCCTTAATATAAGAGGTTATGAGGTTCCAGCTTCTTCAATGGGAGGATTTATTGTTTGTCTGTTTCAAAACTGAAAACCTTTAGATCTAAAACTGAACATCAGACAAAACAACATTTGGCTCAGCCTTAATTAAAAAAAGGCTTTCCTCTTGCCTGTCACCACAGGAGGCTCAGAGGTCAGTCGGAGCAGCAAATACAGAGGTGCTGATATATTTGTGTGTGTGTGTGTGTGTGTGTGTATGTGTGTGTGTGTGTGTGTGTGTGTGTGTGTGTGTGTGTGTGTGTGTGTAGAAGGTGCTCATTCTGTTCAGCTAACCTGTGTACATGAGCATACTGAGCGCTGACACCTGACAGGACACTTTCAGTACTTGATTAGGATTTTGAGGACTTGCAGTGGTGTGGCATCATCTCACATGAGCTGTCACACTCAAGTCGGCATTATACACAAAAACAGATTCTGTCATTGGATTTAAAAACAGGAACCATGGAGTTTTTCAGCCGGCCTCTGGCTCAGACACAGCAAGGGAACGCACTCTGATCTCAGCCTTCAGTTAGTGGATGTGAACACTCAGCGCTCACTTACACCTGATCCAGGAATCAGATCTGAGCTCTCTGCTTCAAGGACAGACACCTCAGCAGGGAGGGAGGCTTGAACCTGGGCGCTCTGATGGAGGGGCTCCTTGAGCTAGAAACCCTGACTCCATTAAAGTCACAGCTCTCAATTTCCCTCTTTTAATAGACATAAACAGACCAAACCTGCATGAATGCCCTGAAACTCAGTCAGTCTGTTGTCCCATTAACGAACAAACATCCAGCTGTATTTCTATCTGACTGAAGTGAAAGTGAACATCCAGACACTCTGAAGAATTCCCGGTGGTCACAGCAGTGGCCTCACAGTGACCCTGTGTGTTTTCTATGGAGGGAACAGACATGATGACAGAAGTGAAGATGTTGCACCACGTTGCCTGCCATCCTGCAACATCCACCGTGTTCCTGTAATCTCTGTTCACGTGATGCTTCTAATTGATGTTCTCAGTTAGAGTGAGTCACCTACCCTTGAAATGTTTTGCAACTTTGGTTTCTGCTGTTCTCAAACCCGTCCGTCTGGTTTGGTGTGTGCAGTAAAAGCCCAGTTATTCTGTTTGTGCATATTCATCTAAATGGTGTGCTTTAATTCTGTGTTTCCTTGCTGTTTTTACTTCTGTGTATTGAAGCAGACAGTCAGGGTCCAGCAGAGACCTGCATGCAGGTCATATCGAGAAGTGGCCTCAATGCTCACATTTTATATACACCTGCTACCTCTCAGATATGAATCACAAAAGCAAATTCTAATAAAAATGGTCACCTTAAATACAAACCAAACCCCACATACACATTACACATAAAATGAGTATTATCTTTTCATTATACTTATACTACATTTCAGAAGGAAATACTGTAGTTTTTTCTCCACTATAATTTTTTTGACAGCTTTAGTTACTAGTTACTTTACAAATTAAGATTTTCCATACAAAACATAGAGAGCCCATAAAATATGATGGCTTGTTTCAGATTCAACAGTACATACAATTAGTGCTGAATTGATTAGCTGATTAATTAATTAGGCCACTTTTCTGGGTTTCAGCCTCTCAAATGTGAGAATTTGCTGCATTTTTCTTGTAATTATTTCAATAACTTTATTAAACGAGCAGTCACTTTGGGCTTTGGCTAATTGTGTTGGGCATTTTCTGTGCTTTTAGTAAAGGATCTGAACTCTCCCTCCAACAGTGCACATCATGCATTTCACAAGTTCCAAGTCTTTGAATGTGAACTCTCAGTGTAGACTCACACGTGTAACCTGCATACCTCCGGTCATGCCTCTGGATCTTTTTTTGGCCCAGATTCAAAGTGGGCATGTTCAACAGGTCTTTCAGCACATCTGTTGTCTTGACCTGAATTAAGAGAGAGAAAAAAAAAAAAAGGTTTTGAGCTAAATGTACAAGTGCAGTTCAAGAGTTCACCAGAGGTGGAAAAATTTAAATATAGAACCATAACTCAACATGAGGAAGAACATTAGAAAGCAGTTTCTCATTCAGTGTTTCAAACATAAGAGCATTGAAAATTAAAAGTGAAGAACAACTAGAAAGACATAAACAACAGGATTATGACATATGACATTGTGACAAAATCTGGGGAACTTTGGAGAATAATTCATACAATGACATGTTCCAAGATGAAGATGTACATCTTGTTTGTTTTCCCCTCCTACAAATGTACAGACGAACCTCAACTTGACAAAAACTGGTTTTGACCACCAGTGATCATTTCCTCTAAGTCTTTGTTCACTGCTAAATTAGGTTAACATAATCACATGAGCCAAATAGAGACGAAGTATTTCCTTTACGAAATGTTTTGGACAAGCTGTAACAAGCACTGTGGCAGTGTATCCCCAATCCCTAATTACGTTTCTAAGGAGCAGTGAATTACATGGTGGCTGCGTGACACAAACTGCAAACGACCTCTCGAAGTCTCTGAATATGAAGTATGCCTTTGTGCACCCATTGTGTCATAGAAACATTTGGAAGCAACTCTCTTGGGGAAATATGTCACAGGTTCACGTAACATGCCAATCAAAAGTAGGTGCCCTGCAAAAGTGTCCTTCAGCAAGACACCAAACCCTCGACTGCCTGAAATGTAAAACCACGGAAAAGACATTTTATTTCGAGTTAGTGGTGGAGGAGGAATTCAGATCCTTTACTTCAGTAAAAGTGCTAAAACCACACAAAAAAGTTATATGTTATATGTAAAAGTCCAGCACTGAAATGCTACTACAGTAAAACTGTGCAAGTATAATCAGAAATATCAGTCAATTGGCTGATTGATTGTTTGACCAAACATTTCAGATGTAGCTGTATAAACTGTTTAGTAGTTTACTTCGTAACAAAGCGTCATATTTTATAAGCTCTTTGTATGCTTTGTATGTGAAAATCTTAATTTGCTAAGTAACTAGTAAAGCTGTCAAAAAAATCATAGTTAAAAAGGAATTACAATATTTGCCTATAAAATGTAGTGGAGGAGAACTATAAAGTGGTGTCAAGAGAAAAGACTCAAGTAAAGTACAAGTGCCTCAAATTTGTACCTAGTTTACTTGAGTAAATGTATTTAGCTACATTCCACCAATACATGACCTGGACTTCAGAGATTGAAAAGTGCATGAAGTAAATTCAGTCTTAGAAAAGGTATATGGTCAAAAGTATGTGGACGGCCTCATACCTGGAACCTGGCTACAAGCATTTGCTCCCATTCAGTCACAAAGGCATTAGTGAGGTCGGGCACTGATGCCTCATTCTAGCTCATCCAGTCAAGTTTTTCCCCACCAAACAAAGAAAAGCATTTCTTTACAGACCTGTGTACGGGAGCATTGTCATGTTGGAACAGGAAAGCAACTCTGCCAGACTGCTGCCACAAAGTTGTAATCTCACAACAATATCATTGTATGCTGTAGTGTTGAAATTTCCATTCTACAACTGGAACCAAATGGAAGAAACCATGACAAAGCAACCTGCTATGCTAAACACACAGTATGGAAAATATACAGTGACCTGAATGCACTCAGCACACAGTAGCTGTTGTACATATATTGCATGTCTGGATGAACAATTCCTCGTGCACTTCCCTTCCTTATGTTTGGGGAATTTTTCCTGAGGATCTAATCAGAGAGGTTATTGTATGAGTGTGTGATTTTGGCCTTTCTAAACTTCACTCGTATTAACCAGCCGTACATTCAGATTTCTCTATACTTGTGCAGTGTGTGTGTGCGTGTGCGTGTATGTGGGCATGTTTGTGTGGGTGTGTGTGAGTCATTGTGAACTGCCAGAGTTGTTGTCCATACATTGTTCACTGTCTATTGAGAAACACATAGAAACACTCAGGCCCTAATGGTCATTTCCAACCCTGCCCTCTCAGTCACAACCAATCACAAGTCACCGCAGCATGGCACCAACCAATAAATTTGCAAATATTAACTCACCTCACCTTTGTGGGCCAATGGGCAGTCAGGATCCAAATCCTGTTTACTTTAATTGTAGAGCACATTGAAGCTGCAGGAGTTTAAGACTTAATGACAACATATTGAGTTTCAGGTGGTTCAAGAGTAACAGCTCCAACAAGTCAGTGACAGCCTCAGCAGCTCAAAAATCAGGTCCAAGTGAAGATGAAAGTTTAATTTTATAATAAATAACTTCTTTCTTTATTAATGTTACTAGATATTTTTATAGTACCAACATAGATTTGCTGTAGTGGCACTATGGCCACAATCAGGTGACTCATACATGCAATCAGCTGAAGCATTACTTCACATGAATGAAGAAGTTTCTGGATATCACAAGACAGGGTGTGTTGTAAATATCAAAGACGTCAAACTGTGTTCCTGTTTTTAAGAGGTCAAGTTGCTTCCCAGCATCCTTTAACACCTCCAAAGTGTCTCCAGTGTGAACTGTCAAAGGTCTCCTGGACCGTGAGCAAGTGAAATCCTTACAGTTTTAACACACACACACACACACACACACACACACACACACACACACACACACACCTCCTTACATCATTAACATTGCTCATCACTATTCAGGATCTAGTTGGGAGTTTTTGCTGACTCTCCATAGTCTGGCTAACGTTGGTGTTGATATCCGTAGTAAAAGGCGGATGACTAAGTGATGACTTAGTTGAACTAAACTGTCTTGACCAAAAAGTGCAAAATAAGCACAACTAGTTCCTGCAAAATTGTGACAAAGAACACAAAAACCGATGTAGTCAGTATTCTGTGTTAATGTGACATGAACCTGCCAGTTAAGGCCTAATTGTGACAGCAAAGATGAGTAACTGAGTCGCTTGATGCTAAAAAAGTGTCAAAAATGCTAATTTGGTAACACTAATTCTCTAATGCAATTCACATCTTATGAGAACATAGGTAACATATGACAATAAAACAGGGAGTGCAAGGGCCTCAAAAAGTCTTGGAAGTTTGTTAAGGTTTGTGTCTTTAAAAGTAAATAGGTGGATTTTACAGTTATTGAAATAGCATTGCAATTTCCTCACTTATGCCTACTTTACACCACTACTAAAACAGACAGAAGAGGACATACATTATGTGCAATGAAATACAAGGTGGCAAACTACCACTGAGGCTGTGCTGAACCTGAAGAATGAGATTTGGAAGAAGAGTGAAAATTAAAATGAGGAAAAAAATATATAAAGGATAAAAAGTGAAAGATAAAAAAAAAATGTACGTAGTGAAGTGGTACCAATGGTATCTAAAAGTAGCTTAGAGTGCCTTCAGTATCCTCGTTTTGTCAACAACACAGTTGTCCACAGGATAGTGACAAACATGACCCCAGTTTTTAGTATATTACACATCAAGGCCATAATAACACTCTACGGCATCTGTGAGTGTGACTCTACATGGGACCATGTAGAGGATGTTTTGCTGATTTTGCACACTACACTTACTTTTCAAACTTGTACCTATTAGTAGATGTTTTTTAACCATGTCTGTAGTGCACTTGGAGTTACATTGTAGTAATGTGCTGTATAATTACATTGCTTTGAGACACTGTGGTGGCCAAACAGTCAGCAGACCAAGGACTCTTAAATACCAAACTTCCTCTTTCGGGCCTTTTTGTAACAGAGCTGTCTAGCTGTGTAATTCTTTCTATCTGTAATGTGTTAAAGTGCCATCAGTCAGTCTTATCAGGAAACATTTGACATCAATGTTACCTGTTTATTCTGCAGATAAAACTGAATACAAAAAGTACACAATCAGGATACGTCTGAGAAGAGAAAACTCGTCAAGGATGGTGGGAGGAAGTCAGTCGTTCTGGCTTGCTTTCTTTCTTACATTTGCAATTACATTAATCCGAATCAGCTTACACTCCCCCCCCCCCCAAAAAAAAAAACAAAAAACAAAAAACAACAAGACAGGAGGAAACAGTAGCAGACAAACAAAAAATGAGCACAAGCTGCTTTTCCTCCAGCACCAAGGCATCTGAATGGGAGCACTTATCACTGGCCTGTTTTGGAGACATCATAAGGCTTTGTTCTGTGCTGTGCTGGAAGGGAATGCAGCGTGTTTGTTGGGTGCTTGAGTGTACAGATTCATCCATGGCCAAATGCAAGATGTTTTGTCTTCAGGGCCCAAGAGCTGATTCAGTCTCTGTTCTGTGCAAAGTCTTTGCATGTCTTGGAGTTTTTCCTTACATAGGTCAGAGTAATGTCCAGCACTGTTAAAACAAAACAGGCTTTTCTTGTTAAAAGTTAACAAGCTCACTAACTTAAAGCCAAATAAGTGACCAACAAGCTATGGCAAAATGTTCCCTGTACAGTACATGCTATGTTGTTCAAGAACAGAGGGGTTTTTTCCCAGTTTTTATGCAATGTACAACATGAGTGTTCTCCAGCCATGTTTGCAGCTCTGTGAGGCTGCACATAAGCACAAGGGTGCTTTGAGCTAAATGGTTAGGCCATCATGCTGACATGCTGATGCTAAGCAGGTATAGTGTTTACCATGTTCACCACTGTAGTTTATTGTGTTAACATACTAACATTCGCTAATTAGCACCAAACATAAACTACACAGATAAAGCTGATCACAGAATGATTCATCCTGGATGTGTGCAGAATATCATGGAAATATTTTCACACAATAACAAACTGAATGAATGAGAATGTGATTGAGATTTTAATCTCAAAAGCTTTTCGTTATATCCTTGAATAAGAATTGTTGGTTGTGTTGATTATTGCTTTAAAAAATTGTGTCCAGCACATCACAGGACTTGTGCACTCAGCACGTAGGCTCTGAAACTTGCTCTCTCAGTTCTGCGTCTCATAAGTGTGGTATTCATCACTGAACTGTGTGTCATGAATTAATCCTTTGAATCTTACATCAAGCTGATAATCTGACCAGTTAAGTGTCTCTTTTGGCGATGTGACGCCCACATGCCTGGACGTACGTGCTGTGACATCAGGACGTCCGCACTGGTTCACATCAATGCTCTGTTGACTCTAAAGAGATATGGTGGTGGTGGTGGGGTGATCAGCTTGCAGCTCCCCTCCCTTTTTAAGACTTCATGCATATCAGTGTAACTTCAGAGCAGACACCAGAGAGCTGCACACCAAGCTGTTCCCCAGAATATACTGGAAAGGGAAAAATACCATGTAAGAACAAACAACATCCCCAAACAACATGTAAAAAGAGCAGCTTTGTTTATGTCTGCTCCTCCCACGGCTGTAATTCAGGGTTCCACAAAATCTGCCTTTTGCTTTGTGTTGCTTATGATCTGTCTCTCTTTGTTTCAGGGCTCTGTGGTGCGCTTTGTTCGTGAATCCTTCTCGGCACAAAGGAGGCTCCACACAGAGCCCAAAATGCATGATGTGATGAATTTTAACAAAAAAAATCAATTCTGAGTATCTTGAGGTGCCGTCACAACAAGCCACAGTGTGTTACTATGAGACATAAAACAAAAGGTGATGAGGTCAGAGCCTAAAATATCTGAAAATGACTTTTGTGTCTTAGTTTATCAGCCATACTCTGTCTAAACTGTTTTTGACTGTGGATTACTGCAGCATTGCTGCTCCATCTACGAGGAGGAACATTTGTTGTTGGTGTCCATTTGTTGGAGGGTAGAATGAATTAATTAAAATTTGGATTGAGATTCAGACCTATGCCTCTGCAGGTTTAATTTACAAACCTATACATACACATAGTTAACGTAATGTAATAAATTAGATTATTTGTAACAATGAAGATGAAAAATGAGACAGAAATGATATATCTGTAAGGCCTATGTACACTTACAAGGCATGGTCCTAATATATTGAGTGCATTATAGCTCATTATGAGACTCAGTGTCATGAATTATAGATATTGCAGTAACATAAAGTGTCACTGAAGTAAAACATTACTGTTCTGTAGAAACCACGTATCTCTTGAACACCAACTTTTAATGAAGGGAAAAAAAGCTGCCGAGTTTCCAGGTTTTTGATAAATGTATTTTTCAGAAAGTGCACCGAGTTTTTAAATGGGTTAAAAACTGGAGTCTTACAAGTGAACACTTAATCATTCAAGTTGACCTAATTTGCATTGTGCAGATGCAATATGAATTGGGATTTGGCGTATAAATTCAAATATACTGTAAACTCAAACTTGAACTTTTATTATATGGGACTTTTCAGAGGCATCAATGAGCCCTGTAGTTTCAGTCAGCCCAGATTGTGGTTACCTGTTCAAACACACAGTGAATTGGTCAGACGGTGCAAATATATTCCCTCAGTGTTAAATGCGTAGTAGACATATGCAAGCCATTTCCCCTCCCATGCGACGTGCACGTGGCCGAGTTGTTTGGTTGGGGGAGCTGGCTGCCTGCCAGGTCTGCAGGGAGAAATTTTCTCCTCCATAATGTGACAAACATGAAAGCAGCGTTCAGGAATGTATTTTTCTTGGAAAGAGCGCAAGATTAGCACATAGCGCTCTCTCTCAGAGCTGCAGAGCAGAAAAACAATGGTGGGGGTAAGCTGATGAGACGAGTAGGTTTTGACTTGAACGTATTGCCCAATCATCTTGTTTTCCAGGGCAAAAGAACACAATGTCCCATGAATGCAAAACAATACGGTTGTAAATATTCTTATAGCATGTAGGGGTTGTGGCCGCGCTCTATATTCTGGATAATGTTGAAATGCATAGGAGGAGGAGACTTGAGATAAATTAAGGCTTCCAAAAGCAGTAAATCCTCAGTAGTTTCTTTGCTTCCCTTTGCTCATATTCATGCCACCACACATTTCACAGTTACTTTCACATTTCGTATTTAAAGTTGCCTTAAAGCAACTGAGCAAGTGAGGATCTTTGCTCCTGCACACCCTGAGAGGGAGGTTTATAGATAAACAGTATTGGCGACATGGTATGTCAAATCCCATCAGAGTTTCAAACCTTGTGATACCAAACAGCAGCTGAAACACTCAGCATATAATTGATCAAATTTACGCTTCTGTATCAGACTGGCCTCCGTCCCCCAGGGCGAGGATTGTTTTCACACAGCACAGACTGGATGTGTCATCTGAGTCATGTGGAAGAAGATTAATAACTGAAATCAGACCAATTATTATCATTTCATCCTGACTGTGTCTGAGCCAACTGCTTGTCTGGGTTGTTGTGACTGGTCTGATTCTTTTGACTGTGGGCTTCAGGTACTGTTAGGGACTCTGACATCAGCACATGCTGTATTATGCAGTACCTATATCAGCTTGTTAAAGTTCTCCCTCCTCTTGACATGACATGTTTCTCCTCAAGAAAAACAACCACAGTAATCAAATGCAGGCAGAGTGCAAATGTGTCTGTGTTCAATTATTTTGTCCATTTGATGCATTAAAGATAAAAATGTGTATGGATAATTGGGACTATGTGTGCAAACTCTTTAAACATCTCCTCCTTTGATGAAATAAAGCTGCTGTGGTCAGAACATTCAGCAGTGTATGTGGAAAGGCTGGCATTAGCTCGAGGCAATGAGCCAAAACTGTACATCAACTGAATCAGGAACTGAAAACTTATGTCTGGAAAAATAAAAGCTGAAACAGAAATAGCTGAGAAAACTAAACTGAAAATAAACTGAAGATAAGAGTTGATACTTATCTGCTTTCACTTTTCTTACTTGCTGCTATGGCAACCACATCAACAGCGCTGGTAGAAACAAGGAGGGAGCCAATTTTACTGATGTTCAAGTACAGTCCTTAATATATTGCTCTTTTTCCCCATCTATAAGGTACCAATTAAAATCTAAAGACTATAGATGTACAGCCCTTTAAATAGCAGCCAATCAGAGCTCTCCCTTTTTAAAGTTAGTCCTGAACCAATCGTCAGGTGTCCGTACTTACACTCAGACATTGTTTGCATACTGTATCATTTCTCCTGTTCCTACTGGCTGTCGCATCAGGCCACTCTCTCTCTCTGACCCTTGACCTCCTCACTTCTGGTTTCCTGCACTGCTGCCTTACTGTAGGAAATGAAGCTTACTGTACTCCTGCAGACACTGCCAGCGGCTCAGCGGGTGTAAGCTAAATGCCTAAAATGTAAATATTATTGTGAGAGTAATTTGATTCGGCCTGTCTAGGACTTGTTGTTGCCCTGCCATGAGAGACTCCTTGTTCGGTGTGATCTGATCTGCTGAGGGGAGGTGCAACTCCCTGCAGGGAAAGACGGTGGGCTGTGGTTGGCTGAGACATGAGGGGGCGCCTGCCTGCAGTTAGTGAGAGCTGATGGAGAAGAGAGCCACAAGGAAAAATAGGTATAATAGGCAGGGTTGGGATACAGAGGCTGTGCAACAATGGAGTCAATACATTCAAAGGTAGATGCACAGTAGGCTACGTGCCCTTTGCACAATATAACCAACATGCACAAGGAAGGTTTTCATTTTGGTCACCAAAAGTACAAGTTACTTCCTTTGGAGGACTAAAAGATTAGCAATATAAACTCATCTGTGATTTAAGATTCCAGACTATTCATGCATTGTTAAGTGGTCATCAGGGACTTTCATGCCTCTGTAGTTTAAGGAAAGAAGAAAGTTGTTTTTCTTGTCTTTGCATAATCAATGAACCACAGTCCTGTTTCTCCATGGTTTGTTGCTCACATTAGAAGGGACAGACTGAGCTACTGACCTTTACATGTCTACATGTTTACATGTCCACAACGGTAAATGGAACCTTGTACCAACTGGCTCCTACATAATGTACATTAAGTGCTGTATGTGCTGAGGAACAATCCATTTAAGTCATTACTTCCTTGTTTAAACAATAGAGGTTGGAAATGATTAGATAATACTTACAGCTGCATTACAGTGTGTTATAAACTATTTATTATAAGTTTGTAGGGGGACTATTTGCCGACTATGAGATCATCCTGGTCACTGTGGTATCCCACAGGGGTCAATCTGGAGTCAACTTGATTTTGTTATCACACTAGTTCTATGGGTCTCATAACACATCTGACAATGTGAACAGAGAAGAGAATCTCCTTGTGGGTTTTTATCACGCTCACTTCTCACAGCTCATCCTCTCATGGTCGCCCCTCGGGAGGAAGTGCTATCCTGAGTTCTGACGTCAGGCTTTATGGGTAAGTAAAACAAAGACTAATCAAGGGAATAGCCCCCATGTAAACAGAGCTGTGGTCACTGTCAATAACAGTTAGATGAAGGGACAAACATGGGCTGAGATCAGGTCTGGAGATTTGGGGAAAGAAGACGAATGGGAGGAAGAGATCTAGTGTTGTTCTTTTTCCCATAAGAAACAGCATTAAAGCTTTAATTGGAAAATTTCAAATGCATCAGTAAAGTCATGTTTAAATGTGTCACAAGATGAGTAACTTTGTGTGTTTGAAGCAGTAGTTCATGTGACCTGTTTTACCTCCTGAAGCAATGAAGAGATTTGGGTGAGCTGCCTTGCTCGTGAGCACTCAAACAGTAGTAGCTGAAGGACTGAAGAAGGTTAATCGGTGAATTATTTCAAAATGGGTCAAGAGGTCAGTGTCATGCACGCCCAGTGATTCTTATCGATTAATTACAGATTGCATAAGCTAATTATTAAACTTACAGTCTCCCTCTCATCTATGTTTATTTCAGATCTAAGAGCCTTTGAATAATCCAGATGTTGCACAATTTATCTGCTAATTTTGAAAACTATCTTTCATGAAATTTTGCTCCTAAAGTTGTTAGGTTTTGTCAGTATTAAATTTATAACAGAACAGGAAACGTGAAACAGCACAAATTGAATATCACCAGTTTAACAATCATTTATCAATTAAATTTAAGATCAATAAAACAGCTTGGTCACAGTTAAACATTAAAGTTTTGGTGATGGTGATAGATGACTGAGGCTGTCAGACCTGAAGATAAATGCCTCTGCTCATCTGACCTACTCTCTGCTCACTCTTTAACTTACTGCGTCTGTTGTTTTGTCAACTTCTAAAAGGTCGTGTCTCCTCCACATGATCCTAATGTTCAGTGCTCTTTATGCATTTTAAGACAGTGCTAATTATAGAAAGTTTTTGGAGCGTATGACATTCTGGTTGCAAACATTTACTTTGTTGTCTTGAGACTTGAGTAACAGTTGTCTCGAAGTGATAATGCTGTTTGCGGTCAAGAGTGAAAAGGGACATGAATTGACTCGTAGATAAATGTGAATAGTTCCAGGAAGCAGTGACGGTGTTCCTGTGTACAGCCTCCTCTGGATTAGGTTGAGTGGAATGGTTATCAGCCAGTGAGC
This sequence comes from Chaetodon trifasciatus, assembly GCA_037975065.1. NCBI lineage: Eukaryota > Metazoa > Chordata > Actinopteri > Chaetodontiformes > Chaetodontidae > Chaetodon > Chaetodon trifasciatus. The sequence goes on along the minus strand of JBBMOE010000046.1, from coordinate 4,051,448 downwards.
AGTGTAGTTGTCTGAGGTTTATGTCCTCTGTGTTGACATTTGTATCTTCAAGTGCATCACTTGAAGATACAAATGTCAACACCTAAAGAAATTAATAGTGTAAACAAAGTGTGATGCTATCTGTGGTGTCTGTGCTCCAGTTTTAATGCTAGATGATGCTACTGTCCCTCCCCTGTGTCTCCTTACTGTGTTCTTTCCCACAGAAAACTTATTTACGGCGGCAGTGACCTAAAGCTCAGAGAAGCAGGTTCATATTTGGAGAGTTGCCGGTTTAAATTCAGAGTTACTGGAGAATCTATGCAGGGAAAGTTAACAAGCAACACTCTCAGTCCTTTAAGCAAGACATTTAAACTTGATCATGATTCTGGTATTCTGGTAATATGCTGTTTACATGACCCTTATTAAATTCTGAATTTTGTGATTTTCAAAATAATAGGGGAATATTAGTGTGAATGAAAACACAATCCATCTTATTGCCTTCAGGAATAAAGGATAACATGTTTTTTTAAGGATTTTCTTATTGTATTTATTTATTTATTGATATTTCAGCAGCAGCATCGAACCCGGGCGACTGCAGTAAGGCCTTAATAAATGGTAGGCACTCTAAATCTGGTCTTGGTTTTATTGCCTTGTGACTGGGTCTCATTGTGCCTTGTGGGGTGCCTTGGCTCTATGTTGTATGGACATGAGGATGTTCACAGAGGGGTTTTTCTGTCCTTACTCACCTAAGATGTAAACAAATTGCAAGGCAGTAAACAGCTGTAGCAGCCTGTGAGGTGGTGGACACTCCTCTCCCTCATACTGAAATACAAGGAAACCTGTAATTTCAGGAAACCCGTACTTGGTAAAAACAGTAGTGAAAGGAGGCAAAATAATCTCAAGTAACTAAATCATGTTGGTGGTCTTTGCTCTCTCCCACAAGTAGGAAACTTGTTTGGGTTTGATAAGTGTTTTTTTCTTCCCAAAAGACGCACTTAAGGAGGGATTGAATCCCATCATTTCTGCCTATGAGAGAAATTAAATTTTGATGATTCCTGCCACTTTTCCCAACACTGACAGACATCCACCTCCAGTTCAAAAGCAGAAGTTCAAAAGTGACTTCCTGTGATGTGACTGATAAAAACATCTCACAGTGGATGCTAAGGCACTAAAGGCGGCAGTGTATTGAAACCAAAAGTGGTAGCATGCTTGTGACAAGAAAGGTAGAACAACACCAAAATCTTGAATCAGAGACAAAGAAGCTGAAGAAATCTGACAACAACGACACATGATATCAGGTTGATTATCATAAATGTGCAGACACTGTCCATCAAGCACAGCATGTCTCCCAGCTCATTGTGAAGAGCTGTGTGATATTTATCTCTGTGTCTAATCAAGATATTGACATTGGACATACCACACAAGTGAAAAAGCACCTTCCATTCATGAGACAAATAGCACATCACATGAAGTCAAAGTCACTTTCAAGTTCAATTCAATAGTTTTTCATACTCAAAGTTCAAAGTTCATCCTATGAAAATGTGTCATTGGTTAAACTTCCATGTTTTGCACTGTGTGTTTGTTTTGTGACCTCAGGCAGTTTTGGTATGTGGAGCACCAGGAAAGTAGAGCACAAAGGTGTACTTCTCCCATTGGCTCATGTGGGATGAGATGGTGTGATTGGGAGAGCGGGGGTGGGTTTGGTGGTTGCATCCCTGACTCATGACTTAGTATTTATGTGTGCACGTGCAGCTGTGCATTGGTCTGCATGCATCCCTACATAAGTGCCCAGCCAAGTTTTAACTGTGAACCTGTGGGAGGTTCAGCGTGCAAACATGTTGCCAGGTACAGGCTGTCGACACAAGGTGTTTATTAAGACTGTGAACAAAGCTTAAAGCTTCCGCTTTCCTGCCATGTGAATCAGGTCTATGTGAACCGCACAAATCTGCACAGAGACACACTGTTTAAGTTCCTTTTTGGACAAACAGATGATTGAGGTGTGAATCCAGCCTGTTCAGGCCACTTCTGGGAAAAAGAATGAAAAGTGCATTTCTGCACTCTAGATGACATTTTGACTCTAACGTGTAAAATTTTCCTGACCACAGGGTCATAATTTATAAAACATGAATGCAAATTCGTACTTTACCAGTTTGCAACAGCGTGAATGTTGCACCATTAGTCCACCTGTACAAAATGTACAAACATGGAATGGGGGACATTGTTTTTCTGCCTTGAAGCTAGCAGTGAAGGTAGTAACAAAGCCAAATCAACATTTGAGTAAAAAAGAGTGAGCTACCATGCAGGGACAGGGGTGTGATGTTTTGATGACATCTTATGTGTGCGACCCACCACCAGGGAATTTAAAAAGCAGCTGAGAGCAGTTAGCCGCTAACTTAAAAAAGAAGAACAGCAATTGTTATTGTTTAGAAAGTGCAGCCCAATGCGTATGCTACATGTCACGCTATACACCGACACTGATGTCTTGCACGTCAAGCCTGTCACGCTTCTTTTGCTTCTGGAACACCAGCATGCAATCTAAAATCACACACTGGGGCGACGCTGTTGTTTGGTTCAATGTCAAAAAGCAAAGCTGGCATAATAAAGGATATTTGTTCGAAGCAGTAAGGACTCGTAACAAAAGACCTTTTATGGCTACTGAGTCCTGCCCTTTGTGCTTTTCTAATGTTAGCTTAATGTACACTTGTAACTGTTATATAACAACTGTACAGGACCTTAAATCCATTAAGTCATTTTCACTGACCTTGGTTTATCTCAGGTGCTTTCCACCTTGTGGGAGGTGTGCAGGGTATAAACTCAACTGTGCAGAGCAATAAAGTTGACTGGTGTGTTAAAATTTAAACAGCATGTGCAGAGAAGAGAAGCAAAGAGTGAGATAAAGAAAGAGAAAGCAGAGGATTTAAATGATCCCTGCATCATGTACATCCCCTGAACTATGTCGTGTTTTTTATTATTTCCAAACCACAGAGTATATTTTTAGTCTTTGGGTGAACAGAGACGGAGTGTGCTGTGACCTGACTCTGGCTGATCATCAGTGGCTTCAACGTGTAAGTTAAAGGGGATAAAAGCTTTGTTAACTGAACATTTTGTTCTGTTCTATAACCACATCTTCTCTTGACAAGAGGAAGTAAACACATGCTTTGCCAACTTTACCACATCCGCTGAAATTCTCATGAGGCGGTGACGACAACCACGATTCAGATTTATATCTTATCAACCGTTGTCTTTCATTGTCTTTCATTTCTTTTCATAAAGAACTATTATTACCCACTCAGTGCCAGGACTGGAAAACATTGCAAAAATTTTTTGTAAAAACAGTAGCTCTGTCTTGTTTATTAAGAAATGTCCTCAAAATGGCTGCCATCTTTAAAGCTGCACTAATAAATGTTTTTAGCAAGCTGCAACCTTCAGGGTTGAAAAAATGAAACCAATGTGAAGCACCAGAAACTGCAGTTCCTTGAACGGCCACTTGAGGCTGGCTCCAAAATCGAGTCAGTTCCCATAGACCCCCCATCTTAAAAAGCTCAACTTTACAACAGAAATAAACATGTTTACAACCTGGTGCAAACAACAGTTTTGTTCTCTATAGCTAATTTCCCCATTCATGAGCACTATAAGGGGGTGAATTTATATATAAAGAACTCATTTAAATTATATGAAGACTTAAAGTTATGCATCGTTATGGGTCTGGCCACTATGAGTGATGGCTAACTGATACATTTCAGCAACAGGGCTTCATTCAGCCCATCTCAAATCCACCCATGCTCCACCTCTTTGCCCAACTTTACACTGGGTCTTCAGCAACCTGTGGGTGGCGTCACAGAGACTACGTCCATTGTTTTATACATTTTATGGTTTTTAGCCATGTTGGTGGCACGGCTCCAGGAATGATAATGTTTGTCAGCCGGCCGGTCAGTCCAAAACTGAAATATCAACTGTTTGATGGATTGCCATGAAATTCTGTCCAAATATTTGTGGTTCCCTGAGGATGAATCCTACTGACGTTGGTGGGCCTCACAGTCTCTTGTGGCTACTGACTACAAGGACAAGTGTCCGCTCTCCCAGTGGCCACCGTTTCACATATGCTGCTTTGCAATACCAAGGGCTGAGACTAAGTGGCACTTCTAATGAAACACAGCAGTGGATCAAGTGACTTTGTGTAGTGTGAACAGAGTTTGTCGCAATGATGAACTGACAGGAAACTACCAGGTCAACTCACCTTTTAGCATTTTTCAGCTCATTGTTTTGGTTTTTGTTTCAGTGTCACCATTCTCATCGACCTCGTTTCCAGCCACAGCAGACAGTTATTTTTAGCAAAAAAAAAAAAGAAAACTCTGATATATATATATTAGAATAGAAAAACAGTGTGTATCCTGCCTGTCCTGCATCAAATGGCAGACAGACAAAGTTAATGACTAGCTGATGAACATAAAAGAGCATATAGCAGCGGAAGAGAAAGATATTTCTCTCAGGAGTTGGTGGACACCAAAACAGATGTAAAAGCGTGAATGTTGGACTTCAGCTCAAGAGAGACACAACCTGACAAGCGCTAATGTTGCTCTGTGTCTGGTGGATATGTAACAGGCAACCGTTTGCTAACTCGTTTGCAATATCTTTATTAGGTATTAATTTGTTAATGTTGTGTTTGCTGCATAATTATACTTTTTTGTAATATTAGATATATTTTGCATCTGTTGTCTATGATGTCTGACCTTTGACAACCTCAGCCTAACTGCTTTTAATGACATAGACATCTTAAATACATCTCCAGTTGTTGACATGTTTACCTTAGATTCAAAGCACCTCAGTCCAGATGTGAAAGCAAACATGCAACTCTGCTCAAACACCCATTCATCAAAACAATCATGGAGGGGGATGGAGGAGGCTGTGGATGCTGCTCCAACTCTTAAGATTTATTGGGCGGTTCCTACATAAAGCACAAGCTCAAAATAGATGCCAGATGATTTTCTACATAGCAGAACTGTCCTCTGAGTCTTCACCATGGAACATATGTGACATGTTATGTGTCTTTACATTTAGCAGTAATGTGAGAGGGAAAATGAGATGCAAATGGGAAACTTGCTTCATGCTTGATTTAAAGAGAAAACAAGAGCACAACATGAGAAGCTTGAAAGTGTTCAGCTATATCTTTTCCATTTAAGTGGAAAACAGACTGGTTCCATTATCCCAAATCCTTTATACGACTGAAGTAATTCACTTTAGTGGTTTCATACATGTGGATCTTTATACAAGTTGGACAGTTGGACAGTTACCAATACTGGCTGCCATGCAGATCCACCTTTAACTTAGATTTTTCTTAGTTGGTTCATTATCTATCAATTACAAAATACATAAAGTAAAGAGAAAGTAAAGTAAGTAGGAAAAAAATCCCTGCTGACATGAAAGCAAAACTTGCTTTGACTGAAGCAAACATCTGTGTTCACAACTTGTCTGTGAAAAGTGAAACTAAAAGTATTTACTTTTCTCCATGCTGGTAAATACAGATAAGATAAAACCATGGTCAGTGAGTTCATGCATTGCTGTTGAGGAAGGTTTGGTCTGACATAAATAGACTGTTGTGATGCAAAGTATCCTGAAGCGAAGACACTGCTGACAGACTTTGTGATGTCCAACCCTAATAATACCTATTCATAAATCTGCTCCAGATCTCAAATTAAATCTCTGAAAGTGTCACTGTGCCAGATGGGACATGTTTATACAGGTTACCACCTTCCCTCTGACTGTGGTGGGATTTGCTGTGAGTGCAAACACAACTTGGGGCAGTTTTTTGTGTCAGTTCACTGTACTTAGGCCTTTGTATGAGGACACGCTATTCTTTATTTTCATTTATATCTGAAGTATTTAGCTGATGCTCTGATCCAGAATGCAAAATGAAATGAAAATCAGCTTCTAGTTCTACAGTACAAGCATCTCAAGCAGTCACAGGCACTATCAGGACATTTGGAAAGAAATCAGTGCCTCCACAGACACTTCTTTTCAATTCAAAGTGATCAAAAGACAAACAAACAGCTGCAGAATACTTTGTCCATCTTTTGATTTCACCACAGGAGAAAAAAACATATGCCACTGAACATTGCACTGAGAGACTTTTAATATGATTGGAGTGGGTGTGTCTGATGACCATATATTAGCCCAGCTTTTCAACACAGTTAATGTAGATACTATGTCTCCCCTCCGGGCTCCAACCACTGTCATTTGTTCACATTCTTGTGGGTTTACTTAGTCAAGTTAAACCTATATTTTTAGCCACAATACAATGGCTCTGGAGATGGCAATAAGTTTTTTTTGCAGATGATGTCACGTCAATCTTTTGTCGTGGTGCGAACTGCAGATGGTGATTTTCAGTATAGGAAACACTGTAACACACACTCAAAATGCTGATGCTTTGTGTCATTTACAGTTTCTCAGATCGATCAAACCAAGAAACCAGGAGGAGCTTTTATTGAGTACCCAATGTTGTTTATAAAGGTGTAAAATGCAAGAAATTGACCCAAAAACGGCAGAAAAAAATGGCTTAACTGTCTGCACTTGGGAAGAGCCAAGTCAGCTCATAATTTCATCTAAACTAGCCCAGTAAGAACTTTCCTTCATCTCATCCTTTGCAGTTTTCACTTCTGGCCCGCTGTCTGAATTTTATGTCACGTGACTGCAAACAACCTATTTAGGTCAGTTGGTTCGTCCATCACTTTGATCTAGGCTGAAATATCACAACAAACTGGATACATTGCACTGACATTTTCATTTTCATTTGACATTTGACATTTTCTTCACATTCATGGTCCCCAGAGGTTGAATCCGTAAGACTTTGATGATCCTCTGATCTTTGCTCTCATGTCACCAGGAGGGTACCATTTTTGGTTTTTAGTGAAATGTCACAACCATTGGATGAATTGCAAAGAAATTTGGTTTGGACATTCATGGTCCCCAAAGTGTGAATATGACAGATTTTGGTGATCCCCTGAAGGTTTATCTGGTGCCATCAGCAGGTCAAAGTTTTCATCTATCCCCTTCGATGATCCCCTGACATTTCTTGAAGCGCCTCCATGAAGTTGGTGCTTTGGAGATCCCTTAAATTTTCATGTATAGCCATCATCAGGTCAAAATTTTATTTGTCCAATACTTTATGATCAAGTACTTTCCAATGTCATGACACTCCCATCAGCCTCATCTGTGCTTGTTTATTGTCACTAAGCATGCTAACACAGCATAGTTAACAAATATGCTAAATATCAGCATGTTAAGGTTGTCATCATGACCATGTTAGCATGCTTACATTAGCATTTAGCTACAAGCAGAGCTGTGTCTAAATACAGCCTCTCAGAGCAGCTAGCGTGGCTGCAGAGTGTGGTTGGAGGAGCACTTTGCTTTTACTAACTACTGCTCATACTTACTGCTGCTCTTTCTTTATTGTTTTTAACTCTTCATCCACGTGAAGCCTCGGCACTGAGAGGGTAACAACAACTGGCTGTGATATCATGACTGGAGGAGTGGATTGTTTTTGTTCAGCTCATCCCCCCGGAGAGGCTACAGTGTCAGAGGTTTGCACAGTCGAGCACGGTTGTTATTGAAGAACCAGTGCAGCAGTCTCAAACTGGGAAACAGTTCATGAAGTTGTTTTTAATGCTTTAGGAAAATCCTGTCGGTCTCTGTTAGCAGCTATATCCCAACACCAGCCGAATTTAGATTTATATGTAGACAAAAACAAGTTTATATTGATGCAACCAGAAAGAGACAGTAGAACAGGGAACAACACATCATCATCATCATCATCAGCAGCAGCCATAAAAGGCATATTAACCAAATTGTTATGGTTTAGATTATTATTGTTATTGTTTTTACTACTGATCATAAATAATTAACTCTTCCCTTTACACAAAATAAAGCATTTCATGATTTCTGTTCTTAAGATTAGAATATTTTAATATTTAAGTAGATTTTATAATATCACCAATGTCTACTACATTTTTACACATTTTTGTGAGATTATTGTTAGTTTTGCTGTACTACTGAGCATCATGATTGATTTTTCCCCTCAGTGTTTTTGCTGCTGGCACGTGCTGAAGTGCTGATTCCCTCGAGCACACTCTCAGACTTTTGGAGAGTGGATGTGACTTTGTGGAATTATAGCCTATTTGCTAACAGTAGAGGGGGTTAAGCAGAGGACATTCTCCCTCCTCGCTCATGACCACAACCGTTTGGGCCAGCACCATCACCTTCTTCCCCTTTCAAAGCCTCCACCTCCACCCCACCACCACCACCACCACCCCACCCACAGCCTAACAGCAGACTGCTACTTCAGAGGAAGTCCTGCTGGTAATGTGTCAAAGGGCAACAAAACAGGCTTTTCTCTCAGCTGGTGAGCATACAGGGATGAATGTGAGGCCCCTCATCCTCACCTCTCTGTGTCTCTCCATCTATTCCTCGATCCTCCCACCTCATGTCTGTCCCCGTTTGTTTTTCATTGAAAGGAAAGCTGAAACCTGTCGGGTTTGTTTTTCTCCTTCTCTTGGCCAAGTGCCTGCTTTTAAAACCCAGGTGTTGGCGAACAGGGAGTCATCTTTCAGAAAAACACGAGGTGGAGCGCTGGGTCATCTGGGTGGAGGGGGCGAGTGCAGGGAGGCTGACACTGCTGGATTTTGACGTCTTGTATTTGGATGTTTTCATCTTTCAAACTGGTCGGACTGCCTGTCAGTTGCCAAACAGTCAAAAACACATTCTTCTTTGCTGACTTTATCTGTCATGACAGTTTGTTATTCACACTCATCTCATGACAGGGAACTTTTTAAAGGCAGGGACATTTCTCTCCAACATTTCTTCTCTGAAGGGAACTTTACCCCCAAAGTTAACATGGGACACTTTCTGGACAGCATTTTTTGTAACAAGATAGAGAACTTTTTCCACACCGTTACTATACTCCATCTTGTTGTACAGATTGACAATTTAAATTAAGAAAAGATATGACAAGAGCTGCTGATCATCATTTTTATTATTGTTTTTTTCACAACTGATCAGTTAATCATTTGGACCATTAGTTCACAACCCAAAGCTTTAAATATGACAAGATATTCTATTCTTTGTTTTTTTTTATATTTTCTTTGTCATGACTTTGTTTAGGGACATGGCAGACTACACAGTGGACCCCAACCAATCACAGTTTGGCATCTTTCATTGACTTGTGTGATGTTTGCAGGTGATCAAAGGTGTCAGAGACTAATTTTAGATTTTCACTTGACAGAACCAATAACATAAAAGAAGCCATTGTGGCACCTGATGCTCATTACTGTTCCTGATTTCCAACGCCTGTCATGCTGGGCTGTTATCAGGCTTAAAAGATACTCTTAGGAACTTTTTCTGCCCTGAGAGGGAACAGTTTGCCTAGCAATGTGGGATATATTTGGTGTGTGTTAAGATGATTAGTATGTTTTCCTTACCTAACTCAACAAGCAAGGATTTTCACCTGAGGGACCTTTTTTCTTGTCATGTAATTTGATGTTGAATGTTTTCCAACATACACGCACTTTCTCTTATTGAGATGCAGTTTGCCCTGACATGAAAGGGACGCTTTTCCTGAAATGTTACTACTGGCATGACAAGGAACTGTTTTCTGACATAATCAAGAGGGGTTTTTTTGTTGTTGTTGTGGCTGTTGTTGTTGTTTTGTTTAACCCATTTGATGAATATTTTCAGAAGCATTTTCCCAAAGCACTCCAGTGGACTTTTGTGTGTTGTGAAGTAAAAGCCTGCTATTAAAGCATCAGCACATGATACCAGTGTTACATGTTAGAGGCAGAGGTAGGTCAGGAAGGGTTTCCAAACTTTTCAGGAACCAGTTTAACATCTTGATACTTGAATGACATCACTGTTAAAGCACCATGTGTAAGTTGGACTTCCCCTTCAATTTCAGCCAGACAAGTGATATTACTGTCATGTTGCTTCATATGGACTGTGCATAGCAACAGTGAGTAAAACGAAACAGAAAATAAAGCTACATGTTCAAGTTTTATATTTTTGTTTTGCTCTTTCAGCTGAGGACTTAAAGAACTGACACAACTGTCACAGTAGCTCAGTGTCCTTGACAGTCTGGATCTTCTCTTCTGGAAAGAATAAACTCAGTAGGGAATCTTTTAGGGAAACAGAACTGGGAAAACAGATTCAACCCCTGTTGTACCCCTCTGACATCCATCCACCAGAACCCCATGGGAAAACCCAGAGCCTCCTCCTCCTCCTCTGTGCTCCGGCAGCCAAAAGCCCAGCTGGAGAGTCATAAGGTCACTCAGCTGATTTAATAGCTGGTCCAGGTCACATAAACACACAACACTGGGAAAACGAACAGCAGAAGTTGACGTGTATGTTCTGAAGATAGTTATGAGGCTGAATTTATTATTTTTGGCAACAAAAAAAAGTTAAACTCTGTTAAAATGAAGTCCTTTCAGGGATAAGGGTTTGTTGAAAGCAATTTCATTTTCATTTAGATATTTATTGTTCCTTGTGATTATCCACAGGACAGGCAGTCATACAGGTGATGAACTTGTTTTACCACTGTCTCACTGAGCACTGACAAATAGAGGGAGTGCACCAAAACATAAGCACACCTGACGATGCTATTATAGCTGAGGTTAAGTACTAGCCCTGTCTCATAGAAATGAAGTTTACATATTACTACATTGTTCTTCCAATTATGTGCTGACTAACATAATAACTGCCTGGATTATGTTCACATGTAACCTTTCTTTGAGTAATTGAAGTGCTACATTTAGCTACAGCAGCAGGATTATCAGGGAATGATCGGGTGGATGCAGAGTGAACAAAGTGCAGGACTAGGGTTCACATCGTCTCTCCTGTCTGTGGTTAGGTCAAAGCAACAAAAGGTCTTTGGTTGAGGTTAGCGAAAAACAGTGATTTAGACTTTTTAAAACATTACCATAAAAATATAAATAAAGCCGAAGACATGCAGACGTAGTATTGTATTTGGTGGAATCCAAAGGAAATGCATTGTAAATTATTATTTTATTGATAATGTTCAGTTAACACTTTTGCAAGTCAGCAGATATGTAAATTAACAACATTTTCTCATTATGTTAATGGAAAAATGTAATCTGGTTTGCATTACATTGCTTTCAAAACGCATTTATTATTGCAAATCAATTGTGTACTGATGTAATTTCTAAGAGACAGGGTGGACTATAATAAAGAGAGAGACAGTGTGTCAGATAGGCTTTTACTGAGCACACATAGCTCTTGTATGGTACTGTTGCAAAGTCAAGTCACGCAAAAGCAGCCATATTTTCCCGGGATGAACATTATGTTTTTTTTGTGTAGCAAATACACTTTCAACCAGCAAAATCATGAAAATGCAAATATCACATTAATCTGTATTCATTTTCCCTGTCTCTACTGTTGTTATGCATCACTGACTGTAGGTTTCCACTCCTAACATTATTCATCCTAAAGCAGCAGCCAACCTGCAGGCCTGCATCTGTCCTACATTACACCGTGACCGCACCATGCTCATTTTCTTGTCTGTCAAACATACAGCAATGCTTACAATGCAGAGTTTTGCAAAACAACTGTGAGGGATTATGTAAGAAGTCTCTGGTCACACATTACTTTAATCTAAGACTGAGAATAACACTGTGCTGATGGTGGACAGATAGCAGGGGTGGAGGAAAGAAAGGGATGGAGGAAGTAGTGAAAATGAGACAAAATATAAACACTTGAGGGATTTGAGGGAAGATTAAGAAGAACAGAAAGAGGGGGTCAAGATGATTGTGTTTGAGAGAGAGTAAGAAAGAGGTGGAAAAAGAGTGAACGAAAGATTGAGAGAAAGATGGGTCATGTAAACAAATAAGATTGAATAAGAGAGACGGAGACTATGAAAGCAAAGAAGACAGACAGAGAGAGAGAGAGAGAGAGAGAGAGAGAGAGAGAGAGAGAGAGAGAGAGAGAGAGAATCTATGGAACTAACTCAGAACTATATTACTCTGTCTTTGGCAAGATAAGTTTTTTTCATTATACCCAATAAGGTAAAGAAATACCAGAAAAATGATATTTGAAAAAAGAAGACAGAAAAAAGTGAAGATTGAGTGACCAAAGGTGAGTTTGTTTGTTTATACACCTGTTTTCCCTTATCAGAGTGTCTGTCAGTTTGTGAATGAACCCTGTGACGAAAGCAGGACTGGGTGGGTGATGCCATCTGTGGGACTGCAGCACAGGACTGCAGACGAGGACTCCCTGTACCTGAAACCAGTGAGGCGCAGGAATGTGTCTGACACAGAAGGCCCATTGTAGGCTCATATCTGATCTGAAATCACCAAACGGCCACTGAACAGAAAAACAGACTGACTCTTGGACAGTGGAGGAATGACACGAACAGTAAGACTGAACTGAGAACACAAAGTGCTAGACTGTGCAGCTCTGACAGGTGGATTAGCTGTAAGAACATCCTGTAAACAAAACCACACAGGTTAGCTGCTGCTGCATGTTCAAGTCCAGCATAGCAGCAATACATGCTGTATAAAAGCAAAAGTGTATGATAGAGCATAATAAATAAAAGACACACAAGAATATCTGGTGCAAACTCAGCAAAAAAGCCACTGCAGCGATCAGGGCTGCATTTGGCCATGTTACAAACTCTTGTATTGTGACATCTTGTGTACTGTCATATCTGACTAATAAAAATATGAAATCTTCAGATCAAAAGCTGGAAGAATCTCTAAAAATCAAGAATCGATAAAACCTAAGCTGTAACAATCAGAAATGATCTCCTGTCTCAAATGGGGATATCTTTTCTGAATTAACAACAACATGTCAGTGATGCTGTCAACGCACACTGGATGTACAGTTTGTCCACATTTATGAGGAAGTCACACATGAAGCTGTCACACTGATGTCTGAGGTGGTGAGCCCTCTATTATGCTTTAGGTGACATGAATACAGGTGAGTTCTCCTGGACCTGCTGTAAGTCACTCTGTTAAGGCCTCAGGTACAACTTGTTCTGATGTAAGCAAATCAGATATAACCAGAAATGTGCACATATAGCAATTTATAGCACAAGCAAACACACACACACACACACACACACACACACACACACACACACACACACGGAAGCTCAAATGCATACTGTAATGTGCAAAAAATTTGAATGCAATCCTGTATGCATGAACAGGCATCAAATTAAGAAGTAATACAGCAACACATGCACTGCAGAACTCAATTATAAATACAGCAGAGTGGCAACTGCTCAGCTGAATACCAGGCATACATAAGTGTACGCACACAGACATACACACACACACACACACACACACACACACACACACACACACACACACACACACACACACAGAGGCTTCCTCTGTGCGGCACCAGCTGTGAGGCTCCAGACATTTAAGTGTAATAACATATGGAGGATGTGCGTGCCTAACAGTGTGCCAGTGTGTGTGTGTGTGTGTGCGTGTGTGTGTGTGTGTGTGTGTGTGTGTGGGTGTGTGTGTGTGTGTGTGTGTGTGTATGTGTGTGGCTTTTTTGCATGTTTTGCTTGTTTGGACTTGTGTGTCTGTATTAATTTATGATGGTGTGTGTGTGTGTGTGAGAGCTGTGTTCAGATAGCATGCACACAAACTGTCACCATTGTTCAGCCTACTTGTCAGAAAGTGTGTGGAAAGTGACACAAGTAAACACTTGGATTGACTGCAATGACATGAATGGTGGAGGGATGGTGAAAGTTAAACACAAATTATGAAATTAAGAAATTTTGTTACACTTTGAAATGGAGAGCTGCACCAGTGAACAGAACACAAGCAGTGTACAATCACTAGTCAAATCTAAAACAAGCCTAAAGGTGTGTTTCTAGGGTGTGTAACTGTGTTGAGTGTGCAGAGCTCAGCAAACTTGAAACAACAAACCAAAGTTGCCCTCTAAAGACACTTACCTGCAGCAGTCAGCAATAAAACTCCAGCTCTTACCTTTGACCTCTTTACTGTAGTGTAAGTGATTCTACATTATATTAGAAATCAGTGAAAAAAAGAGCATCTACTTGGAGCACATTTCATCTCTATTCAGCACACTTCCTGTACAAATTGGCCTTACAGAGCCTCGATGTGTATCTGATGCACAATTTGCGTCATTTAAACAGCAGCACTTTCACAAACAGTACGTGCTTCTCTCAGAGTCTCGTATTATGTTCTCACTTTCAGTCTTCACCACAGCTCATATTATTGGCAAATATTCATATTGTGCATGTTGTCTTTCTTTTCCTCCTGACACTACCATTTTTGCACACTGTAATCTACTATACAATTCGGATTGAGCACAAATTAGCACTAAGATTCTTCTTTATGTACTGTTTCGTGTTTATATTTATTAATCTTGTGGCTTATATTAGCCACATTATGCTCCTCAAGATTCTCTGTGGACATCACCTGTTGAAATTGTAAAAACTTACGACAAAAAATACATTTGTCATCTGTTTTCACAAGGCTGATATGTTCAAACATGAGCTGCAAAACTTTGTAAGGCACCGGACAAATTCACTTTCAGCACCAGCCTCAACAACAAAGGGGAAGTGAAACTAAAAACTCTGTGTGTGTGTGTGTGTGCGTGTGTGTGTCTGTGTGTGTGTGAGGCAGCAGACAGCTGGGAACACAGGCCCCACCCATCGCTCTACTCTCATTGGTTGTGTGCTGTTGTCAAGCACATTTAATAAGAAAACAAGTTGCTGTTCAGCCAATCAGCACAGAGCTAGAATTCCCCATCTTATCTGTGGTGACATCACACGGCCCTTTAAACGGTCGACCGCAGACAGAGTTTAAATGGCCTGATGAGACAGAACACACCTAGAAAAGAAAAAAAGCTTCAGACCTGCGTGTGTAGCCGTTTGTCTGGCAGTTGACTTGCTTTCAGGCACTTTGAGAAATGAATGCTTTAAATTTATTTAATGACACATTATGCCGTGTGATCACACTGCATTTTGCATTCTGAATATCTTTTGAAATGTATATAGTTCTCAATGGAGCTTCGCATGTGTGTTTATTGGCTCTTAAAGACACTCAGTCATGATTCTATGGCTGAAGAGGGCCAATAAAAATCCTGTATTTTCGTAAAAGTGGTCTTTTGTTGTGAGGCCCACAACCCTAGCTATGATTCTGGATCTGCTAGTCTACTACATGTATGTACACTGATGTACAGCAGACTTCATCTTTACTGTTCCCATATGTGTAAATGTTTTAAAGATTTTTGGAATAATGTAACATGATTGGTCAAGGTTGTCCTGGGGCACCAATAGAAATTTTGATCTTCCATAAAAAGATCTTAACAACAGCTCTGAGGCAATAAATATCTCTCATATGTGGCATGAGGCAGGAGCCCTCTGTATGATCTGCCTCCACTTACCTTTTGAGGTTAATATAAAGTTATGTTATCTATGTACCACGACTAGCATTATGTTTATGTCCCTGACTGCCAATATATTCAAGAGTCAAATTGGTGATTAGTGACTGTGTGTCTTCTATTCAACAGTTTTCAGGATATGTGGTTTTGTTTTAATTTACAATAAGCCTACAATGATCTGGATTCAGTTTAGTGAGTGTTTCTCCATTGTTGTGTTCAGTCAAAATAAAAAAACACACACACACAAACTGAGTCAACACTTTATATCTTGCACCATAAAAATGAAAATCAAATTGTGCTTTTTATTACAGTAATGACCAAGCTGGAAATCTGCATTTAAACAATCCTAATTATGCTGTGGCCGTTGGCAGCCATAGTGCAGTCTTTAAGGGACCATTGGGGGCCAGTTACTTGGCAGACAATGACAATGGCAGGAGAATCCCAAATAGCCAACATGTATGTCTGGTAAAAATGCAGAGACATGAACATAAGGAGAACTTGAAATCTCTACACAGAAAAACCCAGGGCTGGGATTTGAGTTAGGAGGTGACACTGCTGACCTGTGAGCTAATGTGCAAAAATGGTCAACATCTCTGTGACTTATCACTCTATAACAGATCGTGGCGCCTTATATAAGACTGCAGACTCTGCGTCACATCAGTGAAACAACATCTCCTACAAACTGTGTTTGCAAGAGGTGGAATCCAGGTTAGGGGGCAGATACTTTGTTCTTGGCCTTGCAGAAGGGAAACTCTGGGACATCCAGGCAGTGGGTGAGAGGGCACAGCCAAGTGGATGACTGGTCAGGAAGGGCTGACGGGCTTCTGTTCCAAAATGCTATATATATATCCACTCTGGAAAAAGAGATGATAGCTGGGATGCATTACAATATTAGTGTAATTCATTCACTGCTATTTTGAAATTCTGTTATATAATATATTGTTATATAGGTTTTCGAACTCTAAGTATAAGCGTGACAATATAAGATGTATGTTATTACAGGACTGTAGAACATTTGCTCAATGGACCTGCTGCCTGCGTCTTGTCTGCAGGTGGAGGTAAAATCATTTGCACACGCCCCCATGCTGCCGGCAGACGCACACAAACCAACTGTGATGCACGTCGTGCTTGGTAAGACAAGAAAAGTGTTTCCTGTGTTTCCTGTGAACCTCGGCTCTGAGCATGTGACCGATGAGCGTGTCTGGAACAGCCCCCTCCCCCACGCCGCCTCCACACTGTATATAGACTTGTGTACTCTACATGAAAACATGCTGACTTCTGCACTTTGTTGTTCTTGGGTACTCTACACTTTACTGATCCTTGTGATTTGTATGTGTGCTTTTGGGAACATGAGTGGATGTGTTTTGATGTGTGTGAGACGAAAACAGTAGGTGAGGCAGTTGTTGATTTACTATGGAGTTACAGATGCTAATGAGTCATATAGCATTTGTTTACATTACTGGGTTTGCAGGGACCACAAATATTGGGAGGGGCTGCAAATTTACACGAACGCCCCTGAAATTGCTCTGACATTGTTGATCAGCCTTTGCATCAGAGCAGTGGCTCTGCAAATTTAGGTCATAGCAGTGCAAGCGCCATGTCATACCAGAAAGTGGCACAACAAAATTCCTTCACACTGGAACCTAGATGACATAGTGCCAACTTCTGGGTCATGTGACACAGCTAATATAAAACCTTCCTCCACTCTGCGTCTCTTCCCTCAAAGGGAACAGTTTGAAATTTGTCAGTGTTGGAAAAAGTTAAAAGTTGTGCAAAAGCACCATCCAATTTTACTTTGCCTCAGCATTTTAAATGCAATTCTTTTTTAGTTTTGTGGTGATTCCTTTCCAATGAATTGATTTCAATATGAAATTTAAATGTTATAAATGCTGGTGTAGCAAACTGAGCCCACATACATAAGTGTTAAGTGTAAAGTAGCCACCAAACTGGCCACACTTCTTGCTAAATTATCTCCCTGCGTGGGCAGATAACTGCTTTGAATAAATGCAACTTGGAAACAGTGTAATGTAATTTTTCCCCACAGATTTATCTCAAAGTTTTAAAAGATTTTTATTTTTTTTAATGTTCTGTTTCAAGATTGCTACATTGGACACAGATAGATAATGCATAATTTATATGACTTTGAATAGACAGAGGTACCAGTATAAGGATCTCCACCAACCCTTCAATCCTGTGTACATATACGACAGGAATGAAAGCTGATAGCAGCAGCCAAATTGACTCTGTGACACTGGGAACTAACTCTCCTTAAACTCAAAAGAGTTTGTAAAACCAGATTAAAAGTGAATTTTTATAATGCCATAATGTCATGTGGTGAAGATATGGTTGAAGTTAACCTTAAACATACTCACTTAAGGTAAAAGCAAACGACACTTTTCATAAAAAGGGGGTTAGACTAGTGCAAATACATAAAAAGTGCATGCGGTGCAGCTTGAATTTTTACAGTGTGACAGCATCTGTGCTAATTTGAGGAAGTTTTCTCACATTTTCCCTTTTTAAACTCCAGAAAATGAGTCAAGCTAAAAGAGTGTCCTTGAGCAAGTGGGACATTAATGGGAAGCTGGCTCACCAAAATACCTCTCAGCTCCCCAACAACAGGAAAAGGCCTTGTAAACTTGGACTACTCTTGGCTAAACTTCACGTTTGCTCCCAGAGAAACACATTCTCGCACTGTGGCTAAAAACATTTTACTGCAGTTAATAGATGTCACTGTACTCACCAGCCTTACATCCAGAAAGCAGATGTTTTCATTTCAGGAGAGTCTATCCCTGACATAGCAGCAACCAACCCCGCTTCAGATGGTTCATTAACAAGAGAAAGCATAGCCCTGTATTTGTGTGGCAATGTTCAACTGTTTGCTGAAGAGATCATCTTCTTAATACAGTGAAACCAGATGGGACTAGATTTTCTCATCCTGTTTCAAAAGCCTGGCCACCAACAGCTATACATCATATTTTCTGTGACTGTATATATGCAGCTAAAGATTGTTTGATCTCAGAGCGTGACTGGGGGACAGAAGAGAAAGTGTGTATGTACATATGAGAGCACACAAGAGTATGGCTATTTTTCTCCCTTTGTGAGCACCAGTTTGAGTTTTAGAACTCCACAGTGAGAAATTAGGTTATTTTGACAGTCTTTACAAAAGGGAATAGTATAGTAGGGTATAGTATATAGTCTTAGGTCTCTTCAAATTACATTAGAAATGCTATAAGAGGTTAGAATTACGATTACACTCTGATCAAAAATTGCAACCACAAATTGCTAGAAGTTACAATTTTGCACTGTACAACTAGTGCTATGATCTTTAGGTCAGGCATGAAGGGGTGAGAATGAATCTGTCTTCAAATGCTGCTTATTGTGAATTATTTACACAAAATAATGAACATCATCAAACAAAGCAGCTGCAATTAAATAATCAAACTTCTAATCAAACACTTGAGTGCTCTTTAGGCAAGACTGCACTGCAGTCCATCCATGGTCAGAGAACGACGTTAAGTTGCAGGTTAGATACCACAGAGTGAACACAGACAATGGCAGGCCCTCATAAGGACGCTAATCCTGATATGTGTGTGTGCTTGTGTGTATGCACATATGAGAGGAAGAGGTTGGAGGAAGGAGGCGGGGGGTGATGTAGCTCCCAGCACTGGCTCACGCCGGTTTGCGCTGCTTCTCACTGGCCCAGCCCCACAGCGAGGTTGCGAGGTTAGCAGAGAGACGGATGAATTTGGGGTGGGGAGGTGGGTTGGGGGGGGGGGGGGGGGGTAATTTAGCGCCTAGACTGCCCTTTGCAGCACTGAGGGCTATAGCTTGGGCACCCGCTGACATGCCAGGCAGATATCTGTATGTAGAGAATGCATGGCATGGCCATCACCCATGTGATGTGATGTGATGATCAAGGCTATGATACTCAGGCGTGTCATATGGATACTGCTTTACACAGTGTGCAACAGAGGCACATAAAGACAGTTCTCACGTGCACAAACACACGTGTCCTGCTAGGTTATTGTCACCATGTGGTAATTTTTAATGGATTTCCCCTTTTCGTTTAGACTTGAACTGAATTTGACCATGATGAAGCGGAACTGAAAGTTAAATGATTGCGACTTCTGATGAGTCAATATCAGTCACTATTACAAAATGGTTACAATGTCAAGTAACAAATTCTGCTTAGATAAATAGATAAAACAATGACGAGCCTTGTTTTTGGCTCATCCATAGGAGAACGTTGCATCCCGAATTACTGGACCTAGTCCAATGCAGACCTCATCACATGCACTGCTTATAATAGTGTAAAGCAGATGTATGTAATCAATAGTGTAAGAGTGATTATTTACAGAAGCTTCCATAAGAAACTCAATATATACAATCTTTATGTTTCATGTGTGCATGTGCACTTGCAGTGAGTTGAACTGACTGAGAGAAGGGTCACAAGCAGTTACTTCTGCATTTGGTAATTTTTATGATAGCAGGGCAGAGACTCGAGTGTGTTTGTTCACACTGTCCTTTGGGACTGCAGAACAATCCTGCGCGTATCCAGGAGTTGTGTTTACTTCTTTAGGCCATTTGTCTGTCCCAGTGAGAAGAGGGATGTCTGAACTCTGGAGGCAACGCATAACGACACTGACATACCTGAAAATGTCAGTGACCAATGATACTTGTGCTGATACTAATCTGTTTCTTCAGAGGTCTGACCACCAGAGAGGATAAACTTGCACTGTCCATTGTGCTGTTTAAGTTGCAGCAGCATTTGTTTTGACTTCCTTCTTCCTGCCTAAATTTCTGTCTCTGTCTTGGCAGGATGACAGGTTTTCTGTCTAGCAAACAGGCTGCTTCTGAAACTTTAAGGCTTTACTTTACAAGCTCTGGTTCGCTTGTAATTGCCCAGCTTAAACAAGCCAAAAGCAAAAATGCAACTAAGAGATTTGATCAATGAAGCTGTCCGACCAACCAAACCAAGTGCAGGTGGTGTCTCACCTTAAGGCTGCATTTAAATACAATGAGAACATCTGTAATCTGACCATTACTGGTCCTGGCTTTGGATTAGAGGTCAGAGATTCAACTTCAATGGTTGTTGACTCCCTGGTAGTGAATTTACATACTTTATATATTTTCTCAGGCCTTCCTCACCTAGTTTCCTATGTAGCAAAGCAAGGTCATCTGATGAAACATGGTATTCCAACTAAGTACTACTAGGTAGAAGCTTTCTTTTAAAGTCCTCTAACTGAAAATGGAGAAAAACTTGCTATTTTTTCCAAAACACTGGCAGATAGGGCACAAACACACCACACAAAAAAGAGAAAGAGAATGTCCTCTGTAAGATTTTTTTTACCTCTCAAATCAATAAAATGTAGCTGGACTTATGCAATGGAAAAACTAAGTAGTACCGCCTCGCCTCTGTCCAGGTGGAACTGATTTTCAGCTGTGGCAGATGGAGAAATTTTGCCCAAGTATGCTTTACTTGGATTATAACGCATGTTTTTCCAATCAATGAGGTGGTGAAGATTTAGATTTGGAGAGGAGACAATTATTCAGAATTTGTGCCTTTGGGCTTTCTTTTCACCAGTAGTTATCCACTAAGCTCTCTGATGGCAACACCTTGCTCCATATCTGTACACTTCAACACATTCAAACCCACTAATCTTTCTACTGTTGGCAACTGAGCTTCATACCGAGGTGTCTTAGTCAAGGGCAGCTTGACTGTCGCTGTTGATGGATGTGAGAGATTCATTTTTCACCTCTCTACTGTGAGCCATGTGGTCAGATTGGAGTTTTGAACTACCAACTTTAACAAACTTGTTTCTCAAGCTTGGTCTGAAAGTTTGTCTTAACCACATACATTAGCCAAATCAGCCAACTGACATACCATTTATGTATGTAAGGAGTCAGCAGGAAGTCAGCAAGCTCAGCCAGAGAGGGTCTTTCATGTGCATGCTCTATGGGACCAAAATACACAAGCGTGATAAGATCCTGAAAACCTTTTTTCTAGATGGGGCTAATTTGATTGGAATGAATGGAGTTTTGTGAGATGTACACACTGGACTTAGTGTGCCAGACTCACATATGAATACAGTTCTGCTGTGTTATCAGTGAAAGGAGATGATCTCCCTGCATTTAGGACAGCAGTTCTGGGCTGCTCCAGCAGTATATAGCTGCGTTTGGTAATGCGTTATAAAACCTGTGAGTCAGCACAGAGCAGTTACTGTGTCACACTGCAGTGGACTGATGACTGCTCAGCATGTAGTCAGGCCCCTGGCAGAGTTATGGGGTGGGGTCAGAGGTCAGGAGTCTGACCTGCAGAATTGCCTCCACATCTACTTCAAACATCCAATGAGCTGCTGGCCTGGAGATCCACAAACAGGATCTAACTGGGGCCTCTTGTCGTGTTTGAAGCCCAAAGATCACATATGTACAGTGTTGCATTGTTACTTTTATGTAAAGTGAATACTTCTTCCACCTTCTCTCTTGTTGTAACACAATAATAATTCATGCTACAGCCAGTAAAATTCTGTGAGACAGCAGCATATCTGAATTGGCAAATATAATTATTATCAATCTAAAGAAATGATCAGACTTGTTTACCCCAACCACTAAAATGGAAACCGATGGAAAGTGCAGTCAATGTGCATGTGCAGTGATCCCATGCTTGCTCTGATGAGTGAGGATTACTGGGAATATATTGTGTATTAATAGAACATGTGTGATCTCCAGCAAAGACAGCAGCCAGCATTAGTTGGTCTAGCAAAGTAATTTTAGGACTTGGAAGCTGGCTGAATCCAGGAATAGTGTCAGTTCTCATGAGCTCTGTGACCGACAGCCAGTTTACATCAGACTGAGCTGGTCCCAGAGACAAGACACCGCTGCCTCTGACCCCACTGCCCTCTGTTATCAAGGTTTTATAATAGCTCTCACCTACTAAAAAACCAGACCAAATGACAGAGCAACCACGAGGCTTCAGCACTCCTAAGATTTCTTTATAGTCTTTTCTATATTCCTCCCATGATTAATTCCACACCAATCAATACTTTTCCTTTTCGTTATCTTGGGTTCGTTCCAATTCCCATTGTTAAGAACATTCTAATCATCTTCACCAACTTCTTCTCTCCTCATCACCACCATCATTCAAGGCCTTAAGAACTCAGCAGGACTGGCCAGACTTGGTTTTAAGGGTTAGGTTAGAATTACGTTTAGGTGCATGTTGTTTGAACTTCACTATAGCTGTGAGGAAAATGAAATGCCAAGTTGATAGGCTGTGATCTGTCTGCTGAGGACAGCCTCATGGAAGTGATATTTAACAATTCTTCTTTGTATAGGCCGTACCAAAGGAAATTTGTCACAGTCCTTCCGTTAAGCTGAGATGGATTCCATGCAGAGTTTCTTTTAGAAAAAATTGGTGCCGGTTCACTTGTACTGGAAGATTTCCCATCCAAATGGGAGAAATTTTGATCAAACATTATCTGTGTTTATTGATCCTATTTCCAATGTGACTTATGGGGACAATACATTTAGAAACTGGTCCAGAATAAAGTGAGAGTGCCGCAGCCAGCAGCTGCGAAATGGGCAGCAACGTAATCCCTCTGGACATTTGTGCATCCACTAAAAATGCTTGTTTTTGCAAGTGACAGGCTCATGTTGTTATCCTAAGTGTCTGACAGCATTATGGAAAGTGAAAGTAGATCGTCTTCATAGCGTCCACATATAGATCTCCAGCTTATAGCCACAAATAGTTGCCTGATCATTACACCAACTGCATCAAGAAACAAACTGTTCCAACAGAAGTATGTGTGGATGTCCATTAAGGTCAAGCACAACTGCCCGACAATCAACACACTCAAATCTGGCTCTCCCGGGCAGTCTCCTGATGTCTTATGTAATGTGCAAGGGAACACCTGCCGGTCACTTTACATCCTGGATCACAGTAAGATGACCACCGCTGCCCCCGCCCTCACTCTGCTGTGGATCTCTTACACTTTGGGGGAATGTGTATCCAAATTGTTCCTGGTGACAACAAGCGCATGACGGAGCGCTAAAAGAAGAATGTTCAGCTAGTCTGAGTCAGAAGAAAGACGAGGAGGAGGAGGAGGAGGAGGAGGATGGAGTTAGAAGTTAGGAGGGGGTATGTAGCCCCGAGAGTCAGCCTGCGCTGGTTCAGACCGGTTCCTGCCCCCTTCCTCTTCTCCTCTCTTGCTTCTTCTCCTCCTGCTTTCCTCTGGTGTGCTCTACTCATCTCACTGCCTCTCCTGTTTTTCTTCCTTTCTTATTTGGATCTTATTTACTTTTTTGTCATTCATTATTTTCCACTTCCTGCTTTCTTCTTTTCCTCTAACTTCAGGGCTACAAGTTAACTCACTGCTCCATGGTTATGTACTGCTAAAACCAAAACAATCATGATATGGGTTAAATGTGTAAAATCCAGTTAACTTTTCTTTTTTTTCATTTTGTAAACACCTTTAGTGACACTGTTTCTGATATACAGTCATGAGAAGGTCAGAGGTTAGGGCAGTTGGAGAGAGTATAGCATGAAAGCAAAGCCAGAGAGAAAATAAAAGTGTAATGAGAAACGTGTGTGTGCATGAGAGAGAAATGAGATGGACAGATGGAGATATAAGTTCTCTTTTTCGTGCTCCTTAATGCCAGTGGAGTCTCTTGACTGAAAGAAAAACCAAAGAGCGCCAACTTTGCAGATATTGAATGACCTTGAAAAATTTCACAATATACTTATCTAAGGTTTAAAAACACACTGAAAGATGGGTCAGATTTCTGTTGATATTCTAAACAGACATAGATGGACTTGGTTTCTGAGCAAAACAGCAGACTCGTTTTTCCTCTGAGCTGCAGGGTTTGTTCACCCAGAGGAGGCAGGAGATGTAAACACAGAGAGGCTGAACAATGTTTCCTCCTCCAAGCTGCCGGACAGACAGATTAGAGTCTGTCAGCAGCGAGATGTGATGCAAAGCAACAGCTCAGCCAACCGAAGTGAAAGAATGATGGACGATTCTTGAGCCAGAGACGTACTTTTGTTTGTCCTGTTTTCAGCACAGCATGTTAATCAGTGATTTTACAGAAGTGCAGTGCAGAGAAAAAGATGACTGGAAAAATAGTGGTTTGCGCTGTCACATTAATCAGTTAATCACGTCATGCATTAACCTTCAACCTTTCCTCTAGTATGTGCATTGTTTATAACTAGAAATACAAATGAAGTCTGGACACACATCAAAACCAAAGAGGGCAGGTGCTGAGTTGAAAGTGAGCAAATCATGAAATAAACAAATGAAGAGCTCACACAGTGCATGGCTACAATGTCTACTTATTTATGTCCACTTACCTGCTCTGCTCTTCATCACACTCATTAATATCACCTAGGTGCAAAAAGTAAGTGGACATTACTTGGAGCACTGCAGTGTGCAGGCTGTTCATTTGTTTATTGCATGTTTTTAAAGAGCCCTAATATGCCTTCAGGAAGGAAGGCTGGTGTAAGCTATAACTGCTGGACAAGTTGTCAAGAAAAGGACCACGGTTTGTGGGAAACTGATAGGTGTGCCTCATC
The DNA here is from genome assembly GCA_037975065.1 of Chaetodon trifasciatus. Lineage (NCBI taxonomy): Eukaryota > Metazoa > Chordata > Actinopteri > Chaetodontiformes > Chaetodontidae > Chaetodon > Chaetodon trifasciatus. The sequence goes on along the minus strand of JBBMOE010000046.1, from coordinate 4,026,475 downwards.
ACCCAAGTGGCAGATAGCCTGTGTGGTATGTAATGTAGGTTCATTTTGGTGAAGAATATAAGTTAGGTTGATTTTACAAACAGCTTGCTCTTTTTTTGTTTAAGGGATAGGTAACGGCGTTTCTGAATGAGTTGAGTTCATCTTTATATACACTGGGTATACTTGGATTACGGTGCATCAGAGTTGTGGTTTACAGTCGACTTTTGCATCCAACGTAGTATATACTCTTATCCCCTGCACACTAATAATAATTAACCAAAATGTGGGATCAAATTGTATTGCATGCTCACACAATTACATTTCTAGTGCTCGGTGTAGTAAAACGTGGCCTCAATATATTTTTTTCTCTCTGTGGCCACTCTGGGGCTCCATGTGTAAAGAGGGTTATTTCTAGGATCCCATGCCAAAGTCCAATGCACAAACAAGCAGCTCTGGTGACAGAGAGACATTTGATACCTTGACTTACTAATTAAGGCTTGTTCACAGTCTGTGCGAGGTAGAAGCCAGATTCACTGAGCGTGTTGATCAGCAAATACAGCATCTGATAGGAATAAATTTAGACACTCTGGCACTGACTGACTGACCTACATAATATTATTATATAATAAAGTGCGTCTTTTATGTTTTTTCCACAAAAAGTATGTACACCTTCCTTATTGAAAAATTCTGAATCTATGAACAGGTAATTAATTCTGAAAGTTTATCTGTTGGCTGCAAGATGACTGAAAAGTCCATTCTCTGTGTATGTGCACTGGAACGTCACACTTAAAATGTGTAAATTAAGATATTGAACCTGGACTGGCTTCTTAACTAGCTGTGCACGTGTTAAACTCACTGAAAACAGCCTTCTAGTGTCACACTCTGCACATACATCATTATGCACAGTCAAAGTCAAACATCCAAGTGAAGCAACAATAAACAAAACACATTTTTAGTGAAGAGACTTCACTAAGCATACCAACAATTTTCTTCTCCAGGTTTGATCTTTCAACAAAATAGCACGCCAAGGTTTAACCCATTATTGCAGCACTGCTCCACCTGTTGAACTACAGGACCACCAGCACCCTGCAGATACATGTTTACTAGACAAACATGTTTACTAGATGATCATCTTCTTTGCAGTAGTCATCTGTAATTTAAACTACGAGTCTAACTGAGACAGGTATAAGGAATATTTTTGTCCATTGTGGCCAACACCAGGTATAGACTATAATGACACATTAGGTGTCTTAAGGTGAGTCACAGACAGCTGTCTGTCTGAGACAGCGAACACACAAACAATCAAGTGACGCCATCAAGCATTTCCTGTCAAAACACATAAACAACATTCTCCGTGTCATCACACCTGGCAATTTTAATTCCCCACCCATAACCAAACTGGGAAGAGCTGTTACTCTGATTATGATAGTTACATCTGAATAGCACTTTCTTCAAGTTGAACGAAATAACAAAATAAACATATCGACAAACATGTAATCCAACAAGCTCCTGTAAAAAAGAGATCTCAGCAGATCTATGTGTGCAAGCGGCCTAAACTGGTTGCAAAGTTAGGCACATTCTGTGGCTGGTTGCTAACGTATCTGAAATCAATATCTGGAGAAGAAGGCGGGATACAAAAAACGTTGATTTTTAACATTACTGACAACAATTGGATATAAATAACAGTGGAAGATGATCTAAGGGCAGAATTTTCCTTTAAATATACTAATTCTATAGACAACATCTGAAGATCTGTGACTGTATCAGTCATGTTGTTAAGAGACAGACTACCTGTAGTTTGAAGCAGAGTCATGTTTACCCATACTGCTCATTCTAGGACTGCAGGAGGGTCACAGTGCATTTAACTGATGTTTTTATTCAATGCAGTAAAAAACAAACAGGGAAAAAACAAATAGGGAGAGGTATCCCTATTTTGTTCAAGGACACTTTTACTCTGAGGAATCATGACGGAATCATGACGGTCCACTAGCACGAAGCCACCCACTGAGGCAGATTCAATTACTGTCGCAAATGGATCATCCTGAGTGACAGGCAGAACCATGTAAATAATCTGCAGCAAAACATCTTGAAAGTAGTACAGACAGTTCTGGAAAGAGAAAAAAATAATACATTTATGTTCCATAATGTACAAGTTTTCCTTGACAGCACAATCTTTTCCATCTCTGATGGCTAATGGGAAAAACTGAACATGAATTTTACAAATAATTCCCTCCAGACATGGAGTTGCAGAACAGCATGCAGGCTGCAGTGAAACATGCAGCAGGGCAAACACAGTCATGCTAGAACCCGCAGTGGCCAGCAGGAACCTTTTAGTCTTCATTCTTAGAAAGTGGAATAAGTTTCATGGAATGTAAAGGAATCCATGACACTGAAGGTGTGCTCAGTTTATGAGAAGCACCTCAAATAAACAGGAAACAACAACAGCTTTGCAACTGCTAATGAACATTATGTTGGGAAATGCCAATCTCAACTAATTGTCAATTTTATGCAGGTTATCAGAAATGGGTCATCAGTACCGGAAGCTGATTAGTGAGAGATGTTAATCAAAATGTTTGCTAACTACTGCTAGCTGCATAAACTGAACAAAGGCCTAAAATCCCACAAAGCAAAGCTTATTTGGAATCCAATTAGACATATTCGACTATTGTCCACGAACCAGACAGCAATATTTAAGAATCTAAGACATGACATTGAGGACTATGTCGCTCTGATTGTGATACAAACAGTGGAGAAATGATGCATTTAGATGTTTTTTCACTGTCCTCTGCTATTTAAAACATTATACTGGTTGACTGGATAGGACAGCTGTAGTAATATTTGAAAATCCCCACAAGATATCTGCATCATTCAACAGGGAGATTTACATTTTCATTTGGTGCAAAAGTAGACAAAAAGCTGAAGTAAGTAAAGCAGGCATAATATCCTCTTTATACGTTAATCCTCTATCTATATATATAAAATGAAACGTTTTCGAGCCATCTAACCATGATTCTGTTTTAGAGCTTCCCTGACCATGTGCTCTTGACTGCGGTGCAGATGCTTCGCATGGATATTAAACACTTGTTATTTTCCTAGCCCTCCCTTCAGCTCCAACCTGTTTCGTCCTGATCACTGCAACGCTTTCATTTCAACCCTGACTGCGCTTCAGGTTATCAAGGCTCCTGAAAGGCTTACCAGCAGAGAGAGGCATGTGTGTGTGGAAGCGGGTTATTGGTGGTGGGGTCGGGGCTGGGTTGCCTGTAAAACAGACTGCTGTGTCACACGACTACATAGTCAGCATTGCTCCCTGTTTAGACGGCTCACCCCCTCCCCCAACCCCCAACTTGTAGATATCAGCTGGAGCTGCTGAGTCAGAGCCAAATCTGTCTGAACTTCCTCAACTCACAGCCCCTGATGAGGAGGAGCTGCTGTACAGGTGTCAGCAGCACTGAAACGCCTTGACCCAAATACTGGAAATGTTCATTTGTGCACTAATGGGCACAAGGTAGGGAAATATCTTACCAGGATAGTGATTAAAGACTATATCAACTTCCATTTGGAAATAAAACACTTGAGTATGCAGTGGCGTGGCGTGGGGATTTTTTTTTGAGGAAGCCAAGTGAGACAAAACCTCTAATCTGTATGTTTTTTAGGGAGTGGGGGACATAAAAGACTATGTTGCAGCTTGTATATCGCTATTTCATGTAACGGAATGACCTGTTAAGAGCGCCCAGAGAGTGCTCATTTTACTTACACACGCTTGTTATGTATGGAGCAGGAATCCTTATCAAAAAGAAGGCAGGGCCAGCAAAATAACCACTGAAGTTTAGCGCTACCAGCTAGCCACTCAGTGCGGACATAATTCTCCTCATTGAAAGTCCGAAAACCTTTCTTCCTCTCCGCACGCAGCTCTAATTTAGGCGTTGGCCTGCCGTCAGATTTTATTTTTAACTCTTGCTGTAGAGGTAGTTTAGTAAAATTGTTTCTTACTAAATACTCTAAATCTCCACCCTCCATCACTGCACTTGCTAATTTTGCTAACAAAATGTCAACACAAACTTGCTAATCTCCCTGATTTCATTCAGTGGCTTGATGATAACAATACTGTGATTTGATTGGTTTGAGGCCAAAGACTGGGTGGCTTCTCTTGACACAATCCTGGCTAATCACAGGTGAGCAGTGTCATGACAGCAGCCTCACCTGATTGGTTAATCAATCTTGTTTTTTTTTCACCAAGGGACGCCAACTCGGCTTGGCCTCCTTGCGGACAACAGTGTGCAATATCGTATTTCACCACTCATTCGCCACGTAACATTTAGGAGGGCACTGTTTTACACATCGTAAAATGCTCAATAAGTAGAGGAGAGACATAAGGAAGAGAGGACAGTGACGAAATACAGAAGAATTACAGAAACTGTTAAAAGGAATATTTTAATTAAATCACAGCTACAGTCTGAAAAAAGAGGGGAAGCATGGCTTGCAATATTCTGTGGTGCATGGTACATGGCCTATTATGTTTGTCTACTGTTTTTGAGTGTGGTTTCAAGAAAATGGCCGCCACAAATGTCATATTTGATTAATTAAATAACATTATTACTCTCTAGCTTACATCACCCACTGCATAAAGGTACCAGCACTCTTTTGGATGCAAGTTCTCCTTCTGAATGAGGTTTCACTTTCATTTTTTGTAACATTTGTAACATCATCAAAAATAAAACACTTCCTCACTTTTCCATTATAGACTATATAAAAATGGATGTAGCCTCTGTGATGTCACCCAGTGGTTTTTGAAAAGCCACTGTGATGCTTGCTTTTAAAACGCACGTCTGGAAATGATGCCATAGTATAACTGGAAGACTACTACAATTTTTTTTTTTTTTTAACCAAAAAAGGCAGCAAAAAAGGTTTCTTATCCTTAACAGTCATATGCAGAACTTACGACCTTACTATTTCTAAAAGTGTGGCCACAGCTGAGATACATCTGCACAAGTTATTTAAGTGTACATTACACAAATTCAGAAAAACATACACATAAATACACCTGTTTTCTGGTTACGGGACAGTTCAATCATGAGTTCTGTTTTGCAATGTTACTGTGTTTTGGTTTGTTGGATTCCTGTCTCTATCCACAGATAACAAGCTATAGATAGTGCTTCTGTAAAACCATCAGCAGCTACACTCACTTTTAATGACACCCAGTCATGACCTCAAAGCCGCAGCAGGTTGTATTTCTGATTTGGTTGTCACCCTCTGATAACTAAGCTCCAACGGTGACATTAACTGATGGGTCAGACTTCTTGAACGTTGCACAATTCTGTTTGGGAACATCAAGTACAGGAGGCTTTCCTACAAGCTTGAATGTCCTAACCTACCGCTCATGTCCCCACCATTCAAACAGCAGCATCTCCCAGTCTTTCTACATAGAAATAAAAACTTTTTAGCTGACACAGGCCACAAGGTCATAAAGATGGCCCTACCCTGTTTTGGGCTGTAATCACGGCCGATCAGTTGCAGACTGCTAGCCAAAACAGACTCGATAAAGCCGAGCTGGATGACAGACAACTGGGCTCAGAGAACCTGAAAACAACAAAAGTTGGGATGTTGTGTAACACCCAAATAAAAACTGAATGCAATGATTTGCAAATCTTTTAACATATGTTGAGTACAGCACAAAGACAAGATATTTAATGTTCAAACTGATTAACTGTTCCAAAAAGCTGGGACATGGGCATGGGGTCTCTTTAATCATATGTGCCTCGTAATGTGCCATACATTTTCAATGGGAGGCTGGTCGAGTACTTGCACTCTATGACTATGAAGCCACACTGATGTAACACATGCAGAATGTGGATTGTCTTGTTGAAATAAGAAGGGACATCCCTGAAAAAGACGTTGTCTGGATGTAGGCATATATTGCTCAAAAACTTGCATGTACCTTTCAGCATTCATAGTGTCCATGACATTAGCGCTACCACACCTCCATACCAACACAGATGCTGGCTTCTAAACTTTGCCCTGGTAGTAGTCTGGATGGTCCGTTTGCTCTTTAGCCCAGTGGACACCACAAGCATGAATGAATATAAGATGAAAAGGATTTGTCTTCTGTTTTATTTACGTTTACACAGCATGCAAACTTTTTTGGAATCGATGTAGATGGACCTGGAGCTGAATCACAATTGGAGGCTGCATTGATGGTCACCGGAGGAGGAGGAGGTGGGACAAAGACCCCTTTTAATGACACATTGCCATAAGATAATCAATTTCCAGAGATCATGAGGAAATTACACTGGTTGAAGTGAAAAACAGGAACACCCAAAGTCTCCTGACTGAGCTGACAACATAAGAAATATGTATAAATATGGAAGTCCTGAATGAACTTTCGCTAAGCTCCATTTCCTTTCATTCACATTAGCAGCTAAACAATGAGCAACAGTATAAAACTGGTGGGAACTCAGCAACCTCACTGCAACAGTTAGTATGTTAATTCCAATAAAGGTACAATATACAGAGGAAAACTTTTCAATATCTTAAATGTTTCAGCAAACAAGAAATATGTTGATTAAATGGACATCATCATATACGAATGCCTCTGTTCTAAGATCATGATTTTATTTTGAATGTGTAAATAATTAACAGCAGAATAACAAGTAGCCACAGTCTGCTATGTCTTGGAAGCTGTACTCATGACTGTCGTGATTTTCAACATCTGTTTGAGTCTATTTTTCTTTGAAGTTTACTCCCATGCATTCACAAACCAAGTGTCTTTGCCACTTAGAGGTTCTATATATGAGATTTGGAACATTAATGTAGCAGCACACATTTGCCATGTAAAGAACAGTGGAGTAAGGTGTCCTGAGCACTTCTTCTGTCAGCGTTGTAATCCATGCTTCTCTAATCTTTGTTTTGGTAGCCCAGCTGGGCGCGCGTGCATGTTTGTACTCCTAGTGAAACTGTTGGCCCTTCCCAGGTTTATAGAGTGACAAACTGTACATTAGATGTAAGCTAGCAAGCAACAGCAGGCACCGAAGATGTGTGTTTTTGTTTGTGTTCAGCCTCTGACTGAACTCAACACTCACCAGAGACTGGTCTTTTCTGTTATCTTCCTACTGTACGTTTATGAAGGAAAGTATATTTCTCTTCCAGTCAGCAGTTAACATGTACAGAGAAAGACCTATTACATGATATCACAGTAAGACAGTGGAGATCGGCACCTCTGCAGGTCAGGTCAGTGGAGATAAATCCACTTCTTGATGCAAGAAATGTAAAAAATGAATTCTGAGCTGTCCCCCTCCCTCGAGGAAAGGGAGCCTTTCTGTGTGCAGTTTGCATGTTCTCCCCGTATCCTCCATAAAAAAAATACCCCCACCAAAAACATGCAAGAAAATCACCACCTGACCAATGGTGACAACAAGGAACTGGTCCCTGGGCGCCGGTTGGCTGGCAGCCCACCGCTCCTGGTCCACCGCGGAGGAAGGATGGTCCAAGGATGGGTTAAAGGCGGAGAATAAAATTTACATATGTATGGCGTGTGCAGTTTGCCCTCCTAACTTTGCATGTTGTGTGTAAAAAATGTGACTAATAAAGGGATTTCTTCTTCTTCTTCTTCTTCTTCTTCTTCTTCTTCTTCTTCTAATGACACCCAAGATTAGCCTTCTTCATCACTACAAGCTTGTCCCCACAAACTAGCTGAGGCACACTGGCTTGCCTCTTACTTCTACAGAAAAATAATCGTTTTTCCATTTCTCTTGGAAAGCTTGAAACTCTACACTTTAAACTCTAAACTTTTGTTTTCTTGACAGGCTCGACGATGCACTGACATAGCATCAATCAAGGGTTACCATAAACATCAATACCAGTGTTGGCACAAACAATAATAGCTGTATGTATTCATGTATAGTGATTACAATAATATATTAGAATCAGTTCAGGTTAACTAACTTTCTCAAGAAACAGAGCCCCCCCCACACACGCACACACACACACACACACACACACACACACACACACACACACACACACACACACACACACACACACACATACACACACACTCAGCAAATCTCTCATCCAAGGAATAGCAATCACCACCATCAACAATTACAGATTAATACTCAGATCAAGACATTCAGTAATTAAAAGCTACTGAGTGACAACAGGGATTGTGTGTCAGAGCGCATTTTCCTTGACTGTAGGAGGAAATTTTGGATATCAGGCTATGGGGTCTCCCTATGGCCGAAAAACTCAAAGGGTAACCACAGGTTGACCTCTGCTGTCAGCTGGCGGGTGAGTATCTATAGCTTCAAACAACAGACTACAGCTCCCTCTAGTTGACATGATAAGTAGACACTATGAAAACAATAAATATATGTCCAGTGTGTTACTGCTTGTAAATGTTCACACACACGTCTGCATATACAGCATATGCTGTATACTGTCCATGTGATTATTTGTCAGCATAGACCTTATTTACAGTTATGGCTCTCAATACATAGTAAAAGATGGCAAAAGTTGCGTAGACATTGCAATGGAAGGCCAGCATTCATGTTTAATGATACTTTGACCTACCATCTGGCCTGCAGTGTGAATCTGCTGGGCCCTCTGCCAAAACATTAAGAGCAACTGTCACACCAGTTTGTACAGCGTAGCACAACAATTCATTTGTCCTGCAAAAGGTCGTCACTCACTCAAAACTTTTAACTCATGCACATCAGTTCAGAATTATCACTCACACCACAGTTCACTGTGGCCAAAAAAGGGACATTTTTAGTTTTCATTAATTTGGTGAAGGCAGTCAAATGTGTAAAGAAATGCAGGCTACACAAATTGTGTTGCAATTGAGACTTCATGTAAAATATCTTCTACTGCCAGCTGAATGGTATCCATCACATCTTCTGTCATGTGCCAATTTCAACAAAAACTGTGCATTGTACCTCTTCCAATCACTTCAGATACAGTAACAAAAAAAAAAAAAAAAAAAAAAAACAGTCATAACATTGCACAGTAAAGTGGACAAATGTCTTCATGCAACAATGTCAGTGAGAGATTAGTGTACTGCTTCTGTCTGTCCACAGCATTACAGCATGTCTCACATCTGATATTTGCATGTCCATCAACACCAACTGTCACATTTTAAGTCTCTCCTGCTCACTCAGCCTGTTGTTCCTCTCCCAGGTAAGTCTGCTCCACATTTAAAGCTGCACACCTGCAGTACTTCATGCTGTCAGTATCACACCCTGCAGCCTACATGTGCAGGAGAAATGAAAGTGCATGTGTTGCACAGATTTCACAACATGAGGTCACTTAACTCAAATTTGAGGATGAACGTGTTACTAATTGCAAAACCTCCCCCTGCCATGGAGAATAAGTGATCATCCTCAGGTGTAAAGAGGAGGTAAACATCTGAAAGAAACAGCTTCACAGGCTGCATGGCTCCTGTATTTAAATGCGTGATAAAGTCCTGTTAGACGCGTTCACAAACACGTTTTTCAACATTTTACTCGTTATTTACAGTTGTTTACAAACGCAATCAAAGTGTCTGAAATTATAATGTTGTATTACGAGTCATACTACCAATACTTTCATCGTTATATAAACTGATAGGACAGCGTTCTTCAACAATAGCCCAAAACACTGAAAGTGTTCGAAGTCTGGGGAGCAGCAAGTCGGCGCTGTGCAGTTTTGTTTCCACCTTTTCTCTGTGACAGCTGAGGTTTCACTTTCTTTTCGTCAGAAAGGGCATGGCCTGTGTTTTTATTATCCGCTTGACTTCTTGCTGTTGTAGTTCGCCTCTTGTAACGTTACAGCGGTCGTAATGCAGACACAAACCGGAGAAACACCGCGGTAGGTTCATATTTCACGATGTGTAAACTAACTTTAAACTTAACTTAGCAAACCCTTACAAGAAAGAAGTTTATTTAAGTATACTATTAGTATACTTCTTTTAAACTAAAAATAAGAGAGGATACTTTCAGTTTACTTTTGATGTGCTGATCAGAGATATACTTAACAAAGTTATACTTAAGTATACTTGGCTTATACTGAAAAGTATACAGGAAAGTATATTTGGCTTGTACTTGAACTTTTGATGGAGATATACTTAGGAAAAGTATAATAATGTTCAAGTATATTTGGATTGCAGTCGTGCTTATTCTTTTGATAGTAGCCTATATAAATATTTTTCCAATACATACTAGCTTCTTTGAAGTATACTGCAGTATGTTTTACATACTATCTCATGAACTTACATATTCCACAAGTACATTTGCAGTAACAAGTCAGCTTCAGGGTGGAATAGCTTAGAGTAAATAGTACATGGGTGGAACTGAACTTCATCTTTTATGCGGTGTTATTAACCCACACAGAAACAGATAAACATTTGTCTAATTTTATTTGAGAAAAACATTCACATTTCTTCCAAGGTCTCAGTATTGTGACAGACTTGATACATACTGGCTGCTATTATGAGCCATTACATATCAAGTATACCTAAATAGTAATCTAGTAGTATATTTTAAAGTGTGAAATAATATAGAAATAGTAAACTTTAAGTGTGATATTAACTTCACTCTTTAAACTTTAAAGTATGCTTGCAGTATAAAACTATTAAACTAGTAGCTTACTGAAATTTGACTAAGTTTAGACTTGAAGTGTACTTAAAAGTGTCCTTTCATAGACTGAAAAGTGGTCTGGTGGAGTGTCCCTATAGCTCAGTCGGTAAGGTGTGCACCCCATTTACTTACCATATACTTATGCTTTACTTAAGTATACTTCATAAAATGAACTTGAAGTATACTTCTTTTTGGTAAGGGAAGTTCAGTTTGATGAAGGATTGCAGTAGAGATGATAAGTACTAACCTGTGCAAATGCTTAGGGCTGCGTCTGCTGTGTGGGAGACAGCTTTGTAAACCTTTCTTGGATGCTTGCAGTCAGGCTAGGAGATATTTAAGAAGTGAGCATTAGTTAGCTAACATTAGCTAACTGAATGTTGGTTTAACGTCAGTTAGCTTCATTCATTTTTACAAAGAACTGGGTCAGTAAGATTTTGTACACCTAATCAAAAGTTTGTGAGTTTTTTGTCTTATTTTTGCATTCGTCTTTGCAGAAAATAAAACTATTTTATGCAGTCTTCATTTCATTTCTACATTGTTTTTGTATGTCAGAGTGTAGATAAAACTAGCTAACTGTTCGTTTACCTGAGCTCACGTGATCAGTTATCACAGATAACAGATATCAAATATCACGAGCTGCGCATCAGCGGTTAATCATGAACTACTGTGAGGCTGCTGCAGTCATTAATAATAATAATAATAGCAATTTTCCAGTTTTATAGTAGCCTAAAAATGTCTGCTTTACAGAGAGGAAATGTCATGATTGATGGCTGTGATAGAGACTTAACCTGTTTGATTGATTATTCATGTAATGCTGCACCATTCAAAGACAGAAGGCGGATAAATGATCAAAGAAACCCAAATCTTTTGGTCCAAACATAAAATCCCCCAAACATATTATTTATAATGCTAAAATATGCGCCATTTGTGTCTGCATGTTGACTTTCAGTGGTATTATTTATTGCATCTGTGGTGCACTCTCTACACACAGTGCACATGTACCACTAGGTGTCCTCGAACTCAGCAGAGATATTGGGATACAGCATTAGTTGACCTGGCTGTCATACATTATTTTCACTTAATTCAACAGTGCAGCTAATTTAGCTTCATCGAGTCATGTGAAAGAGATAGGAAATGGGAAGAGAAGGATGACACAGAAAGCAAACAGCAGACAAATAAGGTAGGTTTACAGTGATGCCTTAACCTTTCCTCATGTTGATGGGAATCACAGTTTACAGGCACAGACATTGGCCTACACTGCAATACAATTTGCCCTACATCTCAGAGGAGTTGCAGTGAGGAAGGAATTGGATGCTGTGTTCAGACAGGGTCTGGTCCTGTTTATGCATATAAGTCATGGGTCAAATGTTTCCATGTTTTGCTTTTTGCCATGTTTTATTTCTGACTTGTATTTGCCATAACCCGCCTCTCTGTCCCTCCCTACAGCCACATTCAAACTTCCTCAGACACATTCATTGCCACTCTTGTCCTGGCCACCAGATGGCTCTGACTTTGTCTCCCATCCATTCATCTCCCTCCCACATCCAGCCGCTCCCTCCTGCTCTGCAATAACCTGTTTCCCTGTGCTTCCAGTCACCTGGCTCTCCTCGCCACTGCTCACCTGTTTCACTCTCCCTCCTCAGCCTGCAGTATTCAGAACTGCATCTGAACCATCTCTGTCATCCCTGTTGCTCCGCTCTTACCAGTCGTGGCTGTATTACAGACTCTTTTTCTTCTTACTCTGTCCATCCAACAGTGCAGCTATTTTCACATCATATTTTTAGGTCACATATGAAGTATTTTAAGTGTAAGACCTTTAACCAAGGACATCCAAGTTAATTTCTGCCCCTTTTCTTTGTCTTTGCTCTTCCTCTGATGCGTGTGATTGTTTTCCTCATCGGCATCAGTGGCTTATTTGCTGCACCCAAGATCGTCATACCAACTTTTGCCCAACCTGCTATCAGCAAAGCAGCAAGCGCCAAAGATGCCCTCGGCATTGTTTCAACCACCAGTTCAACAGAGCAAATGGAGAGCAAACCTGTATTTACATTCCCAGGTAAGTGAAAACTAAACAGTTCCATGCCAAGAAAACTGTCAAAGTCCAGCACTGCCACTGAATATATACTATAAAATGGTTGAAGCCATTGCTTCACTTTTTCTCAAACAGTTAATGCACGCTTCAAAATCATTCATGCAATTAACAAAATCACTTAGTGGTGTCTTGTAGTGTAATTTTTTCTAACAGATATGTGATGATTTGTGATAACTGGAGAAAATATTATAACTAATGGTAGCTGAAAGTAGTTGATTTGTTAAGCATGATATTGTTGTAGAAATGATCTGTTAGGATGTGATCTTGTGATAGCAGCTGACTTGCTGTAAGTGATATCATAGTAACAGCTGATGCATCGAGCATGACACCGTAGCAGAGGTGGAGAGATCATGACATCATAGCATCCTTATCAGGGCTTTTTGGGCTTTCCCATGACCTTGCAGGTGTCTTGGCAGCTGCTATTTCTTTGTGTGGTGAACAGTATAAAAGCCAGTGTGCAGACCATTGTAAGTTGGAATTCATCAGGATTGTGTGCTGTGCGTTTCTGTGTGTGTTCCCCTTTATTGTCGACAATAAAGCACTTTGCTCTTCGGACTTCTGACTCCTGCAGATCATTATTGGACATTTTTAAGAAGATTTTTTCTTGAAACAATTGGACAGCTGAATTTGAGTGTTTTTGGCCTTCTGTGGTTTGTACTTTTGGCTTTCACATTCCACGACAGTCTAAAGAGAAAAACCTGTCAACCAACAACTACTCTGTTGAGACAGAACAAGGAAAACTGCCTTCTTTTTCAAGAAAGTGCATCAAACTGACCACCAATGACACATGGACTCATACTATGGGGAGTCAAAAGTGAAATACTTCTGCATATAAATAAACACTAAATGAACTGAGCTTTCTCTTCAGTAAGAATAGGATAGCATAAAAATGTTTGAGCAAAAGAGTCTCTCGTGTCTGTATTCGGTGTCTCAAACTTGTATGAAATGTTTGCAAACTTTGTGTGTTGAATGCTGTCACTGCATTTGCTACATTAATACATGTATACACTGTATATTTAATATTTTGCTACTTATCCATAGAATTAGAACAATACATCCGATAACATGCAAATGCCAGGTCCACTGTAATAATGAGCTTTATTTTCACACATTTCACTTTTCAGAAGAGGTGAAACATGGCACACACTGGATATTTCATTAAAGCTCAACTCTTTAATTTTCCCCAGCATCTCAAACTATGCTGAAATCTCAATGGAGAGACATGGAGTGGACAGAAGAGTGAGTAGAGCTGTGACATTAAAGTCACGCTTTCAGCCAGTCATTATTTTATGAAACTCCTCCCGTGTCTTCATTATACTTCAATAAACTGCTCTGAAAATTTTCTTAAATTCTAATCTAGGGAAAGGACACACCTGATGAAGACCATCAGCTCCTACAGTCCAAGCTCTGAAGAGGTGACTCAGGCTCGGGTTCTCCTCATTGGCCCCGTCAGCTCTGGAAAGTCCAGCTTCATCAGCTCAGTCCAGTCTGCATTTTTTGGAAGAGTCATCAACCGGGCAATGGTGGGCTCCTCCTCAACCAGCTTCACCAAGAAGGTACAAGTGGAGCACTAACACTAAATAACTAAAACTATTGTGATTTGTTTGAGCTGAAATTCATGGGTGGGTTTCTTTAAAAAAAGAAGAAAAATTGGGCCTCATCTGGTCTTTTGAGCAGTGAATCCCTTAGGAGGGCATCAACAGTAAAATAACAAAGATTGAAATATAGGTACACTAGAGGAGGTGCAGCCTCCAGTCAGCAGGTGTGCTGTTGCTTCGCTTTAGGCATCCATCCCATCAACTTTTGTTTCGCTTGTCAGCTGCAGTCCTTCAACATCCGTGGACAGAAGGGAGAGGATCCTAATGGACTGGTGCTGTGTGATATTATGGCTCTGGGGGATGGAGAGATGACCGGACTAACCCTCCATGATGTCCTGTCTGTCATTAAAGGTCATGTGCCTGAGGGACACAAGGTAAGCAGGATCATTATCGTAGTGGGGGATTTCAGTTTCGTTTTGCTTTCAATAGCTGGACAGCCATTTAAGTAACTAACTGGTTAATTCTGTGCTGAGGAGCACTCTGGACTGGACATCTCCCAGTCAGTCAATGATCATCCTTGAATATATCAGTGCTTAGGACAAACAGTCAAATATAATCTGTTTCTGGACCTGATTTCCCATGTTTATTGTATTTAATGACTAATGGGGACAACAGTTTTTGAAATTAGTCCGGTATTGGCCAAGAGTGCTGTCGCCATGAGCTACCAAATGGGCTGGAATGTAATCCTTCCGTGCTTTTGCGGACTGTCAATGTACATCCACTAAAAGTGTGTGTGTTTTGCCACCGACAGGCTCAGATTGTTATTCTAAGTGTCTGACAACGTTATGGAAAGGATCCTTACAGAGGTAGATCTTCTTGTTAGAGTAAGATCCTTCTTGTTTAACCAGATACAGCTGTTCTATCGCTTGTGCCAAAGTCACCAGACTCCACTCATAGAAACAAAATGTTATCATCATAAAACACACTTCATTCAAACTTTAAATGTGTACATTAATAAAATGATACATTGAACCAACTAGTGTTTCTTGTGCCAGCTAGCGAAGGAAGCAATGTTTAATCGACTAATCATGCACATTTCTAGTGTTTAGTGTTAGCTAGCAAATGTTGCCATGCTAACGCGCAACAGGAGCTGTTCTTTTGAAAATCTAATCTCTCATTGCTCTCTCCCAGTTCAGTCCAGATCAACCAGTGAGGTCTGAGACTGTGGGCTATGTAAAGAGGCCAGTCCTCAGAGGCAAGATCCATTGTGTGGTATTTGTGGTGAACGCCTCAAAAATCCTGACCTATCCCAAAGGCCTCAGGAGCACCTTCCAGCAGCTCAGAGAGCACATCAGTGACCTGGGTAAGAAACACAGCAACAGAGCAGCCGGACACACACACACACACACACACACACACACACACTCACACACACACACACACACGCTGATGTTAAACTGACCTTCTGCCATTAGTTCAGTTTGTGTCAGATAACTGTTGCCATTTTGCAACCACCACACTTTATTTTTTCCTACTATTGTTTAGAACTGCAGAGGGACTGATGTGCATAACAACTTTGGGCTTGATGTAGAGACCCACTTAAAGATAGCACTGTTGAAATCCCCACTGTCAGTAATTTATTTCTCTGAGAATGTAACAATAAAATGCTTTTTCATTGCGGTGAAACCATAATAACAGCGCTGTTTTTTGTCCATTAGGTGTTCACCAGGTGGCTCTGATGACCCACATAGACCAAATTTGTCCACAAACGGCCAAAGATGTCACCCAGGTTTACAAGAGCCACATCATTCGGGACATGGTAGGCTGAAATAAAGCATATCAAGTTTGTGCATGTGCAGTACTCACGTCTGACAGCTAGAGGCAGCAGCATTTAGCCTGCCAGAAAGCAAAAGAAGAGCTCGACCAATCACAGTGCCAGCTTAATTCCCGCGCCTTCACCCAAATATCAAGCAGGGATGTAATGATTTACAAACAGCAAAGTAATGTTAAGATATGGTTTTTCTTTAGGCCTTTATGATGTGTGTCTACATAAGATGATTCAAGTATTTAAATGGTAGATAAAATGGAAATCCTGAGCAGAAACTTTGAAACTGAAAAATTTGCATTTTTTTCCATCACAATGTAAGTTTCTGTTAATACTTGTAAATGTTACAAAATACAATATACAAATATACATCTTTTTTTTTAAGCACACATATCTTACAATGAGATATTCATGATGAAAATATAGGCCTTAAATAGGTGTACTCAGACTGAAGGAATTCTTCTTAAGACTATGTGATTGCATTGTTTTCTTTATAGCTGATTTATATGTTCAATATCTTGATGATTGATGATATCACTGATGACTGAGTCTGAGAAATGACCATGTGCAAAACGAAGTGGTGCAAAAGCACGCAAGCACACACTCAAGATATTTTCCCATGGTTAGCAGGTCTGCATTATTTTAGCATTCAACAGTGCCCACATTTCAGAAATGAGGAACTACAAGGGATCTGATTCCTCTCAGTCTGGATTATTTTCAAACTAAGAGTATGAAGGAGTTTTTTCTGTCAAAGGTGAGAATAACTTTACTGTCCCTCCCTACAGACCAATACTGTTAGTGTAAAAATCTGAAGGTCCCCTGTGTATGTGTGTGTGTGTGTGTGTGTGTGTGTGTGTGTGTGTGTGTGTGTGTGTGTGTTTGCAGATGGATAAAGCTGGAGCTCTGTTGGGTATGTCCACCTCCTACATCGTCCCAGTGAAGAACTACTCCTCAGAGTTGGCCGTGGATGTGAACACTGACGTGCTTCTGCTTAAAGCGGTCGACCACATCCTGCAGTATGCTGACCTGTATTTCCATGACAACATACCACAGTACACAGGGCCAAAGACAGACTAAAACATTCATATCTGAGCTTTTGGAATATGCCTTTCAAACAATGTTAAATCTTACTCTGTCATATTGTATTGGGTCTCATGTAAGAACCAAATGAAACTGACAGTGGTCTGGACCTGTCGTACTAATTATGTACACATAGCTTTGGGGGACGGGGGGGGTGACACATCTGGTTTGACACAGAATCATGATCGCTTTGATCGGAATTCATTTCATTATTACAGAAATCAACTACATAAATAACTCCCAAACTTTATGCAAAATAAATATTTTGTTCTCAGAAGCATCATTGTATGATTTTATTGGCTCTTTATTGGTGGGCAGCCATCTGCCTTGACCAGCTGGGTTGAGAGAGGGACAGAGATGCACATCAACAACAACAACAGATAATCATCTCATAATACTACTAGTATTTCTACTACTGATAATAGTACATGACAATATGTATACAGTATGTGTATATGTTAATGTATGACTGTATATGGTAGTATATGTATGGAATATTAATAGAAATATGACTATATCTATATAGTTGAGGTGTGATGGGATATGTGTATGATGATTTCTATCATATATAATGTATATATGACAATAGAAATATGAATAAGAATAACTAGACAATTTCCCCTGGGGAAATTTTGAAAGGGCCACGGGGGCTACCGCCGCTGTTAAGCTAAGCTAAGCTAACATTAGCATGTCAAATAACACATTAAAAAGGTCTTGAACACATTAGAATGCATTTTAGAATCATTTTAAGGTAGGTTAGCATGATAGCATTAGCATGGTAACATTAGCATATTAGCACAACAACCTGATATCACAAGTCAAACCTGTTCATAGGACCTCATATTAGCATTAGCCGCAATGCTAACAGCGGCTAATGCTAAGCTAACATTAGCATGTCAAATAACACATTAAAAAGGTCTTGAACACCATTAGAATGCATTTAAGAATCATTTTAAGGTCGGTTAGCATGTTAGCATTAGCATGCTAACATTAGCATATTAGCACAACAACCTGGTATCACAAGTCAAACCAGTTGATAGGACCTCATGTTAGCATTAGCCGCTTTTAGCATTGCGGCTAATGCTAAGCTAACATTAGCATGTGAAATAACACATTAAAAAGGTCTTGAACACCATTAGAATGCATTTAAGAATCATTTTAAGGTAGGTTAGCATGTTAGCATTAGCATGCTAACATTAGCATATTAGCACAACAACCTGGTATCACAAGTCAAACCAGTTGATAGGACCTCATGTTAGCATAAATTAGAGAAAAGTAATAGCACGCCGATCCCGATCAAGACGCACGTTTTGATATATGATTCGCCTGGGTCCTCTCAAAGCTGTAGGACTAGTAGCGAATCGAAATTTGACACGGAAGAGGAATAATAAAAAGAAAAAACACGCAGTATAACAATAGGGGCTCGGTGCGAAGCACGAGCACTGTTCACTGCAGCTATGTGGCCCTAATAACACTAGCAGCGGGCATCAGGCAGGACCACAGCAGCAGGTGCAACCATGTTCCATGGGAAAGAGTCTGGGGAAGAAGCCAATTTGCGTCAATGGGTGAATGTATATAAGACGAATGAATGTATATAAATGTATGAGGGAGAGAGTCATCCATTATGCTAATGGTCAAATCTCAAGAACGTGCACGTGCTCATGAGCTGGTGGCACTCTGACTTTTGTGACAAGTTTTCCTAGATGGCCATTTCTACAAGCCAGCCTCAGAAAAAAGTGGTGTTTCAGGAGGAGTCAGAGGGAGGAGCTACACTGATGAAACACAAAGATATAATTAGGCCGCTCTGGACACTTGCACTTTCACTTCTGCTAGGAAGATCTGTGTCTTCTGCAACTACAAGCTGGTCACCTCTCTCAACTATCTAGAAGAGAAGGAGGTAAGGATGAAAACACTGAATTTTAATGTTTCGCTAAACCTGTAAATCAATGGAATTTTTAATGTTTTATTAGCATTGGTGCAACAAACTATTACATACTGTGTTTATAAACTCAGAATATACTCTCTTAAGACTTTGTCCAAGTTAACAACCACACCCTAAAAGCTGGCAGGCCTTGATTATCCCTTTTATTTTAACCTGCCTTTAGGAATAGTTCCAAGGATTAAATCAACGGAACTAACAGTTCACAAATTTACTCTGGTGAAAGCCGCATGTGTAATTCATACGATTTTAAATTATTCTAAAAGAAATTAGGATCCTGTTGGAAAAATATTGCAAACACATTGATCAGTTTGAGAGCAAACTGAAAGTAACTGTTCAACCTTATGGTGTATGAAGGAGTGGCAAACCTGCAAATCTTAACTTGATTGTTTTTTTTGTCAGTCTGAGAGAAATTCTTTCAGTTTCTGTTTCAAAGGTTGCACAAAAAACACACACACAAAAAGCACCACTTCCTGTTTTTTGCCATTGGTTTCCAAGGAATTAAACAAAGAAACAGCTGAGAAGGAATAGAGGAGCAAGCTACAGTAAATTAAAGTACAATAAAGAACTGTACTCAATACATTGTGTTATTCAAGATTGGACATTTGGAAGTAAACTCTAATTTTAAGTGTAGTTTGTCATGGTATTGCTTGAATAATTCTTTTATCCCTGTTTTAATAAGTTTTTGTGGAATGTTGCTTTATGATGATGTGATTAATGCTTTTATTTTACTTATTTTTTATTAGATTTATTTCTTGTGTTATTTCTTGGTCGATAAGAATGGAATGACCATCATTTCTTTAATTTCACAAACAAATCAAACCATGAACATTTGGCACAACCAGGATGATACATAAACCAGGTTTTCCCAGGGGGATTAACCAAGGTCCATTAATCTAGATATCCTGACTTTTAATGCATCTGTGTGTCCTCTTGCATTTAGGCACCAAAGTGAGCAAACATCAAAGGTTCATTCAGCATCCTTTACACACTGAAGCAGATCAACCTTCCAGCATGAACCCCAGGTTAACCAGGACCCAGCAGAAAACATTCTGCTCCCAGCTGGGAAATGTCAAACTACAGCTGCTGTACAAGGCCAGCGTCCATGGTTTCACCGGAGCAGCCTTCCACCAACAGTGTGACAGTCGCTGCCCCACAGTGTCTGTGGGCTACAATGCCTCTGGTTTTGTGTTTGGAGGTTACACCAAACAACTGTTCAGTCAGTCTGGACAGTACGTGCATGATGACCAGGCCTTTCTTTTNCCAGGCCATCGCTGGCTGCTCTACCACCAGCCTCACCACGCAGGTCAGTTTTAACTCTAACAATCAGTACATCAACTTTTTACAGCTGTACAATTCCTCAAAACCTTGCTTGATTGATGATGATAATTTAAAGTAGAAATGCTGCCATTTTTCTGGCACGTTGGACATTTTGTGTGATCAGCTCTCATTACCTGATAGTTTCGCACCTACTCTGTGAAAGCTGGACGAGGAGGAAAACCTCTGCCAGTCATCTTGTGTGATACCATGGGATTGGAGGAAAGCACGGGGGCGGGGCTTGACGTGGACGATATCGTCAGCATCCTCAAAGGTCACCTGCCGGACCGCTATCAGGTAGAGTTTTTTGTTCCATTCAGCAGGACAGTAAACGCGTGATGATTCGCTGGTTTGCTTGTAGTTTTGTTTGTTTCTGTGACGGAAATGGCTCTTTTCTTTTCTTTCAACTGTATGACTGTAGTTCAACCCCTCTGCCCCTCTGCATTCGGACACCCACAGCTATCGTAAGTCTCCAAGCCTCAAGGACAAGATCCACTGTGTGGCCTATGTTGTTGATGGCTGCAAGGTCTCCATCATGCCCACAAAGCTGGAGGAGAAGCTGGATGCTATCCGCAGAAAGGTCAACTTAATGGGTCAGTTAAAATCAGTCCCACATCATTTTAGTGGTGTTGCTGCATCTCTAGACCTCACTGAGTAAACCGTTTTTGGATAAAAGATGGCGAGAACTACAAAAAAGATGAGATGTCGCAAGAATGTATGTATACAGAGCATGTGCAGTACTATATACAGTGCTTATTTTGACCATTGAAACATGTAAGGACTGCTAACATAGTACTGCAGTTCATACTGATGCTGATGTACAGAACAACACATATCACTCTATTTTCCAGTGATGCCAAACTTTGTGAAACAATAGAGAGCAAATGGTTGCACTGTAACTATACAAACTAGTAGCTTTTGCTATGCTGCGGTACAATACAGCAGATTTTAGGAAACAGTGTTTGAAAATAGTTTTGTTGTGTTGGTTTTAGGGGTTCCTCAGCTGGTCCTGATGACTAAAGTGGATGATGCCTGTCCTTTTGTTTCACGGGACATCAGGAACGTTTATAGGAGCGGCTACATCAAGGAAATGGTGAGACCAACTTGAAACTCCCGTGGAGGATTTTATTCTGAATGAGAGCATTTAAATAGGCCCATTTGCCCAGAGTCTGGTACTATTTGAGTTTTTTTTTTTTTTTTTAAGAAAACCTTTTTCATTAAAGAGCATGGTCTAGACCTGCTCTACACAGAAAGTGTCCTGATGTGACTTTTTGTCTAAAATTGAATTGAGCTGAATTGTGGACTTTCGTTTTGGCCTTGATGGAAGAATATAAGGCACACGTTTACTTCATCAGCTTCTTTGATTTTTGTAAATATATGCTTATTCTGAATTTGATGTGAACACATGATTGTGTTGAGGATATTACTACATGGACTTAGGGACGCTGTGGGTAAACACAGTTCATATGTAAATGATGGTGTTCTGTTGTTTCACATAACTTTTTGAAATCAGGGTCGTAACACAAACAGCCTTTTTTGTTGTGGTTGAGCTTAAAGGTCCAGTGTGTAGGGTTCAGGGGGATGTGTTGACAGAAATGGAATATAATATTCATAGTCATGTTTTCATCAATGTAGAATCTCCTGAAAATAAGAATTGTTGTCTTTTCATTACCTTAGAATGAGCTCTTTATGTCTCCAGACAGGACAGGTCCTCTTCCACAGAGTCCGTCATGTTTGACCACCATGTTCCCACGTTAGCACAGAAGGGACTAACCAAACACTGGCCCTAGCCTTTCCTGTTTCTAGTGGCCACCCTAGGCTCTCCTGCACAGCTGAAAGGGGATGGTGAGGAGAGGAGTATTGAGGTGTTTGCAATGTGCAGCCTCACTGCTAGATGCCACTAAATCCTACACACTGGACCTTGAAGTTAATGGAAGTCTCTGTTTTGTGGTGTCAGAAAAAGCATGAACTACCCTCATCTGAGTGTTTTGTGATGCAGATGCAGGAGGTCAGTGCTCGGATCGGTGTGCCGCTGTCCTGCGTTGTTCCGGTGAAGAACTACAGCGAGGAGTTGGAGTTGGACCCAAACTGCGACATCCTGCTGCTCAGCGCTGTCATCCAGATGCTCCGCTTCGCTGATAACTACTTCGATGAGATTAGTGACCGACAAAGCAACATTGAACTCAAAGAGCAGTAACAATTAGCCCGACGTCTTAATAACTTGTCCAACTTTGATGAAATGTCCCTCAGAATGACCCGGTGAGCAGGTCTAGGTCAGCTTCACTGTACTCACAGCTTCAGCACTGAAACTCATGCTGTTGTCAATCATCAGAATAAAACCTTCCTTATTCCAACTTGGGAGCAGTCATGCATTATTTCAAGATGGCTTCAACATTACTAGCCTTGTAGTCACACCAGCTAAAAATGCCTAAATTACATATCAGTTACCTTGTTCTATGTTTGCACCAGCTGGCTTCAGAAACTCAGTGAGCTGTTAGTCATGGTGACCATGTTCCTGAGCTGCAAAATATTTTGTTTTTTTCTGGTTGCTATTATCATCATCTGGGCTGCTTTATTCTTGTTTTCAGCCTCTAAGTTTTAACTTATCACTGCAGATTTAATGAGACATTTCATTACAAACAATCAAGTTTGAAAAGCCAACACATTAACTGACACTTCTCAGAAAAATGAGCATTCATACATTCATTCTGTGCAGGTTCAGGCTGCAGGCACAGTCAGCATGTTGACCGTCAGATAGTCTCATTACAGCTCATCAGCCTTGCTTCCTTTCAGACAGACTTCAGTACAAATACTCACACTATAAAAATAGTATTACAAGTACTGCATTGAAAGTAAAAGAATTAAAGTATAGTATAGTATAGTAAAAAGTATAATTGGGAACTTGTATTTAAAGTATTAAAAGTACTCAATGCAGAAAAATGGCTGCTGTGAGAGTTAATACTGTTATATCATTCAATTAGTATTACACATGCATTAATGTGTAATTTTAAACGTGGTTCGATGAGGTGGCACTAATTATTAACCATTGCAACTGCAACATGACTGCAACTGATTATTATTTTCATTATGAATCTGTTGATTATTTTTTTTTCCTTTAATTCTTTGTTTGGTTTCTGAAAATAGTGAGAAATGCTGTCACAAATACCCAAAGCCAAAGTGATACCTTCACAAGGCTTGTTTTGTCCAACCAACAGTCCAAACCTCAAAAATGATTAAAACTATTTTAAGATGAAAAGAAAAGCAGATTAGCAAAAGATTAGCAACTCACTCAAATAATCATTTCAGCTGTACTTGTTTCTACTTTAATAATTCATGACAAAACCTACTTCTTTAGCATGTTTTGTATGATGTGTATAAGTGGAAAGTGGCATGAAAAGACTAAAGTAAAAGCACAAGTACGACCTGCTTTGTTACATTCCACCGCTGCGTTTTCTTCATGTGTTCTGAGCTGGTACACCTGAGACACCAGCGAGGAAGAGTCCATACGAGAGCTGAAGCCCTGAGCCTGCAATCAGATCACAGTTTACACCTTTCGCCTTCCACGTTCCTCCATGATTATAGAAACTTTCCACGGCTGATCATGTGTCAACCGAATCTGAAACTGAGACCTAAAGAATTACATCAAAACAGTTCATACGTACGTTGCAGCAACTGCTAAACATCCTGGTTCAAAGTGATCCAGTTTATCCTCTGCATGTGCTCCACGGACACCAACAAGCCGTCACAAACGTTTTCAGTCAAGTCACTGTTGATGTCTGTTCACTGTTATGTTGCATGTTATGTAGATTCAGCCTGCGCTTATGGTTGTGGCAGTGCCAATAAAAACCCTTGCTGGATTAATGTAGAATTGGGAAACTTTTAAGGGTCTTCTTTAGAGAGAATAGAGCATGTGACTTCCTATGTCGGTCCTTTCTTATTGCTAAAATATGTAATACAACTCAGTATTCAGCTGTTCAATAAAAGCTCAAAGTTCATGAATGAACAGAAAAACTGAAATTTATTAATGCAGGTCAGACAGTTACTGTACAGCAAATGGCGTTGGAGTTGGACGAGCTCAGGAGAAGACTCTTTCCATGAAACAGGACTGTGGTATTACAGCAAACTGTAAACTACACGACACACATCACACTCCTAATCCCACTCACCGCCTGCATTTGCATCATGGAACCGAACTGTTTATTAGAGTGGATTATAAATTGGCAGCTGTCCTCTCAGCAACAATAATCATCAGTTAAAAAATAACTCTGTTCTGTGATCAGGGTAACTTTTGAACAAAACAAAAACACGTCTCCAAATAGTGTTTAAAATAACCATGTTGCTTTAGTGCACGTAAAAGACGGGGAGCTTTCTCCAACTTGGCCACAGTTTACATTAAACCGGTTGCACAACTCTGTCACAGGTAACCAACAAGAATGATGCACGGTAGTGAATTAGGAATGTCCTGGAAATGCAAAACACACCTGGAATTCAATGATATTCAGCCGGTCAGCTCCCTTTCTTCTCCCTTCCATGACACTGGTGCGTTTCCTGCAGTGGAGCTGCTTGGTGACCACCAGCGAGAGGACAGTGGTATTACTGGGAGGCTCCAGGTGGAAATGTGTGACACGGGCTGCTGGAAATGACACTCAGCAGATCTGTCTATGAGATCGTGGTTGTTGTCGAGGTTGGTTCAGGTCGCATGGAGGAAGACCACTGGGGACGGAGCAGAGGGGGAGTCTCTTATGGCACAGCTGACGCTGTCTGACATTTCAGACAGTCAGATGGCTTTCTTCTCATCAGCCAACGGCTTCAGTCATCAACAGAAAAGGCAGCCACGTGAGGAAGAAACCATTTCAACTTCAAACACTTGAGTTACAGTGCAGAACACACACATCCAAAAACACACACACACACAAACAAGTACACATGGAGTCAGAGTCCAAAGCCTGATTTCAGTGACAACCAGAGTGGAGAGTGGAGGACATTTGGCACCTACACTGCAGCCCTTGTTTTGGCCGACTGTTGTATTTATCAACTTAGTGCACAGACACCAAAATCAAATGTATTCAGGTCAGTCTTTTACACAAGGCATCATCTGCTTTTCATCTGACACCTTCCCGTGCTTAATCTTAAGTAATCCCATAAGTGAGAGCTTCATTTGTCAAGCATATGTGAATTGTATTGACTATTTTCACAGGGGAGATTAAGGAGTCCAAATGCTATGCTCATTGCATAAAGAATGGATTAGGAAGTTATTGTTTGAACATGACAAAGGGAAAAGAAGGTGTTGGCACAGCCGTGCAAATGGCCTCATGACTGTTTGGCAATGATGGATGAGTAATGCAACTTAATCTTGCTGATCAATATTCTGCGATGTGTTTATTTAGGGATGTAACAGATACTTCAGAACCTACACTGTATTACAAAATTGCCTAATTTAATGTGCTGACTCTGGTGCCTACAGTGTATTTTGAGGACAGTAACAGGTATGAACGCGTGAAGACTTTCAAAACTTCCTGTGGGTGTTGTCTGCATACATTACATTACAGAGACAGACAGACTCAGGTTCTCTGTGATTACTGAGGTGGATTATGTGGCTCTCTCCAGTCTGTGACAGCACAGACAGAAAACGTCAGGGCCTTTGTTCTGAGAGAGGAACACAATCCATGATATCTCCAGCTATAACAGCTGTTTGCAAACACCAGAGGCAGTTGGTGCAATTTAAAACAACAAAATCAACAAGGACAGATTAAAAAAAAGTAAAAATTAAACAGAGGTCAATCTGTAGCTTGTACACTTTAAAAATATTTTGGAGATTTCACATTATCACTGAAGCTGTGTGCCAGAGAAGGTGAAGCCTATGACTGTTGAGACCACAGCTTACCAAACAGTGCACAAATAAAAATGCCAATTAAATACTTACAGGAATGAGCTGGAACTGGGATTAAAACAACTAATCAGTGACATTGTGATGGTGATATGACAAACCTTACACACAGCAGGGACATTAAGCACACTAAGATCTCTGCAGGTTGTCACTTTGGCTCTTCAGCGTTTGGACTCGACTGGATCGATCACACACTGTGCTTACGTCAACATCTACAGAGATGACACTCAAATTCCAAAGGGTAAAAAAAAACAAAGCAAAACAAAAAAAAAAAAAACGTCATTAACAAAGAACTTTTCCTTGTGTTTTTTTTCTTCTCTTAAAGAACTGTACAAGATTATTACAAAAATCAATAATTAGTTATACATATTTATATGACAACATTGTTTACGTTATATTACTATAAAGAAATACAACTTTCTGTGTTGTTCTTTTTTAAGACTCTGAATGCAGTATTCCTTTTTCAGAGTGCTGTGGCTTTGTTGCGCTTAAGATGGTTAATATTTTTTGTGCAGTAAACATATAATATCTCTGCAGCTGTAGCAGTATCACTATCACTGAGAATATTGTTCAAATTGAGAGACTGAATCTGAGTTTCATTCTCAGCTAAAATGACTATAACTATGCAGTAGCAATGTCTGGCCACAGGGTGGAGCTAGATTACTCACCTACATGAAAGATGCCATTGTGTATGTTAATTCAACTTCCTTGTAATGAGAGTTCAGAGATCTAACTCAACAAAACAGCGTCTGCATCGAACACTGAACTTTTAAATCAACCTCAGTGATGATTTGCCGTCCCTGTCTCATCACCTGTGAGGCCGAGAGGGTCAACAAACATGTTTTAGTCTAAGAAATGTAAACATTAAGTAAAAGACTGGTGGCTGGTCCAGTGCCCCGCCTGTTTCCTCCCTCATCATCATCAGCTGTTTGCAGTCCAAGAAGCTGGTGAGCCCTGCTTTGCCACTGGCTGAAAAAAAGGAATACTGCATTTCTGCTGCTTGTGTCTTCAACTTTGTTCCTCAGCTCAAGTGTGCATCCTGCAGGGGACGGACAGGCAGAGGGACGGTCGTCTAGGCAGGGCCCTCCTTTGGAGAGGACGGGGTCTGGGACGTGGAGCTGGAGGAAGATGATGCAGAGCTCTTCAGGGAGCCCAGAGTCTTGCTGAGCCAAGAGTTCTTGGCCGCCTGGATCTCGTTCATCAGGACTCCCCGCTGGTGCTCGAGCTCCTGCAGAGTGACAAGAGGCGCATTGAGGAGGAGAGCATGCAGTTTCTCATGTTCATCTAACACACTGCTGTTTGTGATGTGGCTGTTTATTTTACTCTAATATCCAGACAATCCAGCACAAAACATAACTCCAGTTACACATGACACTAAATGACAACCGATAATTCAAATTAGCAGCAGACTTTTCAGAGCACCTGTGTAGTCTGATACACTTGATGGACTTTCCTCTTGGAGTATACATCCTTATATGCGTCACATCAATGGCTGCATGTGCTTTCCTTCTGGAGTGGGTTCAGGTGCATTTGTATGGACCACATCACATCTTTATTATGTTTTTAGGGTTAGGGTGCAGTTGATACTTGTTTTTTTGGTGAAATGTCTTGATAGCTATTGGACAGACTACCATGAAGTTTGGTACACATATCAATGTAATAGCTTTGAGGATCCTTGACCTCAACTTTTCATCCAGTGCCATCATTGGACACTCCCATCAGCCTCAGCTGTACTCTGTTTTGTGCCAATTAGCAACTGTTAGCATGCTAACACAAAAGAATTAGTTGAGATACTGATATTCACTGCACCATGTTAGCATGCTGAGGTAGCGTTTAGCTCAAAGCACAGCTGTACCTAAATAAAGCCTCACAGAGCAGCTAGCATGGCTGTAAACTCTTTCTGCCCTATTTAAATGATCTAAAGCAAATGATCTTAAGTGCATGACGCAAGTGCATACAGGGCGTGCCCAACTCCACTTTTCTTGGTTAAGTGGCGCATAATCTTAACGCAAAGTAAGGTGCAAAGGGGTTGTGCTTAGTCTCTTCATTAATCATAGGTGTGTTTTGGGCGTAGCATGAATTAAGCCAATCGGAGTGCATCTATCATCCTCTTTAAAAGCCATATGCACCTGCTTTTAAAGACGCACTGCTATTTAAAACGGTGGGTTCGGCAAGTGGGAGAAGAGATTGGTTTTCTGCTGAGGAAGCTGATCTGCTCGTGTGTGAAGTGAAAGCGTGCAAGCAGACCATCAAAAGGATCAGCAGGAATCTACAAAGTGTGGGAGGATATTATTATCAGACAAACGCGCCCTTCAAATAGCGAAAATACTGTTGGCCGATGGTCAAATTGCTCTCTGCTAACTCAGGATAGCAAAGCAGCAACAGTGCACCTGACTACACCTCATTTTAAGATCAACACAGCAACATGCAGACAGATGGGTGCAAGTAACATACATAACGTGGGCGCTCGTTGTGAAAATGACAACTGTAGCTAGCACTGACATGTGCACCACTTTGTGCCGGGTCTAAGATAGGACCATTCGTCTAGTTATGTTAAACAAAGGTAATAAACGAGGACACCCTCAGTTTTATTATGAGAAACAATACTTAAATACAGTATACAGTACTGAAAGAGCAGTACAGATCTATCGATCTATCTATCCCCTTAAGAGTATTCCCACTGCCCTGCATCTGTGTAGTGGAGTTATTATTATGCATTAGTTCTTCTTATATTGTTTCTGCTCATATGCGCACACATACTTGGCAAATAAAGTGGATTCTGTTTCTGATTATAGTTATTCTTATCACTGTCTCTCCCTGTTGCTGCTGACCTGGATGCGACACTTGGCCTCCACCAGCTGCAGTTTGGTCTGTGCCAGCTCCAGCTCCAGCTGCCTCAGCTGCTCCTTCAGTCCGTCCTTCTCCTCGTCCAGCGGCTCGGTGGATGTCTTGTCCCTGCCGGGGGATGACGTCTGGAGGGACCCCAGGGTGCTGAATAGGTCCCTGCAGTGCTCACAGCCCATTACCTTACTCTGCATGGGTACAAAAACACACATGTGTTAGCAGAGGTTGGTGGGTGAACAGACTGTATAGACATGTGAATACAGGTAAAAACATAAGTTCTTGTGCATGTGCACTCACAGTGTAACAGATATATCTCTATGCTGAACAACACTCCTGGTGTGGCAGAACACTTGTCTGGCAGTGGGTGAAAATAATATTCATGGTTGTTTATACTGTATTATTTACAGGCAATGGAGACTAACGAGTTTCCTTGGAGTTTGACTTGTGCCTGGTGGCCAGGACCTCACAATCAAACACATTATAAACAGGTTTTCATAGATTATTCCCGCCTTGTACTCATTGCTCAAGGGGAAGTTTAATTTTCACAATTCATCCATTTCATCATCACTAAACGCACAGCCCCACCCTGCAACCCAGCAATGTTTGTTGAGTGTAATAAAATAATACAGAATTCAGCTGTAGCTAACCTGCTACAGCAGTAAATCATAGCACATTAAACTGGTCATGTGAGACATTTACTATAATCTCTGAATTAGGTTTCTCTTCTTATCCTCTCAGCTTCCATCTCTTGCTGGTCCTCATTAATGTGTTCTGTCCCCTGCAACTTCCCATTTCAACTGGCAATACATTACACACACCCACAAAGAGCAACATGTCATGCTTGACAAATGAGCAGCGTGGGATAATTTGTGCAATCAGGGTCTTTATGGGTGTGATAGTGTACCAACCTGGGCTTGTCTTAACTGAAAGACAGACCAATCCTGTAAATCCATTTGCTTAGTGATGCAACATGTTGTGGCTTCACTTTGGAGCTTGAAAGCCTCTTAACTTGCTACTGCTACATTCTACAGTAGCTGTGCATTACTCTCACCCTGACAATGTCCAGCTCCTCTTTTGTTGCCGCCTGCTGTTTTTCCAGCCTGGTGCTCAGCTGGGAGCAGATCTGACAGAGAGAGAGAGAGGAAGTCAGGTTATATAAGAGCAGCACATCTCAACTACAACACAAGACAGACACTGAAAAATTCTTAGCTCGTGTTTCTCCAGGAAAACTCAAATGAGCAGTATGAACTTCATCTGTTTATCTTTTGAGTGTTCATCTTTGGGCTTTAGCTGGTCTGTAGTTCAGTCTTTATTACCCTGTTACTCTGTATAAACAGTTACTTTTTATAGCGGTGAAGGATGTGTAAAACAAATAAAAATGCTTTGGATACTGCTATGAGCTAGTTGGATATGAACATCAGAGCTGCACTGATATGTTTACAGAAAACTTGGAAAAACAAAATAAAAAGAAGTGGGAATAATATAGGGAAAATAAAAATGTAAAGATCATCAGTGAACGGTTTTGTCTGCACTGTCTGTAAATGAGTAAATGAGTGAGGATGCTAACTTTTTTCTATTTCAACAGCAGATTTTACAGCAGATGGATTTAGGGTATTAAAGCTGTCCAACCTGTTTATATTCAGCTATGATCGCTGTGGTTTTCTTGATCTCCAGCTCCGCTTTTTCCAGCTCCCTCCTGAACACTTCCTTCAGCTGAGAGGGACAAACGAAGATGACAAAACTATAAAAGTGTACCTTAATGAGCAGGATAAGCTGACAGAACATAACACTCGAACATAATGGTAAGAATGAATAACGTTCCAGTATACAGGCCATGAACTGTCACTGAAGGTTTATTAAGCTGTTGATCAACACTAATCACACAACTACTGAGCATTATTTAAAATGGTGTTCTGTTGTGACAAGGTGACCTACAGCCATTATAAGCCAGCTGCTGAGGATGATGAATTTCCTTTAGTCACTGAGTCATTATTAATGACCCAATTCTGCCTTTCAGTGGATTTAAGTGGTTTTGAGTCATCATAATTATAAAATAGTGAAGCCATTAATCCAACTTCCCAGGAGGTACACACTGTGCTGCCTGATTAAAAAGTTGGTATAATTTCACTTTTTTTTAATAACAAGTAAACACAACCGAAGCTTTGGCTGCAAAGATCATTGCATCAAGTGACCAATGAGGCCTGTAGCTCGTTAAGGCTGCGCTTAACAAGGTGAGGGCAGATGTTACCTGAGCCGTCTCCTCCTCCTGTCGCCTCTTCTCCTCCTCCGTCTCCACCAGACGTTGCTTTGTGCTCAGCAGCTCTTTGTTTAAAACGTCGGCCTTGTCTTCAGCCTGAGTGCACGTACGCACACAAACACACAGAGACCCTTCATTTAACATCAACACACAACCACCAGAGTGCACAAACACATTCAAATGGAGAGCAAGCAGACGCAACGAAAGGTTTACCAATCCCAGATTTGGGATTTAATGCCGACTTGATGCACTGGAATATCTGCATTTTTATAATCTGTCTTATGGCCTCATTAATACAGTTTTATAGATTCACACTGAGAACTCTCCAGTACAGCTGCAGTCCTCTGTCATCTATTTAGTGGAATGCTTACATTATGAGCACCACAACAATAGCTGTCGGGGAAGAGTGTTTAATATCTGGAAACGTGTTTCTGCTTACAGCAGCATTTGTGTGTATGTTGCTGTCAGAGTAAGGGTTTTTAATCAACTCAGCATCTGAAATTTCTCTGCCACAAAAGTTGCAAGTTACAGCTCATTTCCAAAAGCATATGCATTTGGAGCACACACTGCTTCTCAATGTGCTTTCTATATAGAACAAAATACTACATTTAAACATAGCTAGACTGAACAGATAAATAATCCCAGCAGATTCATTACATGTGACACAGAGTAAACAGAATATATTGTAGGTTTGAAGGTGTCCTGTGGAGGCGCTGTGTTACCTGGTCAAGGTCGTTCCGTAGGGCAATCTTGCTGGTGACCAGTTCATGGGCCAAGTCATCATTCTCCTGTTCCAGCCGCATACTGGCCTCCTGAAGACGACGGTTCTCCCTCTGGACAATCACACACACATAAAAAACACACAGAGGTGTACAATGTATTAGTGCCTGTAAGGTAAATCCAAACTTGTAAAAATAATCATATGTTAGATGCACTTTTGATAAAATGATAATGTAAATGTAATTCTGGAATTAAATAAACAATTTAGCATTTAATGATCAACTTTAAGTCTTAACCCTGAAATCCAATGATTTACATTATGATTTACAGTGTGTTTTGTTCCCGAGGAAGGAGAGTCCCCACAATGTGACTGTGAAAAAAGATTTATGTCATACTTACATGCTGACACAGACACAGACACAGATACACAGACACAAACACACACACAGACACGCCAACTAAAATTCCCCGTTGTAGACCCTTAGTGGAAACTCATGATCAGAGGTCTGCCTGTAAACAGGCTCACATGATGGCCTCAGCGGGACAAAGCAGCTGTCACAGTTACAAGCCGTCACCTGACTCTGATATCCTGTCACTTTTGCAATGATGACCTCTTTTACCCCTGATTAACTAATTAACCACATACACGCACGCACACGCACGCACACGCACGCACGCACGCGTGAGCACACGCACACACACACACACACACACACACACACACACACACACACACACACACACACACACGCACACACACACACATATGTGTGTGCACAAATAGTATAAATAAACTGCATAGCTGCATAGTGCGTAAGAACAAAAAGGCAGATCACAAAGTAGAAATACACACGCACCTGAACATCTATACATACAGACACACAAACACACACACGTCACATGCTTTAGAGACAGTTTGTGTGCTGCTCTTCAGATTAAGTTAATCACTTAATGTGAGCAGAGAATTAATGGGTTTAATTTGGACAAACAGAGGAAAAACCGACAGTACATGGTCTCAGTGTACAGTCATCCATATATCATTTTAGACTGATGAAACATCTGAGTCTTTATACTAAAATCACACATAGTCTACCTTTTTATGTCTTATGTCAAGAGGTCTATCAATCCTAAAAAATATAAAAACTAACATGTAAAAATTTCAGATTAATTAAAGCCATAAGCATAAGAAACTGTAGAAAATGTGTCGCTGGAGCAGAGGCAGCTTACCGTGCTGCAGTCCACAGTCACAACAACGTCTTCATATGGAGCCTCCAGCAGCACACACTGAACTTAAACACATGATCCTGATAGGAGTTTCCCTTCCCTGTGTGTCACTCACCAGCCTCACTCTCTCTCCCTCTCCTTTCTTTCTTCAACGCTTTTATTTCAGATCAATGATAAACATGGAAGGCAGCCAAGAGAAACAACGACTGGCCAAAAAAGGCACACAAACGCCCCAGAAAGTACAAGACAATGAGTACATACCCAGACCTGGAGTGTAAACCTTCTAAAACAGTTGAATTGACGTATTACAGGAAACACAAAGTAACTGAAATCAAAAAAGTCTTTCCTTCAAGAAAGGTATGAACGATTTCATCCTGTGTTCATTAACAAACAGCAACACTCCTGTTTTGTCTCCTTTTTGTCCTCTGACTCAGTGAGAAAGTGTTTCCATTGGTTACAGAGGAGGTGGCTCTGATCCAGCACCTTATCTACAATAAAAGTCCTTCCTTCCCTTCAGAACAAGCAGCTTATAAAGCAACACCATGTGCTCCACCGTACCACTCCTGCCTTGAGGACAAAAACGACGTGTAATTTGTGGTGTTTCTTCTTGAGATGAAAGTTTTACTTTTACTTGAATGTTTAACACAACCATTTCTTTTATTTTTGTCTCATTTTATTACAGTTTATCTCATGACGACAGTCCGACTGACAAGGAAACTGTTGGATTTTGTGGATTTTGAGAATTTTCACAGTCTGTTTTGGTCTTAGCTTGACCACCAATCACTTCTCAGTTTATTCAGTAGAGGTCAAAGGAATCCCATTTCCCATGCATACATCTGGAATTTGGCATAAAATAGTGCAATGCCCCTTTAAGACATGCCTGTTCGCCTCAGACCCACTGCTTGGCCTCCAGTTTTCTTGACAATTGCTCATCCAAACAACTTCACACTCAACACTGTGCTTCCTTGGGTCCTGAGCAATACACCTGCCATGATATATTCACATCCACTAGTAATGCTACTATATAATGCTACTAATAAATACTGCATGCCCTGCAGATTGGGTCCTCAGTGCCAATACATCCAGTGTGAAAATTGGGAGGGATGCCTTGCAGTGACCCTCCCTCTCTTCCACCACCGCTACTGTAGTGGCACAGCTCACTGTAACCTCTCCATATCCTGATACATTTTCAGTCAAGTCAAACTTCCTTGGTTTCCAGCCATCGGATATATTTTAGAGATTAAGTTAAAAATTCTTAACTATGCCTTTAAGTTTTATTTAAAAAGTCAGCAGACAATAAAAACATGTGCTGAACAGCTCTAATTATGTCAGTTTCAACCCTATCCCCCCAATTTCAAAGACAAATTTGAGGAAAAAAAAAAAAAAAAATTAAACTGGGCTCTGAGCTGAATTTGGAAAAGCAAGAATGACAGATTTAATCCAAGAGGAAAGGAAAGAAATGCTGACACAACAGAGCAAATGAAAGGCAGAGACGCTGCCTGTTGACAGTTTGGGTTTGTCTGAATCTCTAAATATCTGCCTCATCGCTCCGGTTTTTACTTTCTGAAGGTGAATCACTTTCAGCAGTAAGAAACCTCTGACAACAGCCGGCAGCTTCACCCAAAAATAAATGTTAAGATGTTTGGGTGGATAATGATAAAAGTCTGTGCTGTGTGAAAAGTCACATTTCAAACAAGAACAGAGTCACAAATACTAACAAAGGTACAGTTTGATGAAGCAGTATTGTATTGAAAGGAGATTTCTAATCTTAGAAACATGGCTAATTTTAGCAAGCACCTAGATGAAGAGCCGCGCTTTCAACACAAACTCTAAGATATATCAACTTCTCCTCCAGGTTGAGAGAATGAAACAACATACCACGAGCAGCAAGCGTAAGCAAAGTGAGATATCTTGTGTCTTAAAGAATGTGTGTGTGTGTGTGTGTGTGTGTGTGTGTGTGTGTGTGTGTGTGTGTGTACGTCCTACCTGGTATCGGTCAATGGGGTCCTCTTGTTGCAGCTGGCTCTCTCTCAGTGTTTGATATTCCTTCTCAAACTTCTTCAGCTTTTTGGTTGGAACCTAAAAACACCAGACAGACTGTTGAAACATGACACATGACAGTTGCCTGATAAAATCCCAGCCCAGCCCATCACAGTGACTGAGGAGAGACTCTGTACATTACGAAAGTCATGGTATTGTTCTGTAGTTGTCACTGAGATGTCTCCTCTGGCTCTAAAGTTCTCAGTGGGATTCAAACTAGCAACCATCTAACAGCCTGCTTCTCTCAGCATAAATGTTACTTTCCTTTCTTCTCCCTGAGACACAAATGCCACTTTCCCCTGAGAGGTCAGAGGTCAGTCACAGCTACGAGTGAGGATAAAGTGTCACGTTCAAGGACAGTTGGACAGGTTTTAAAGAACATGTTCAGTTGGTTCAGTCAAAAATATTTCAAGATGCTGTGCGATTTTACTCAATGTGGACTTCGCTTGATGTCTCAGGTTTGAGATCACCAACATGGAAACAAACTAAAAGGTTACACCACGCAGCCAACACAAAAACAGACAAGTCAAAACTAGCTGGCCTCACTCTGAAAATTGCATCTGAAATGTTGTGGTGTTGTTGTGGTCTGTTCTATATATGTTTACGGCCAGCATGTGTCTCTATATGTTGTTGTATAAATGTGCCATTTTCACAGCAGAAATCAAGTAAAAATACCAGAAAACAACAAATGAGGTACAGCACATTTAACTGTAAATCAGCCGCTCAGAGTAACACTACAAATTCTTCTCAGACAGAAACTTTCAGTTTACACTACGAGCTACATGACCAAGTCACTCATTTCCTGCTGATAGGAGAGACAACGGAAACTGAGATGAGGTACAGACGAAGCTGTCTGAACTTGGTCATTTGCTAATGAAACCCAACAAGAGAACTGTGCCTCACTGTGTTGCATCCAATACAGTTTCATTAAGTAAACAATATGCAGCCCTGCCTGTTAACTACAAAATGGGAGCATTTGTAAATCTAATGGAAACAGAAAGGAAAGCCCCACCACTGAACACAGGACTGGAAGCTGCCATAAGTCTTTTAATACATTGCAAATATATATAATACAATATAAAAGTTATTTATCCATTGATGCTGTTAAAGGTTTGTTTAGATCAGCAATATTTATAGTAACATTACAAGGTGGAGTAAAACAAGCCGACTATATTTTCAATGATGTTGAGTGCAGAAAAACAAATATGGTTATGTAAACATTTATTTATGTGGTCAAATATACTGATTGAAACAACATTTCTCGAACAACATTGGCAGATTCTGTTTCTTCCGTTTATTTTAATTAATGCTGTCTCAATAAGTACTCCACAGCTCGTCTCGCTAACTTGTTGAAACAATGGAGCTTGATGAAATCAGCCAGAGTCAGTTTTGAAGCTGTTTGAAGGTTGGATACAGATAGGCCACAGAGAGTTGAAATGTGCTCACTGAAGCCAGTCTGCTGTTGAGGTCTTTTTAATCTCAGAAACTATCAAGCAGTGCAAACACAAAATCAAAACCTGTGACTTCCTTGTGCATTTTTCTGCATCTTGGAAACACGGTTCACATGAACATACCACATAAAAGTGTCTGCCAGAAGACAGGAAATTCAGTTTGTAAGCAAACAATGTTTCTGTGTGGCGTAACTGTCACTGAAATTCACTTCAAAGACGCACCGAGAGCTTAAAGGTCATCCAACTCCGCCAACGCAGAAAATATTACAAAGACCTTCAATCTAAGTCATGGAAAACACCCCAAATATCAGCTGAGTGGCTTTAAACCAAAAGCAGTGAAATATGAAACAACACCGACTGACTGATTCTGTACTGCGTGTGTGTGCGTGTGCTGCAGGTGGGTGGTAACGTTATCCCTCCTGTGTGGAAACAGTGTTGCCATAGCGCAAAGCATTACGGCTGGGGATTCCAGGTCAGTCTCAGTCACGTGACCCCTCCTCTGAGACGGCCATGTGTGTGTTTGTGATTGCGTGTCCTTTACTGTCCTGCGTTTAAATCGAGTCAGGCACCTGATTCACTCTTTCCTGGGTGCAGTTGTTGCGTGCTGTTATGTGCGTATGAAGGGATAGAGATAGAGTTAAAGGGAGAGCGTCTCACTTCTTGTGTGTTACAGAACAGAACAGTGAGTACACAAGCTTTAACGAGGCGGGCACAGGTTGGATCAATCAGAGGAACACACTGTACAGTTATCCAATAGGGAATGACGGAGATGATTATTTGAAGCTTTACTTTAGCATGTAGTCATGTTGTCTGCTGTAGCTCAAATGTGGCAAATTGATTTTTCTCCAAAATCAATAAATGTCCTTCCTTTCTGCTTTGAATTAAACTCGTCTGCTTCCTCACAGTCTGCTGCAGTCTGCTGTTTACAGGTCACACAATGATAATATATGAAACTTACTCACAATTACTACTATTATCAACAATGTCCTTCCTTGATGAATAAATCCAGATGAGGGAAACTGAACTGGCTGCTTATTCAGAGTGTCTACCAAGACAGCCATTATCCTGTCCTCCTCACTGACCTGTGGGTTAACCCTTGACCTCTCCGACCCAGGAACCGCTGAGGTGAATGAACGTCACACTGTAATCTACCTAACACACAATTCCCCTGCAGGGCTCAGTTGTTATCTGTGTGGGAAGAGCAGTTTGGTCTCTGCAGGCTGGTTAATAATCATTTTATTGTAACAAAACAATGCAGACAAATTGAACGCGGTGTTCCCCTGCAAGCACCGATGAATCCTGGATGCAAACAATCTAATCCATGAATCCAGTACTTTACATGCTTTACCTACAGCCATCTGTAAACAAAAGGTTTTCCTCCGCCTTGGTGGCCAATTTGATAAATGTGGGACATTCTAGATTTTTGCTTTGCAGCAACATTATATCAATATGTATGTTATAAATATGTTTTTAGAGTTTGCCTCAAAAACCTTGAAGCCTCTGAAAAATAAATTTACCCCATCATGGTACACTTTGTCTCTGTTCTGAAAAGGCAGTGATGGAGCGTCTTTGTCGGCCGATACATCAGTCCAATCTCAAATCTCCGCGGCTCATGTTTCACACAGCTCATGTGATCAATGCAGCCCTTCCACAATGATTTGGTTAAGTAAATGTGATTTCTGTTGTTAGCTTCTCTGGCACAAAATTACAAAACAATATTTAAAATGACCAACTTCACTCTTGTCTGTGTGTGCTGAAACCTGTGCGCATGAAACAGTGTTAGATTACTGCCCAAAACGTGAACGCACAAGACACAGAGAAACAGAGGGAGAGAATGACGAGTGTGTTTCTTCAGATTTTGAACACCTCCACATTTGACACTTTGACAGTCAAACGCACCCACTAGTCCCTCAAACCCACCACTCATTTGTGCTTTCACTTCCTCTCACATACGCATTTAATGCCTTTCATGATTCTCCCACAGCGGCTAAAGTTGCTGGTGGTGTCATATCTTCCAGGCTTCCAGTATGTGATGCAATGGTTTGATACTGATTTCTGCAGGTTAACAAACCCAAACTGCCAGTAAGTATGAGTTTCTTCTCCCTGATGTTAAAGTTTCCACACATACACATAAAGTGAAGTTTTTAGAAAACCATTCAGTTGCTTGTATTCAGTGAAAATTACACTGCAACTCATTTCACAGTCATTTCACAGTATTTTCTTTGTAAAGACAAAGTCATGCCACCATGACTCAGCCTCTCTCTCAATCATTATTTTTTTAACTGCCACCATATTAGAATAATGTTCATCACCCTGAGTGTAAAATGATTGTATTTTTGTAAAAAAAAAAAAACAAACGAGCTGAATTCATTAAACCAAACAATTGTGATGACTAAGTCCTCACAACACTGAGCCCTGATTGGCTGAAAAGAGCAGGGTCAGCTGGAGAACAGCAGCTGGTAGAGATTCAGTGTTTTGCTCAAGGACACTTCAACATATTGAGGCGTTGAACCTGGTTCTCCTGGATTTACAGCACTCCACTGATACAAAATGTAGAACCTCAATAAGAAAGAAGAAGCTCCTCCTCAGAGTTGTATGAACTGCACTACACAGGAACGACTTAGTGTTTCAGTTACACAGCTAACAACCTTAATCTTGTATTTTACATGTGCAGCTACATGACACTGGCCACCCCTGACATCTGATTGGCCAAGAAATGGTAAATTAATGTTATTCTGATGTGTGTGTGCATGTGTACACTTATTTCATGCCAGCCCTGCATAACACAGTGCTTCACTTGGGCCACCCCAGTAAAAAAAAAAAAAAAGTCTAGACAGGCCACTGCAGTCAGTGAAACTTGCGCATTGTTCTCTCTGAGTTACACATTAAACCAGATATCACTGACAGACAAGCTGAAGTCGAGTGACTGATTATGCAACCTGCTGCTCTCGAACACCCCTAAAACACACAAACACTACAGCATGACTGTGTAATGAAATACAAGGCATACCTGGGCTGTGCTTACCTGTTAGAGGAAAGACCTTTATTCAAACATACAGACCCACTACAGCCACAATCACACGGGATCACCAACTCCTTGACGTCCATAAGAACTGCATTAGAGTGCTTCCATTTCTCTAAATGTGGCA
Source organism: Chaetodon trifasciatus (assembly GCA_037975065.1). NCBI lineage: Eukaryota > Metazoa > Chordata > Actinopteri > Chaetodontiformes > Chaetodontidae > Chaetodon > Chaetodon trifasciatus. The sequence goes on along the minus strand of JBBMOE010000046.1, from coordinate 3,986,526 downwards.
TTTCCTTACAATCTGGTGGTGGTTTTCAGGTTAAGCTGTATTAAAAACCATCTGATGAAATAAATATATAAATATGTTGGGCAGAATTGCACAAATACAAATACGACCATGCCATGACTTACAACCAGTAAGACTGTAATGTAAGTTACAACATAACAAATTATCAACAGTATTAGTACTGAGTGTCAAAACAATATGTCTAGAATATATTCAAGACATTTTAAATTTCATTTAGTGATATTCCTAAAATTCCAGGGTGAGTGAAGCCTGCACTGCTGAATGTGTGAGCTGAGTGTGTTCAGGGCTCAGCATCTTGCTCAAGGCCGCTTCAGACAGTAGCACTGATAGACACAAACACATACACGCTTGCAAGTTTCACAGCTCCAACCAGCTGATGCATCCTCCAACTCGCTTCCCCGAACTGTCGGTGTAAATATTAGAGGCCAGTTTGAGGACAGAAAGGCCACTCTGATTCAGGCTAGGCGATTTAAGACACTTGGTGCCGTAGGAAATGGTACCAGGCCCCCAGTTAGATTCCTGGCCTGAATCCCTGCAGCAGAAAATGGAATTGGTCCCAAACCTCCAACTCACTGTAGTGTTGTACCGGGTATTATACAGCCAGAAAGAGATTTTGTGTGTGTGTGTGTGTGTGTGTGTGTGTGTGAGTGAGTGAGTGTGTGTGTGTGTGTGTGTGCGCTTGGAGAGAGGTGACCTGCTCTTACGTAAGGTGGCGGTGCAACAGTTTGAATATTAAAATCAGGACAAAACCAACTCATCTCAGGAAAAACTAGGCCATGGAATTCAATTAACCACGTGAGGAAACACACACCAACATCCACACACACAAGGTCTCCATTGATTCCAGATTTATCAGTAATTGAAACAAACTGACAGCCGCAAACGAGCTCTGCGTCTGGGCTGACTGACAAAGCTCTGTAACCTCAAACATCACACACACTTTCAGTAGTAACACAACACACACCCACACATTCCTACATGAGTCTACAACGGCTACCTCATGGAAAGGAACATGAGGTTTCTGTGAAATCTCCATCTTCCGAGTTTCTACGCAGCAGAAGGATAAAGAAAGAAGAGAGAAAAACAACTGACAACAAACAACATCACATGAAGAGGAGCAGGTGAATTCCTCTTTCCATTTCTCTTACCTAAAAACTGCAAGAGTGCAGGGCCAGTCGGAACAGTTGGGAACGTCACCCATCAGTTAAACAGGAATACACTCAATGCACCCAGAGAGGGAAAAAGGGATAAAAGAAGGAGCAAAAGACAGAGATGAATAAACCAAATGACTGGAGAACAGACCTACCACCGGTCTGGGAGCTCTGAGAGGTCTGGAGTGGGCAACCAAGCGAGCCAAGGTGTCCTCCTCCCCCGGTCGGTCGACTACATGAGCGTCGTACGCCACCATGATGGACACTTCCTGCATCATCTTGACTCCTCTTCCTCCCAACAGCAAGGAGGAGTAGAGGATGAAGAAGAAGAATGAGGGGGAAGAGGAGGAGGAGGAAAAGAAGTGGAGAAGGAAAAGGAGAGGAGTGCCGCTGACAGGTTTTGTTTCTGTCTGAGAGAGGAGGAGGAGACTGGCTGCTTTCAAGAGTCCCTCAGGAGCTGGACCCCGCCCACTGAGAGGAGGAGGGGCGAGGGGATGAGCGAGTACAACACACCTGTTTGTTTCTCTCTCTCCCTCTCTGTAATGCTAGAAGTGTGTGACAGAGCAGGATGAGTTTGCTTTTTCTTCCTATCCTACTCACTGAGTGAGTACTTCCCTCTCCCTGTCTCTTATCATCTCTCTCTCGTCTCTCGTGCCTCTCTCTCCCTCCCTCACTCTCTCTCTTTAGGTTGCCGTCTTCTCTGCCGCTGGTGCAAATTAAGATACAGGCTTGTTTACACAGCTACGCTGTGTGTGTGTATGTGCGTTTGTGTGACTGTGTTTGAGGTTAAGAGAGATAGGAAGGAAGTTGCCAGATCAACCACAGTGACTTGTCGTTCATAGTTGTACATCGTCCCGCCAGTAAAACCCAGGAAGTGAAGTGAAAGCAACTTCAAGGTGATCCTGGACGATGTCTAAATACTGTAACACAGTATCTCCCACAGTGACCCCGCAGCTAAGAACTACCTGACAACGTTGCTACTGCGATAGCAACAGGCTCCTCCTGTTTCCTCCTGACAGGAGAAATACATCAACAACCCCTCGTCATCTATTAGTTCACTTTGTCGTCTCTCTCTTATGATGTGTTTTCCTGCCACTGTGTTTTTCTCATCATATTTGTCTCTATCACAGAGGTACATCATAGAGACAAGTGAACAGTCATGTTCCCTACTGTGACCCAGTAAAGTGTCTTATCTTTTGCTCAAATCAGATTTACTGAGTCTTCTGTTTGCAATTACGCATTAGTTGCAGTTTGTCATCCACGTTAGCAATGAGTCATGATTTTCCAATTCTTGAATAGTCACGAGATTATGAAAAAAAAATCGAATAACTCATATGACTATCACCTTTCCCATGAAAGATATTTTCCTTGTTTTTAATCTGTGTGGGTGTGACGCAGTTCATCTGGTGTTGTGGGACGCAGATGTCTTGTGCGTGTAGCCACCGTAAAGTACACGCTACTGGGACTGAGTTATAAGTCAGTGCGAAAGTGTCCAGATAAGTTCTATTAGGCTGAAGCCTAATAGTCTAGCAGGCCATGTGTTTGCTGCTGCAGGGGAACTAAAGTTCCTGTTTATGAATGACACCACAGTGTCTGGCTACCGTCCTTCATCAGACTGCTCTGCTCTCACTACGAGAAATTAGTGTAAAAAAACCAGTGCGCTCCCAGCTATGGTAAGGTAAAGCTATGTGCGACTACTACTAAAAAACTACGCACAATGAATGGCTCCTAGTGAATATCGAATACTATGTTTGCTAGAAATGCCCATCCCTAATCTGCACATGCATTTAGGAACACTTTAGGGATAAATTTAATAGAGCTCACACAACTTCTGAGTACCAGTTTTTCATTGAAAAATCTTTCACCACTAATGAGCAAATGCACAGGTGCATTAAAAAAAGAAAAATATGAAAAAAGTGTTAAGAGTGAGCATTTTCCAAAAACATCTTGTGACCTCCAATGAATTATGTATGTTAAACACATAAATAATGTAAGTAACATATAAATAAAACAAGACTTCATAAATATATTTAAAAATAATAAATAATTGATAACTGGAAATGCTTTTGATTGCTTGAAAGACAAGGAAGTGGGTACTGTCCTCTGTAAATCTGACTCTGTGACGTGCAGCTTGATTCTGGACGCTTATCATTTATTTTGTTCATTGTTGAATCTGTTACTGAATTCTTAAAGTGTGACGTCTTTGAATTCTTCCAGCGGGCAAACATTTCCTGCTGGAGTGAACAGAACTGAGTAGTTTAATGCAATTTCTTGGTCAGCCATGTTTACCCAGAATTCAGTGCAAATTAGTCCCACTTAAGATAGTCAAGCAGCCTTGTGGGACAGATGAATTTAGATGTCTATCTGGAGTCTATTAGTAAGATCTAGCCATGGTCAAAGTCTTCTATTTGATTCATCTTGTGTTATAATGGGATAATGAAAGATGGCCGAGTTGTACGTTCAGAGATAAAATCAGTTACTGTCGCCTCCTGTTGCCTCTCTTTACATGTCCCTCTGGACTTTTTTGTTATGTATTACTCTCTTGCTCCCTCTAATTTGAATATCTTACATTATACGGTAAAGTCCTCTCTCAATCTGGCTGTAAGTCTTTTTGAAGGTGTCTTTGCAGCCTCTGAGTCTTCATCCATCCATGTAGGTCTTTCTCTGGGACTACATATCTTTACTTCTTTGTAAATTATTCTGCCCGTCAGTCTCTCGACACGCATCCTTCTCTCCTCTTTCTCCCCAGTCTCTTAAAGTTAAGCTTTTCTGTTGGAAGGATTTGGTAAAAACCGGATTAATCAGTCAAACCCTGAGCAGCAAATGAATATACGACATTTCTCTCCGGGAAAGTCATCACTCCAGCTGCGGTCCGGCGGATGTTTAAGAACGCTGAGAAATTCAAATTCTTCCCATAATCCCCAGAAAGGCTAAGCCACCCCACTGCCCGTTGTGTTCATCAAGCCAAGGTGCCAGTGAATTCTTTCGATGTTTTAAGCTGCTTACAGAGTTCAGCTGATCCGATTTAGACGTCGACAGAGAAAAATATGTAAAAGGGGGGGTGAACAGAGCGCAAAGTGGCTTGGACAGGCTGGTTCTCCCGTTTTCTGTGATGGTGGTTGAACACAGCAGATCTTCCAACATTCTTCCAAGGAAAATACTGCATCTACTGGCTCCCTTAAACTAAAAGACACCGTTTAACGTCATGTACAAACGATAATAGCATTATTTGTTATAGTCCCTTTCCACACTGGTTCCTCTCTTTCCTTCCACCTGCTATCAGCTGACTGGACAGTAGATCTTCAATAGATGTAGTTGCACTATCAGCTTTGCCAGTCTGTCCCCAACACATTCATGAAGTGCAAGTCTGTCCATAGATGTGCTTCACTTCACTTTTGATAGCTCAAGACATAATGGCCTGGAAAATCAGTCCAGAAACAGAAGTCACTGACTTGGCAACAGTGCGTGTAGTAACATGTTGTCTGTGTGTTGAGTGTACCATGGAGGAGCATTTAGTGCTGTGATGTAGAGGTGAAACTTAGTCAAATACTGGATCAGCTGATGTCATTATTCAACAACAATTCTGATCATCGTTCAGCTTTGAAGGCACATATCAACAGAAAGGATCTAGCTTCTCAAATGTGAGCATTTGCTGCTTTTCTTTACTTTATGTTCCTGCAAATCTGATAACTTTGGAGTTTGGGCTGTTAGTTATTGTTGGACTGTTATTACTTTGAGTTCTGGATATTGTGACAGGATATTCTCATTATTTTCTGACATTTTACAGCAAATGCTTGATAAAAAAACTGATATGCTAGTGTGACAAGTAATGGTGTGGAAGAACTGGTATGGTGTGGTGTGATATATAGAGGTGTAGTTGTGTCTGGATATGGGATTTGATGCATCATTATGCAATGTGTCAAGCTGATGTGACATGCTGTGATCTGTTGGTGTAGTCTGGGGTGTCTGGAAGGTCAGAGGCAAAACTGGGCAAAAGTGAAGAGCGCAAGGAAAGGAAGACTCTTCTTTTAGTCCTTCTCATCACTCTCAAGTTCTTTTTTTTATCTCTCTCACTCTGACTGACTTGCCCCATATACTTTTATCCACAGGGAATATTCTATTTTAAAAGTTAAAAGAGTGACTGGTTTAAAAACATGACAGCAGAAAGAAGATGTCTTTGAGACGTAAAAGACCTCAGATGCAGAAACAACACACACACGCACGCACGCACGCACGCACACACACACAAACACACACACACACACAGTTTTAATGTGTAAACCTTGGCTATTAGGATGTGTTCAATATTTGTATTTTTCAAGGGTCAGTAGATGATATTTTACATAAATATTTTTATGAACTGAGCAGGAAGTGATACCTATTCAAGACCGAATCAGAGTTCAGCACTCTGAGTTTATTTAAGTGTATTCATGACTGACCAGGCAAAGAGAAAACTCTGCAGACTAAACTTGTGTAAAGCTAAAAAAAAAATAGTGTAAAAAATAAATCCACCAACACAATAGGAAGCTGAGGAACAGCAGGGGAGTGAAAATCAGTGAGGGATGATCAAGAGATGAGCAGAGAGAGACACAAAGTGTTCCTGTCTGTCCTGAGGCTAAGTCATCCAGTCAGACAGACAGTTTTAGCTCACTTCATCCGCTTGAGCACAGCATCCCTTCATTCAGTATGTGTGTTTTGATGACACTTCATTTAGTCAGTTACTTCTGGTGTCTGTGTGTGTGTGTGTGTGTCCATAATCCTGTAAATGTGTTTGCCCACACAGGCAGGTGACAGATAAAAGGAAAAACCTGAATAAATGAGTGATGAAACATAATAAATGGAGATGCTGAGAGGGCAGGAGGGCTCAGTGAATAGTTTGATGACTATGGAAATGATGATGATGGTAAATCCTAAGCTATGGACTTCAGTCACCACATTACACTCTAGTTGAACACCTATGGGAGAATGGCTCCACCACAATCAATCATCCCTCCAGTAGAGCTCTGGAAACATTAGAGTCTATGCAAAGGAGCATCAAAGCGCTTCTGGTGCTAGTGAATTTTTGTGTTTATGCTTGGTTAGTGCATAAATTTCAGTTAGTGAGCATGTACATTATACATTGGTGTGTGTGTCCTTTTGTACAGTGAAAGACCTGACATGACAGATTGTATGTGCTGCAGAATTGTGCAAGAGTGCCAAAATGCTTCCAAACCACGAGAGATAACACTGAGTCACAGTGCAGCATATCCTGTATGTAGTAAAACACAGACATACACACTAAGCATGGGGGGATCATAAGCAATAACAGCCATGTGCCCTGCCAACATGCCCTTGAGCACAGCAATGCATCACAACCTGCTTACTCTGAAGGTTTTTCTTGATAAGACAGTCGGAAAATGTGCCTAAAATGTGAAATATTAATTGTACGTCGGTACAGAGACATGGACAGAGAGCGAGCAGGGGAGAGAAAGAGAGAAGGGTGGAGAGAGTGTGATTATCTCTTCCATCTGTCTCTGTCAACTCTTTCCTTCCTCTATCACAACCTACTAACACACACACACACACACACACACACACACACACACACACACACACACACACGCATGCATGGACACAAAAACAGTATCATATACACTGTGTACTGCTTTTGGTCTCTGGTGACCTCAGCAAATTCCCTAAATGCCAGCAGCCTCATTAAGGTCAATAGGAGGATGATAACGCGCATGTGCATATGTGTGTGTGTGTGTGTGTGTGTGTGTGTGTGTGTGTGTGTGTGTGTGTGTGTGTGTGTGTGTGTGTACACACCACATGAACTGGTAAGCTTTGAAGAAAACTATGACTACCATCCATGGAAGCCATCTTTTATCAGCTATTGTCGGATTACAGTCCAGACCAATAAATGACTACATATAAGAAAGACTAAGAAAAACAAAGGAAAGAAACAGCAATGAATTATATGGCACACTGCAAAGGGTAAAGACAACTAAACTATATGTTAGGCAGTGTGTACATGTGTCCAACAGCACTGGTGCTCACTATAAAATGTAAACATTCTTGCCATTTTATGTTTGCCTGCTTTATTTTACCTAATGTCTGCCCCTAAGTGTCACAATATCAGGGCATTTGCAGGGATGCAGTGATTCGCAACTTGAGAATGTGGAAGAGGGGCTTAAAGTGAGGGAAGCAATGGCTCTGGAGATCCCCTATTTCCAGTGCCCTTCCACCATTCCTCTGGAGACAAAGAAACTACTTCAGGTAAAGAAAAGTAAACACTTCAGTAAGAGAAAATGATGACTGCTTCTCTGTAAGGTGCTGTGCAAATAAAACAGAAGTAACCTGAACTCTGGGCACCAAATCCTCAGACAAAAAAGAGATAAAAACCATAAAGGCCAATAAACAGCTAGCAGTCAGAGCAATAAACCATTACACCTAAGATCCAGTGTACTGTGGACAAATCTGTGGTAGAGCGTACCCCCAACCAGAAGGTCACACATTCAAACTCAACAACAGCTAAAAGTGTACTTGACATGCTCGAGGACCTCTGATCCCTCTGGTTAAAGGTATTTGTGTCTCAGTGGGAGATGGCAAGACAGGAATTTCTTATTGTGTTGCTGGGATTCATACAATAATCTCATAGTCACTCAAGCAATGATGATGTGTGTGCATTTTTACACACTAATATAACAGCTGTTTACAATGCAAATGGTCTTGATTTTACAGTTAAACTCTGAATTAAGATGCACAGAGTAAGTAATGAAGGGCATATATAGCAAATACACGTGTTTGCATGCAGAAGTCCTCACCTTGATGTTGCAGGCCTGCTCCATAAGCCTGCGGGCGTTCTCTGCAGCTCTGTAGCGTTTAGGGAGCTGAACTCTGAAGAACTTGAGAGCCCCTTCAAAGTCCGCCTGCAAGAGGTCCTCTTTAGACGTCTGGAGTGAGACGTGAGGAGGTGGGAGGAGAGGAGAGGAGGTGGTGGAGACAGGTAGACAAGAGACAGTGATTAAGAGTCAGACATATGGAGCACAGAGTAACTGCCAGTCTCAGGTTAGAGCGGTTCTGAATTTTCAATATGTTTTTATTTTATGTAAGGTTTGACTTTTAGATTTCATTTTAGTGCAGTTAGTTTTCAGAGCAAGTTTGCTACTTTTAGTTTCACACTTTCAGAAAGGTTTAATTTTTTTATATTTACTTTTACAGTAATTTTGTTTCATTTTCCGACAGTTTTTTCCACTGCTTACTTTCATTTTAGTTTCAGTTTCAGTTTACAATAATAACCCTACAATGCTCATACTGACTGTCAGATTTATGCTACACGTCTTGTTTCTCACTCTTCAACAAGTTTTTTCTTTTTTCATCATTTTAAGTCTAGAGCAGGGACCTCAGCTGTTTGAGCTGTCAGAGAGTATGAGGTCAGCAGCAGACTGGACTGAACAATTGCACTGCTGTTCTTGAATAATCATATCAACCGCTGCCTCTCATAGGAACAGCAGAGTCACTTTCCATTATCCACAAATGGAAGTTGAAAGCTAAGAGATCACCTCACATCTCAAATTGTATGCATTCACATCCCATCCTCACTTTTACTTCCTCTCATCTTGGGAGCACTCTCCCTTCTGCCATTTAGCTTTCAATTCCTTTTCACGTGCCTGTCTTACATGAACCTTAAAGTGTTTCATGTACCATTTATTGTTTGAAGCATCTTAAGATTATTCTAATTTTAACCTCAAAGTAAATCACAGAGATTCCAAAAGCGTAAAAAAAAAAAAGATAGTCCACCAAGAACTGTTGCTAAATATGTTACTGTAAGACAGTGGGAGCATACAGGTTAGAGGAGAGGGCATGATTGGAAAGTTGTTTCAAAGCACTCCTCTACTTTGAAAACAAGTGCCACACCACACACACAAAAGCCCTAACTGGTGCAGTGGAGCTGCTCAGTCACTCAACTTGTAATTAAAAAAAAAAAAAAAAAAAAAGAGTTCAGACAATAAATGAAAACAACACACACACACACACACACACACACACACACACACACACACACACACACACACACACACACACACACCAGTAACACCATCTTGTGGTGTAAGGAGGCACTGTCATGAGAATCTATCCAGAGACATACAAGATGTACATGCACATGATTGACCGACTCAAAGTAAAGTTTTGGCTGTTTAAAATCTAATCTTAAATGAGACTATGGGATCAACTATTAGGAAGCATAACCTCTACGGCAGGATAAATAGGAGACAGTGGGGACAAAGATCCCTTTTCAGTTGACATTTGCATTACACAAGCTTCTTGTATGAGTTTTTCATATAAATCTCTTCATGTAAGATTCAGGGCCTACAGCATGCTAACATGCTAAGCATCTCTTGTATATAAAATACACGGCAATTAGCTGGCACATCTATCTAATGTAAAAGAAAGTCAACAGCAAAACGTGCAAGCCTTAATGTTAAAAGATGTCGAGTGTTAGAGGTTGATCTTTAACCACAAAATGCAAAGAATATTGCTTTTGGCCAGTGTCAGAAGTGGAGAGGCGGAAGCTTTCTTGAGACATGCATGCCTGTTTTTACCTCCTCATCTGTTCTCATCACTAGTTCTTTGCATTATCAACACCGCTAACAATCATGCCTTTATAACTCTAAAGTTTCTTTCATCCAGCGTCTGTCTCCCTGTCCCCCCTCTCTCACCGCCAGCAGCTTGGGGACGAAGAGTCGGTGTCCCATCCCAAGGAGACCCATCACCCTGCAGAATGAGTCCGCTGAGGCTTGACTGCTGTGGGCTGTCTTCTCTGCCGTTCCCTCTCCGTCCTCCACTGCCCTGCGCACTGCTGGAAGGGGCAGATGCGGGGTCAAGGCAGGTAAAGGGGGAGGAGGGGGCGGAGGGGAGGATGGAGGAGATGGTGGCGGGGTAGGGCAGGGTGAGGGAGAGGGGCGGTCCCGCTCAGGGGCCAGGGTGGCAGATGACTCCAGTGTGTCGTCCAAACGTCCCAGTGGGTTTCTTGGAGTTAGAGCACGGGTGCACGAGGAGCAGGTTGGTAAGCGTTCTCAACTTAGGGGAGCCAAGATTCACCTTGAGGTCACTGTCGAGCCAAACTGGCCGTGTCCTGGTGAAGGAGGTGACTGACCTTCTGGGAAGAGAAGCTGACAACACCACATCGGGTGGTGTCACAATGGAGCAGGGCTGAGATGCTCAAAGAAACATGCAGCCACTCAACAGAGACAGCCTACAGCCAACATTGAGACAGATCCAGTTCATCTAGGCACCACAGAAGATGGACAAGTGGACAAGACGTCAGTGGAGGCCACTCAGCTTGTACCACTGTCAGAGCCCAGTAATGAACAGAAGGTGCGACAAAATAACAGTCAGAAAATGATGTGTTGGTGCTGCTTTCGGCATAATGCTGAGTCTTCCAGCTACCTGCCAGACTGACTTTGAAATCCAGTCACACTACCCACTCTCATCTTCCTGTGCCAAACTCCCCCAGCCAATTCCAATCCAGTACGCCGTTGCCGAGCAACAAAGCTGCTCAACACGTGGGCCACAGCTCCGGCAAACAGCAGTGATGGATAAGTACTCCACCTTTTTTATTTTTCCTTCATTGTTAGACTTCAGAGACGGAGAGAAAGAAAATCCACTTCAGTCGGCACAACTGAGTGGCCTTAGCGCTCGAGGCTTGGTGCGTGAGACAACACAAAGCAGTCGATACGTTTTGTACCCTTTTTTTAAAAATGAGCGCCTGCACCTGGTATGAAGCGCACGGGATTTTAGCTTTCTTTGAAATGCAAAATTGTCTGACATAACAGTATGAATCCTTTCATCTGAAGAGCTCCAGTCTAAGCCTGAGCAGGCGGTCCTGATGACATGGCAGAAGCAGTCGAGCTGTGGTCTGTTAGAATGGGAGTATGCCACTTTTATGCCTTCAGGAGACAATGATGATGCATTTGCGTTGGTTTATGGCTGACTGGATGTTAAACTCGTCGAGTCAGATTTAAGACAGCGAAGCATGAAAGACAAGACGAGTTTGGAGAGAGGTAGTAAGAGAGAAAAAAAGTGAATCACAATAGCTTCTATGTATCTTTGTTCTTCCTCTTCACTGACATAACCCTCTGAGCTGAAGTCTGATCCAAACCACACAGAGTAGAGTCCAGTCCACTCAACAGTTTCAGCATGGACTCCAGTGTCTGTCCCTCCGGCAGACTTCCATTAGCAGCAGCAGCCAGGCATCCGGTCGGTAGTGGTCAGTGGATCCTTTAGATGGGAAGCCAGCTCCTTCCGATGGAAAGTCACTTCTGCCTCTCCACAACAAGGCTAAATGGATGAGTCTGTCTGAGTGTGTTTGTTGTTGTGCTATCAGGAGTGATGGTCCTGGCCAGCAACTGGGGTGAGGCAACGCAAAGAAGCTACACACTGTTTCCCGTCCATTGCCTCTTTCTTTTGCACTCTCTCTGTCTTCCTTGCTTTCTCTCCCTCTCTTTTGCTCTGTTTGTGATGCTAACAGCTAGCGGCTAGCAGGGGCGGCTCCATTGCAGAGGTCTGGGTGGTGGACAGAGGTAGCATGTTGGAGAAATACACAGCCAACCAACACAGAAGGGGAGAAGGCGGAGGTAGATGAGTAGGAGGTAAAGAAGAGAGACAACGAGGAACTGAGGGAGAGAAGAAGCTCCAAGCAGGCTTCCATGGGAGGTAAAGATGAAGAGGAAAAAAACTGGAAAAAACAAAAACACTGAGCTTTCCTCCTCCAGGTCCAGATTGCTAACGCTCTAGCTTATGCTCCTGTTGTGATGTGGATGGCGGCTGCTTAGCAGGAGAGGGAGGGAGGTGAACACGGAGGGAGGGGTGGTGAGAACAGCGAGGAGAGCAGGATGGATGGAGGAGGGAGGAGGGAGCCTCGGGGGAGAATGCCGTCATGCCTGGCCAATGAGAGGCAGACAGTGGAAGCCCCTTCCACCCTCCTCACATCCTCATTTGTTCTCTGTTCCCGACCATCACATGCACCACATCTTTCTCTCTCTGACACACAGAATACATTACTGCAAAGATATAGAGCGGGAGGGCTTTTTAAAACCAACCATGTATGATTCATTTAGAGAGGAAAGCTTGAGTGTAGCTGCATTATTGTGAAAAGCCAAAAACACTGATATCAAAACTACATCAACACATCATATTTATCAGCATTATTAATATCCTGAGCCAAACTGCATATTTGGATTAGCTTCACTAGCTCTCATGAAGGCCTTGTTTTAGGCTATTTTGGTCCGCTCATATATGCTGTGCAGCTGTTTTACGTAGGAAAAATAAATACTGTATCAGAACACATTATTGGCAGGTATTCATTATCAAAGGACTGGGTTTGGGGGCAAAACAAACCTGATTGGGGAATCCCTCATAATAATTTAATTTGGATATTCTTCTGCTTTCCTGATGATCAAGCCTCCTATTTTTCCAACAACATCTGTAAATGAGCACTGTGCAAAACAGATGAGGGCCTGACAAATACTACAAATAAATTAGCATAATAAATCATTAATTGATTAATGTTGAGGCTTGTGAGACGCTCAGGGACCAAAAAAAAAACAAAACACATTGGCTGATAGTGACTGATAATGTTCCTTTTAATCACTAATAAAAGTAAAATAAGGTCATCTGGTTTACTTGAGGGTTACGAGCAGCCATGATGTTTTTAAGGGATAGCAGAAAAAGGTGGGGGAGAAAAATGAGCACTACCATAATTCACTTAATAGCACAATTTCTATTCTAGTTAAAAAAACCTTCTCTACTTGTGTATCGTATTAATGGGAGCTGAGAATTACGCTTCAGTGTGAAATTATCTGATTTACACAAATTAGAGAACAATGTTTGTCGATATGTCGAAATTCTGTCAATAAAAACCTTAATCTGTAAACCTGGTGTCAGCCAGAAGATTTGGTTTTCACTCCTTAAAATGTGCAGACGTACAAAGACACTCACCTATACCGGCAAATTAATGAAATAAAATATTGAACGAAACATGCTGCTTAATGATTTGTTTTGTTCCAGTACCAGGACATGAACCATATGATGGGACAAACAATTCTGTTCTTCATCACTGAGTGTTCTTGAAGGTTCAGCATGACTTCGATAAAGTCTGTCCAATGCAATTAATGCCCACATTGACCAACCAGACAGTGAAATGCAATATGATGCGGCCATTGCCAAAACTCATAGATCCATCCCACCACAAACAGATCTGAACACAACAACTAGTAATTCTACTCGACTCTGCTCTGATGGCAACAACATGCAGTTTGGTTTGAAAATACTTTAAAGAACTCAGGCAGATATTTTCTGACACTACCCTTAAAGTACAGACATCAGTTGCATTTTTCAACATTTATTCGTTTTGATATGTTTCATTTATTTCTTTTTTAATCCAAATACTTACTTGCTTTTTGAATAATGCGACTAAAATCATTATTGAGTTTAAATAAAACAGTAATATTTGCGGTTTTTATCTTGGCTTTGTTCTATGTCTATTAATTGTTTAGTACATGAACCTGCATGTTTTTATCAAGCTACATCCCATTTTTCATTTTTTTTCTCATTCTAAATTATACAATTTTATCAACCTGAGGGAAATTGTGTGGACCCTGTATGCACCCATAACTGCATTTTGATGCTAAAAATTAGAGGAAAAACACATTCAACATAATAGCAATGTTATAAATTGAAAGGTATCTAAAGGGATCTTACTGTATGAAATAAATCCCCTACGACATCAACACACAGAGACACGTGTTACTCTGCTCAGAATCTGGTCACTGTGATACAGACTGGCAGCTGTTGTGACACATAGTGCATAACATCCAACTTGATGTTTAACATGATGAGTCTTCTTTTGACATTTGTTCTAATTTGTCTTTAAGGACAAATTAGCCTCCTCACTTCTAGATGCAATTTCCAATTTGAGCACTAGGGGGCAAGAAATGCCAACACACAAACTCTCTAAGCTCTGAGTATCACGTTAGACCTATGACTTAACCTTCCCCGTCATACACAATGCCTTTTCTGCACAATCGTGCTCAACACACTTTGTAAGATTCTCACTAATAGCAGCAATAATAAGCTGCTCAGAAATATAAGCAGATGACTGTCATGTACTTATGTTTTTCTGAACTCCAGATAGGTTTATCTTTGGTGTATAATACAAACAATATTTTTTTTTCTCTTTTGTTTGTCTTTTGTTGAGGCAAAGTGGATCTAAAACTTAACAAACTTGTCAGTGCGCATGCACTGACCGTGCATGCAGCCTGTCGCAGTCGCTCCTGTTTCTTTTCTTAGTTTTTAAACCATTTCCCCTCGGGGATCAATAAAGGAATTCTGATTCTGATTCTGGGTTTATAGAAATGGGATTTTTGATATGGGAACTTATTTGACAGAATTAAAACAGATCATTACAGCTGAATGAGGTGAGTGCTAACCTTGAGCAGGGCCAGGGCTACGTTGAAGATGATGTTCAGACCCTGGAAGACAGAGATATAGATGAGTACTGAGCACAGAAACAAGTGGCAAAAGTATAATGTTCACACATATTAACAGGCTTTTAAAAGTTACAGATCGTCATATCAATGTATGAATTTCCTTGAGACTGAAAGTGATTTTTCAGCAATTCATAGTTGTACTTTGCAGCTGTATATGCGGGTAGTTTCCTGATGGGTGACACAGCCAACCGTCTCAACACTGTTACTGAGATGTCTGAAATCCTGCAAGGGTCACTGCCATAAAGAGGCGAGGTGAGGTAAAATATCACATCTTGGTGAGTCCAACTTTCCTCGTCCTCGTTCATTCCTGTTTAGGAGGGTTTTAATTTCTTTCCTAGATTTGGACTCAACACCTCTGAAAAAACATTTTCCCACTGGCGTCCATCCTGAGAAACTACTGTGTGTGTTTGAGCGATGGGATATTCTGCTGAAGATGCATTTCTGTATTTCCTGATTTAATATGTAAAGGATGGATTTTCATCTACAAATAGTGTCTTTTGCAACTTTTAACAACAACTTCAAGAAACAAAGACAGCGTAAGCTTGTTAATAATCTCATTAAAGGCATTAAAAACACAAACCTCAAATCAAAAAACAGAAGGTAAGCTTAAAGTTTACTTTGTTTCATTCGTTCCATGTTACCAAATAATTCACTGATCATTGTGTGGAGCAGACTATTGTTCTGTTTCTATTCACTGACATGTACATTGATGCTGTGACAAAACGCTTCTGCCTCCTCTTTTGTTTGTACAACGCCTCTGATTTTAACACAGAAAGACAGAAAATGGAAAGCTGATGTCAGCTCTGCACGGGAACACCCGTCTCCTTGGTCTCCGTGACAACCAGTTCACATGGCAACACAGAGCTAAAAATATCTGGACAGCTCCAAAAATAACTGGAGAATGGGGGTGGGGGGGTGGGGGGGGGGCTCTGCCTTCACACACCTATTTTTGCGGGCCTCAAGATGGTGCTACAGTGCTGAGGTAGGATCAAAGGTGTGTAAGAGAGAAAGGAAGATAGTCTCAGAATGTGTGTAGCCGAGCGAGACAGACTCTTGCAGGGGAAAGAGAGATAAACATACAGAGAGGGGAGATATGATGACAGACTGGGAAGGTGACGAGGCAACAGTCCAACAGAGGAGTGAAGGCTCAGGAGCACATGATGATGGAAGTGTACTCAATGGAAAGAATGACAGCAAAACTTCATGTAAAGATAGACGTGTTTAGAAACTGATGGGCTCCTGTAGTTGCATATTTTGGATTACCCATGTGATAAGGTGCTGTACTGTTTCTCTAAAGATAATTCAGAACAATTTTTTTTTTCTCGTTACCACAGCCAATGTGAAATTCTTTGTTTAAAATAACAGTGAGCAGCACTGAATGGCTATTGGTGACCAAAGTGGTAATAACCGTCAAAAGAGACCCCTCACACACCATGAAGGTGTGGGCCTGGGACTCCCCACTAACCAGTACAACTTTAGTCTCTTCTATTAGAAGAGAATTAAAGTTTCTAGATGGTGAATGAGAAAAAACAAACAAAAAAACAGTTGGGTGAGTGTGGCAGAGAGGAAAAGAGTAAAAGGATTATCAAAGTAAACTGCTAAGGAGACTTCATCAAGGACAAACAACAGCTGACTGAGGGAGCGATAAATAAAAGGAATGAGAAAAAACCTCACACAAAGGGAACAAGGACAGACGGGATAAAAGAAAGAACAGTAAACGAAAAGAAAAGCATGAAAAATATGAATAGAGAGCAAACATGTACACCTGCTGAAGACAGCGAGCAATGACAGACAGCTGTATAAAGAGAGAGAAAAAGAAAAAGACAAGAGAAAAACCACAGAAAATGATAGAGAGAGTGGTGCATAACTAAATATGAGACCGAGCCAAAGAACACAGAATGAGAGACAGCGGAAGAAAGAAAACATACAGCAAAAAAAAAAAAAAAACATTAAAGAATTGGCGAGGAAAGAGAGAAATGACAGGGAAAAGATGATAGAGAAAGTAAGCAATAAGCAAGTAGGAGAAGATGATGGAGAACGCCAAAAAGAGGAGGGCAGGCAGACAGGGAGGCAGGAGATGAGAATCCTGGCTTAACGAGCAGATTCTCATCATGCGGCTCATTGGGTGAGAAAGACCTGGGAAACTTTTAATTGTTCTGCCCGAGGCCAATAGGAGGACAGAGGGAGGGAGGGAGGGAGGGAGGGAGGGATGAGGAGAAAGAGAGCGGGAGAAGGCTGGAGGGGAGAGGAAACAAATAAGACTTTTATTTTGGATGTTTTATGACAAAACTTTTAAGAGCAAGGATAGATCAAAAAATACTAAAAACACTATTAATCCTTTCTCTTTCTTGGGCACACAGAAAAATCAACTTCACAATAAATATACTCCGTTAGTGGAAGAGACAAGCAGTCATTTGTAGAATATCTGCTGAGTCACCTGGAAAAATGGGTCTGACTATTATTTCTCTTGAACTGTTGAGATCTCTCTAATAGAGGTCAAGCTGACATGCCTCCTCTTCATCTGCTCATGTTGGTTGTGGTGTTCCTCAAAGCTCTGTTCTTGGTCCCCTTTTACTTTGGATTTATATTCTCTAAACACAATATTTATTTTCACAACTGCATGTTCCACCTCTAGACAAGAGCCTGACTCAGACAGTCCCAGTACACTCTCACTACACATTTGGCTTCATCAGGTATGTCTGGCAGCTTCAGCTGCCACCTGATCCGACTCACCAGCAGGTGGTGTTCAGCTGAAAGCTCTGTTTCTCTCTTCACCTGAGTCCCCAAATCATAGGGCCACATATCGGATGAAAGCAGTCAAGTAAACAAAAACTCAGGTTTGGATTGTCAGTCTTAAGGCGTTTTTTATTGAAGACCATGTTGTTTTTATTGTAAATTATTATGCAGCACTTTAAAAAAGGTGCTATATGATTGTAGTTTATTATTACTCACATTATTAACTATTGTGTGATTAGCAACATGAGCCTGCCTTAGCATGCTATGATTCACAAAAGAAATTCAGCTCTTCTGAGCATTGTAGCATTTCTTTTTTATGTTATAAAGTTCTGTATCTTCACGGTGAATGCCAGCATGTCAGAATGTAATTTTAAGACGCCACATCAAGTCGCATGGCTTTCTAATAACAAACTATTAAAGAAAATAGGCTTTTCTATGGCTATTTTCAGAGATGTCTCAGGTTTTTTTTTAACGCTGTTAATGTTTCATCATTCATCCTCTGTGATCTGTGATCTCAGGTGAAATGCCTGTCCAGAATTCTGAAGTTACTGTGATGGTTGTGGAGTACCACAGAATCTGTTGACAGACAAAATGACTAATTTTAAAGATGGTCATAGTCTTAAGTAAAACTGAAATTGTCTGAAATAGTGAGTCTAACCAACAACAGCATGAGTAACGGAAATGAGGCAAAGTAGTGGCTTTGGGAGAAGGTTCCCTCAGAGGAGCTTTCTGTACATATGTTTGAGAACAAGAAGCAAGCAGTGATTGGTATCAGGTCAAGTGGTCCTAATGACATTAAATCAGTGATCGTATCAACCCTTAAAAGCCTGATCAGTGCATCCCTATTGATTACATCGGGAAGCTATTAGATCAAACCACAGAGCAGAATGCAGATTGATCAGTGCGGGTGCTGGTATAGCTTTGCCCTCTACTTGTGGCCACTGACAGCTGGTCAGTGGAGGCACAGCACACTTGAACCAACTCCTCAATCAATCCCCCTCTTTCCCCTTTCCCTTTCATGTCTCCTTCCTCCTTCCTTAATTGCTGCCCTCCTTACTTCCCAGTAACCTCTGCCAGTACTTTTCTTCCCTCCGTGACCTTCTTTTCTATTTCCTTACTACTCCTCTCATCTTTCTCAGAGAATGACCCTCCCCTCATTGGACTCTGGACAATGCAGAGAAAATCACTTTCTCTACTCCCTGTACAAAATACTGCAGTTGTACCTCACAGAGAAGCAGGTCAGTGATGTGGAAAACCATGCACAGGGGGAACTTGGCAGTAAAGAGGGTGAGGAACCACTGGGAGGCGTACATGTGTGCCTCCAGGTTCAGCTCCTGGAAGTGGGACCACAGGTCTGGAAGCTGTTCCTGTAGGAGCAGATGGAAGAGCAGGGGAAACTTATGAGATAAAAGAGCACTTACAAGAATATAAAGATATGACCTCGCTTGTCATTTCAATTTTACATTATTTCATTTTCACTCATATTTTATTGAATCATGCCGTCTCACTGAGATGATAATCTCTTTCAAGAGAGACCCAAGAACAAAGACAAGTTAAAAAACACCCATGACACAATTCAGTATCACGTCCCAGCTGCCAAACAGAGACAATGTTCATATATTACACACTGTTAAACTAAATGCATAAAAAGGAAAATTTATTAAATTACACAAAGCTTTTAAACTACATTCACAAAATTGACATTCACAAATCTGTAATGAGGTGAGTGATTCTATGTTTATTGAGCAATTTGTTTCATACAAAGTGTATGAGCTGCCTGTGTTATATTATTCTCTGTACTTCATCATCTGAAGAGGGTTCCTACATTTTTCTTCTTCCCCACTTATTATTCTCTTTCCTCACTCATGCTCTGGTTTATCTGTCTTTATACACTTCTGTTTTGGTACAATAAGATTGAGCACACGTGGAGGACAGCTGTAACTTTCAAGTTGAAAAATGTGCATGTGTGTCTCAGTGTTCATTTATGAACAGTGAATAAAGGATTCAATTAGCCAGACAGCCATCCAGTTTGGCAGCCGACACCATGCCACATGACACCTGACTGGATCAGATAGTGAGCTCCCACCTGTGCGCTAATAATTAGCAGTTCAATGCTAACATCTTTACATTGAGCGCATTTAGTCGATCCTAACTGAGTTGATCTTGATGCTGAGAGACGACTGCCTGCAGGGCCACAATGGATTTCAGAGCCAAATTAAGTTCTACTCAGCAAGTGGATTTAGGCTGTAATACCTGAGTGGGATGGGACTTTAAAAGCACTAGGATCATCAGCCTGAACAGACAGGAAGAATGCTGCTTAGCCTCCAGGGATGGCAAGTCTCACACAGACTTGGAATTATTTCTAATTATATTCTATTATATTTTGTGGCCAGAAACGAGTCAACAAGGTAACAACAAAAATGTTGTCCCCCACAGATGATGCAATCACTGGTAACACGCTCTACATATTTGAGGATGACCAAACTTTTCTTGCTTTTATGGAAAATGCAAAAATATTTTGTCAGGCTATTTGTACCGTCTGCTAGTCTTTTGTTTTTAGTGGCACCCAGTATATGTAACTGTCCAAAGCTGCATTCACTCATTAACTAAATGAAACAGACGAAGGGCCAGTCATCATCAAGACAGTGAAAATCATGTCTAGTGTAAATGAATCATTCTTGAGACGAGTCTGTACAACAAGGACAGTCGGATGTGTGAAGAGAATCTCATGGCATTTAAACTTATGAAGCAGACAAAATGACTGATTTACCTTTTTTTAATTTTGAGCTGTAATTGCAGTGCCCCCCTGGGCCAAATCCTTTAAATTTCTGCCACTAAGTGAGATGAGATTTATCATTTTCTTCAACTACGGCCAGAGGTGTGTAAATATGTGTGTGTGATGAATGAACAACGAAAAGAAACAGAATCAATGAATACGCTGGGAGTGATTTGTATAGTGAAGTGTTGGTTGCAAATGAGTGAACGATGGGGGCGATTTCTGTTATTTTTCTTATATTTGTAAATCCAAAGTAGACAGAACAATAGGATGATAATATAACGTATTTGTTATATATGATCCAGAAACATCTCACTGTGTAAGTGTGTTTACACATCTCACTGTGTAAACACACTTAGAGACAAGCATGGTGAGACTTCTGTATGTTGCTCCATTCATCAACATAAAAAAACATAGTTCAGTATAAATAAACTGTTCAATACACGTGTAATAGTTCTTGATATTTTGACATTATTTAAGGTTTTATGTGAAAAATATTGTAAAATTCTGGAAATGATAAAGTTCAGTATAATTATACCTATTAAGTGACATATGAGTGCATGCACCAATTTGGCTAAATTATAAAAGCCAGAAGCGAACTGTTTGGGAGCAATGAGAGACAGCTCTTATTGCTGAGCTCAGCCAAATGATCACTAAAAGAGCTGGAATCACAAGACCTGTATCCAAAACCTTATAGTGGGAGTGGGAAGTGGAAGCAGCAATTTCAAGAGCCTCTGGTGCTGTAAGTACAATTCCAGTGAATTTTTCCCATAGACAATATTCGTGAGCCACAGTTGAAGCATTTTTACGACTTGGATTGGCATGAAACTGTCCCACTTTCATGATCAGTCCTTAATATTAACAACTGCGTCGATAAAAAGTTGAAGCTTCAAGCCTGTGAAGGGACAAACTTCAAGGTAGATGTTAACTACGACTCTCAAAGTGCATTTTAGTGAGATCCATTCAATCATAGAGCTTGAAATTCTGTTAAAGGCCACAAAAAGATAAAAACACAATCTGCATCTTAAATCAGCTATTCTGGTTAATTTTTGGATCAATTCAGCAACAATGGCCCGACGTTTATCAACTGCACAGACAAAATGCTTTAAATTCATACTTCTTCTCCAAGGCAACAGATGCTCATGGATATTGCAGTATTTATGTGAGTATGCATGTCAAAATGACAAACAAATCATGCTTTCTCAAAAATAAAGTTGAAATGATTCAAATTGGTGGCCATAAAATGAATCAATGAGATTGTTACATTACCCAGGAGAGTCCCATGTTTCTAAAATTGAAATGGGACTGTAGAACAGGGAAAAACAACCGTATTTCATCCACCTGTCTCTCCATCCATCCAGTCAGGGTCATCCTCTCAGCATTACGTTGCTTTCCATTTGCATTGTAATACTCCTTTACATTTCAAATATGAGAAAACATTGCATCACTAACCTGCATCAGCCTCTCCAGCTGATAGAACTTGCAGTGAAGATCTTCAAAGTTGTTTTTGTAGAGAGCTCTGAGGCCGTACTCATACATGATTTTCACCAACACAGAGAAGGCCTGTTCCTCAGGCATCTGAAAGCACATGGATAACCATAAACTACAACGAAAACTCTGAACAGCTGGCTGTCCAAACTGTATGTCTGTAGCCACAAAGGAAACCAGGATAATTTGTTTGGCTCAAACCACATTTGGCAGTCACAGAGTCGTCAAGACAAGAAACAGATTCTATTTTTTTTTTTTTTTTATCTCTATCTGCATTTCAGCTGCAGTAAGACACTGTGATGCTACCAGACCAGGGCTAAATTTTATTTACAAGGTTTTTTAAACCCCACCCATCTGCTCCTTAAAGATGATGGGAAAACAAATGGCACGTTTTATTTTCTGACATTATTTGACTGGCTGTAAAAAAAAGACCAAAGAACACAAAAGGAGAAGGTGGAGGTGTGCATGACATGAAGGGACATACTTGAAGGTGTTTGCACATACAAGCTGAAATATGAAATCTGTTTTTAAGTGAGTGCTTCACTGTCTTTGTGTGTGTGAGTGAGTGATACTGGGATGAAAAAGCTTAAAACTGTGTCTGTGAGGGTTTATTTCTCCTCACACACACACACACACACACACACACACACACACACACACATACACACACACACACAGAGTGAGGTGATATTTAATCAGAGTGACAGTATGTGTTTGGGGCTGAATGGGCTCCTGCAGGTAAACCTGAACCCCTATTAATATTCCTGACATCTCCTCCATAACCTCTCCCTTCTTCCTCCTCCTCCTCTATAACCCGTCTGCCTCCTACTCCTGTATAACCTCTCGTTCTTTTACCGCTGCTGTCCCCTTTATCTCTCCTCTTCCTCCTCTCCACCTTTACAGCCTCCTCCTCTGTAACTTCCTCCTGTTTTCCTCCATTGTCTGCTCTCTTCTACTCCTGTCTCCCCTCTTCTGTACCTCATCAAGTGTCTTCACTAAACTCGTCCATAGCTCTCCTCCATCTCCTCCAATCATCTCTCCTCACCCCACCTCCTCCTGACCTCTCTTCTCTTCTCTACTCTTCCTCCTCTTTAACCTCTGCTGCCCTTGTCATCTGGACCTCAACCAAACTTCCACCGCTCCCTCTCCTCCTTTTGGGACTCCCGCCTCCATCTTACTCCTCTGCCTCTCTTCCATCTGTCACATTCCCCAAACAGACAAGTTGCAACGCACTTTGAACTAACGAGAAGCACTGAACAACAGAAAGAAAAGAAAAACAAATAAGCATGGGTGGGATATATTGAGCAGGGGTTCTTTAAGAGCAGTGTGTCTGTCAGTGACCTTGAAAATAAATGTGTGACAGCGAACGACTGTCTGGTCCACCTCTTTCCCTCTCCTCATTGTCTGCTATGTCTCTCTGCGTTACCTTGTTTCACACTCTCTCACTCCCTCTATTTATCCACATCATTCTGCTATTGACTGCTTTCATTCCATCGGTCAGCAACTTTCTTTTCAGCCAGTCATGTTTTATGTCTCTCTCTCAACTTCTATTTAGTCTCTTACATTGTTGTAATTCTGCTTTATTACAGTTAGTACAAGCTAACAGACTTCATTTCTGTAGATGCAGTGAGGTGTACGCAGCTGCACAATGCTGACATATTTTCTTTGTTTAACCTTTTTGTTGCTGTCCTCAAACACAGTCTGTATTAGCACCAAGGTAAGTGAATGTGGAAAAGCGAAAGGAATATGGAAAGCGAAAGCAATCCAAAGTAAATTTAATCCAGCCACACCAAATTCACACAAGCGGAACTGGGCAAGAAGTAATTGAGAAAATCAATGTGAGAGACCTTGCTGTGAAACGAACCAGAGCTGAAAAATATACTTTGACAGCAAGAAAGGAGAGAGCCAAACAACAACACAACATTAATATTTGAGCCAGAGTTATGTTAATGTTTGGCTAGCTAGCTACATCAAATCTATACACATCGCTCACGGTGTCCAGAGGGGTTTTCCTCCTCCAAAAAATGTGTCTTCTTATGTCCTCCTCCTTCTCTTTGGTCACCATAAATTCATCTATTGTCTTACGTTCCACTTTAGAGAGACCGGTATGGGTTCCTTAAAAAATTCTGGGGAAAATGGTTATTAAGGACCTTCTGGCTAAGGCCAAAACACTGAGAGATTCACCAACATCCATAAGGGAAAGGAGGACAAAATTCTTGTGGTGATTTTATACAGCTAATTTTTTAAGGCATCCTGAGATGGAAAATTTATTTTATTTTTAGGCCTTACCACTGATGTTGCTGAGAATGTAGTATGTCTATGTACACAAAGAAGACAGCACAACAGCAAAATTGTTCATATTGTGTCACAGATGAACTGACTCAATTACTTTTTTGAGGGCAAAGTCAGTGTTGTATCAAATTACATGAAGTATTGCTTTGCTGAACCCAGCTCTGTATATATGTGTATATATGGTATCTATCTATTCATGTACTGTCTTAACCATGAGACGGCAAGCTGTACGGATGATGAGTCAACTCACGTGCAGCAGGAGAACAGCAGCGAGGAACGACTGGCCCTGGCAATAACCGATTTCCTCATCATAGACAGAGTAGGCCTGCCAGAGGGAGCGAGGAAGCAAGAGAGAGTGAGTGACAGAGAGAGAGAGAGAGAGAGGGAGGGAGAGAGAGAGGGAGGAAGGAAGGAAGAGAGAGAAAGAGACAGCAAGTTATCAGAGGACACTGACATGAATCAAGGTTCTTTATTCCTGCCCTTAAACACTGGGAGTCTTACATACACATTATCACCACCATTGCAGATCATCTTTTTTATACCCATTCTTTACCCAGCAAGGTACATTTTATGGACACTTTTCTGTCACTTGTTATCTTACACTGATAGTGTCACATTCACACTAAGGCGCTGCATAGTTCAACCACAGTGTGATACAGTCACACCAGTCCAACTCCTCTGGAGCAGATAGGGGATTCAGTGTTGTGCGCTTCAGTATTGAGGGACAATAATGCTGCTATAGTTACTTGCCATCTAATGTAAGATACGGTAGCACGAGCAGAGCAGTAAATCTTGAGTAATCTCCAAAAATGTGTTTGTTGAGACCACATGGTATGGTAACATTTGTAATATGCTCAGGAAATTCAGCTACCTGTTCAGAGTCAAGACCAACTCATCTTTACGCCATTTAATCTCAAAAGCTTAGTGCGTTGTTGATTTAGAGCATCAGCACATGTAGAGGACTTTTCCTAAGAGACAGTTTCTCTCCAGTACCAGCGTTTTTTTTTTGTTTTTTTTTTGCTTTTTTCAGAGGACATTTCCCAGGGAACTGTCTCTCTGTGCCTTTGGCAGTGTCAACCTTTATCTCTCTTCTCTCACTCCGTTCCCTCTCTATGAAGCATCATGAGTTTTCATGAGTTGAAAATATAACACCAAAATTCTATGCACACTTTGAGAAAGACTCTCTGAGGACAAGTGCAGCTGTGACTAAGGAACATTATTATTCAGTCAATAAGAAATTATTTGACAAACAGAAAATGACCTATGACTATCAACTGGAAAAATCTAGAAAACTTTGGTTAATTTTACTTACACTGGCACGATTTCTGAAATGTGTCTTTATATCCACAACGACTTTTAAGAGTAGAGTTTGGTGATCAACAGTTACGGATCAACATTCTCATTCTCATTCTCACTAACATGGCACCTATACAACATACAAAATGTGCATCAGTCACCACCAAGATTTGCTGGCATTAACAAACCAAGCTTGGCCTGGGGGGTCTGAATCCACTGCCCCTGTAATGTGTGCCTGATTTTATGCAGTAAGGGAAAGAAAATAAATAAATAAATCACATAACACAAAACGTCTCACCACTGCAGTAGTAAGAGAAGAGGAGGCCTGTCCAATGTAAGAAACCTGGCTGGTTAGGTCATCAAAGTATGGAAGATCGACCACAGAGAGTAACCTTCAGATGACCGTTTGGGAGAGATGCGGTCCCAAAGCGGTTGGCAGTTGACACATCCCACCAATCATGCTAATGAGCGAACAGATAGACCTTTTCACAGTGTAAACAAGGATCCAGAGAGAGGCAAAAAGTGTCTAAAACCATTCAATCAACACTTTTTTCTTTTGTTAAATGTGGAGATGATGAAGACCACAGCACACAGCTACAACTCTTATCTTCCCGCATACTTGCATGGCATACAGGCTGCTGGAAGAAAGAGATATATTAACACAGACCAGCATGTAATTTCAATACTGCATTGGAGGCACCAAAGCTAAGTGGTCGCTGGTAGTGGTTCAATATCTTCCACAAAGATATTTTGACATTTACTTCAGCAGCAGTCAAACCAACATACATTGGGTTAAAAGATTCTCTCCCCCTTTCCATGCTTGAAAAATGAGTGCGGACATCCAGAGCTCCACTGCTGATCTGTTCAGCTAATTTGGGGTTTGATGTGGAGGTAATGGAGAAGTCTTGTGGAGCTGTCTGGAGTGTAATCTACAAGCTGACATGCTTGATGGAGTGTGGCATTCACATGTCCCCAACTTGGCTGGGAGAAGTGCATGCTGACAGATGGATGGGGGAGGTCCTGGTGGGTGAAATCTAAATTTGTTAGCCTGAGCAGATAATAGGCTCAGAGGGGTGGATTATTACAATCTATATGCCTAGTTTCTCAAAACCAATAAGCACAGGTTTTTTTTAATCTCTCTACATGTGTAAAAGTTTGGAGAAAACTTTTTAGACAGTGTTAATTGTCATTGTGTAAAAGCCATAACGTAAGTGTGGGTTCCTCTGGGCTGGGCAAATGTACAGCACTGCACCTATAATCCCACAGCAATCTGTCAGGAATGATCACCACAAAAGGCAATAGGACTGCTTTGGTTCATTCAACCAGGGCATCCTAATGAAAATCTATAGATTACAGGTTGATCCTGAAACTGCCGATGGCACCATCAATGATCGCCTGCACTGTTAAACTGTCCTTGAGCAAAAACAATGGATTTCTGAACACTGCACTCCAGAGAAGCATTTCACCAAATTGATAAATGATTAAAAGATATGGAAACGAGCTGAGAGGGATATTGTGCCACTGTTAAAAGAAAGCTAAGACCACATTATCATTGCAATGTTACTGGAAAACCTGGATATTATGAACCACGTTCAGGTTTTGTAGAAAAAAAGTCATTTGAACCTCGGTTAAAATAGTGCAGTGCAAAAAATGTGCTTTTGAAATTTGGATATTGTTTTATAATCTCATGTATTGCTTTTACGATTTGGTTCACATAATAATAAATGTAGAAGTTCATATTCTTTCCTTGTTTTTAAGGTATTTTTAGACACTGTATGCCTGTATTAGAGGGACCATGGTAAAGAGATAACAGGAAATTAGGGCATGACATGCAGCAAAGGTCCCCAGCTGGATGGCAGCTCATGGTTGAAGCTTTAACCCTTGAGCCACAAAGGAATCCCGTTCATAAACTTTGTTTTTACTAAGTACTAAATAAGATAATGGGACACGTGAGAACACTGAAAAATTGACGGGTTAGACTTTGCAGCCTGGGTTAGGGTTAGTTACTTCCTCTGTGTAAAAACAGCTTCTCAAATTTTTATTCTAATGATCTGATCAGGATGGTGGTCACCAGGATATGAGCCAGTATCCTGACGTGTGCATGGAAACACTCAGTGATCGCTGGGATACACAACATTAGGCTGGTTGATGAGGCGTTATCATGTTTGCTTTTCTTCTCCACTTTCTTTCAGTTCTGTTTCAACAGAAACAATGAAGGTATACTCTTTATCCATTTATCTGACAGTCACAGCTTTTGAATCCCCACACCATCTGGCTGAATAATGCTCTCCTCTACCTGAAAATACACTGTCAGTGTGCCCTTGAGTGAGGCAGTTAGCCTTCTGACTGCTCCAGCAAGCCTTCTGAGTGACCACTAGTAGATATGAGGTTGCACAGGTTGGCTGCAAGTGTGACTGAGTTAAAAGAATAAAGCAAATTATCACTAAAAAAAGAGCACAGAGCACAGGTGACCTTCCCCTCAGAGTAAAAGTTAGAAAACAAAAGACTCCCGGCTTAGTACTTTGTAGGATATGAAGATGAATATAATCTTTGTCCTGGATCCTTTGTGCCTGTAACCCACTCATGCCTCAAGATCCAACCAACCTTATCAGCAGCAAATCTACATGGATTTGCATACAAATGAAGGCTGGCTCACCACTGACCTAGTTGGGTCTAGACCGGATGCTAACCCTTCCTGACAGGTTCTCCCAGAGCGCTGACCGGCCGTACTCTACTTTTGCAGTGCCAGGGAAAAAAAAGGAGCAAAAAGTTCTACTTCATCATTTTAAACTACCTTTGATTTGAATGAATAAAGAAAACCCTTCTGTGATATCCTTATTTGTGTTTAATGTACACACTCCTTTCATCTGACTGTGTTTTGCACTCACAGATTTATGATTATTGCACAATTACTGAATGCAAGCTTTTTGCATCTTATTACTGTTTCAGTTGATTAGACTTTATAGAAAAGAGGTCTAATGACCAAAACATTCTACTAATATCTACTTTGTGCTTGCAGATGAAAACAGCCTTTTTTCTATCTGGAGAATCTCTGTTGGTGGTCAGGCCCTCTTTATTTCTATCCAGAAACATTTTTAGATAATCACCTCTTGCTATACTTCCTGCAGTGCTTGCTATTCACCAGTATGTATTTACAATTTCACTCCTCCTCCTCCTCCTCCTCAATGTTTTCTTGATGAAACTCTTCTTTTTGTTGAGTTACACTTTATTGTATCTTTATTCTTTTTTGCAGTATCTATAGATTTGACAAACTCCATACTGTATGTTTAAGAACTTGTTTGTACTGACTCACGTTAAATCAACAGATTGATGAGATTCTGCTGTCACTGAATACACTTTATCTGTGTAATGATCTGTAATGATTAGTGAGCGATCTTGTTGTTGCAGAATATCAAGGAATCTGTACTGAAAATGTATTATTTATAAACTCTATAGCATTTACATGCAGATCACTCCCATGCTTGGTAAACTGTTAACTTGAGTATCCCTTTATGACTGTTTGTTACTTCAAAAAAACCATACATGCTTGATAACACATTTAGCTTTTCTGTTTGTGACAGAGCTGTTGGATATACTGTAAGGCAATGCAAAGATGGCCGTGCATAAGAAACCGTCTTGGTTGAGTTCACAGCTGCAGTCAAGCTACGAGGAGGACAGTGACAGAGATTAAGTCTGGCTTTAATACAGAGCAGTTGTGCTGACCTTGGCTTTTGTCTGAATAAAATGTACCGTGTGTCTTCACAGATAATTACCTCAGGATGTGAGTCCACTGGGACTGTCTCCTTACAGCACTTACTTTCCTCATTCATTTTAATGGGAAGGAGGCACTGCTGCATGCTTTTTATGGAACCAGGCTTGTGACTGACCCACAAAAGGTCAGCGGGAAAGACTGCTCAATACTGAATGTGTAAGTTCATATAGGTAGTGTTAATATACCATGGTTGCATTTGATATTATCCTTTGTTAAGAGGGTTTTTACATGGTAAGCATGCATCAACTTAAGGTTAGCTAAATGCCTTTAAATCTATCAAATCACATCTTGATGTTGTCAAACTGAAATTCTGGATTACCATAACAAATTATTGGAAAAACTACCCTAACTCACTCATAGCTAAATCTAAAATATTTTAATGTGACTACTTTGATACTGTGCCCTTAGCCTTCTTGTCTCCGATATATTTGGCTGGCACTGTGACTGACTGTAAATACTAGCAAGCAACAGAACTTAAAATGCTGCATTGAAATAGAAAGCTGGTTGAATTTGAACAATGTTTTGAATTTAGTTTACAGTCATCTGCAAACTCAGGTTCCATCTCAACTAGACCGAGAGAGTTACAATAAGCATTCTGCAAATGAACGGTCTGTTTCTCGCTCAAAACCTTATAAGCAGACCATTTTTGGTGGGGAATTTGAGAGAAATCTGCCACCTACAGAACAGATATCACATTTTTCCACTTAGAAAACTGGAAGAAAAGATCAGTGACTGTCCACTGAGCGGTGGGTATGTAAGCACTGTAAATCATATATTGTAGAGCCAACTTGAAGTGCCAAGCTAATTCCTGCTGAGCCATGCCAGACCACAAAGAGTAAATAAATAAGTAAATAAATAAATAGATTATGTTCGAACGCAGCATGAAAGAGTGTGTATCAAGCTTTGCCTTCTGTTCCACGATGCCATGAAGAAAGTAAGGCTACACTGTATAATCCAGTGCTGATTTCATGAAATTCAAAATATCTGGATGTTACTGAAAGCCAATGTCATATCTCACCTTGCAGATCTTGTACAGTGAATCCTGTCCATCTCCGTCAGAGTCCTTGAAGTAGTCGTGTGCGGGGAAGGTGCGGTGGATGTCCCGGGTGATGACACCTTCCTGAGCCGAGTCCTGCAACACACAGGGATTATACGCTTTATACAAAAACCAAATTTAGAGCGCTTAATGTCCTGTTCATGGGTGAAGGTTGTGCAAGTTTATCCTGCTTATCCTGATTTATGTACTTATTTCCAAATGGATTCATAAGATGACAAGAACAGCAAAGAATGTTGCAACCCAGCACAAACAACTTTTGACATTTTCACCAATCTTACATATCTTTTCTGTGTTTCTAGATGTTCATATAGAGTAGAAAAGAAGGCAGTGTATTGCGCTGGGCTCAGAACACAGTTATGATACAAAGCAGCAACACAGCTATGACGCTGTGTTTGTCCCGTTCCTCCTGCAAGAGCAATCCCCAGGCCTCTGTCTCTTAGTCTGTGCTGTCTAATCCACAGCCAATGCTGTGTTCACACACATACACACACATACCAAACACGCCTGCTTGTTTTCCTATGCGTCTCACTCACAAACACACATACTATACATATGCAGGCACTCTGCTATTTCCACCCCACAGTTTCTTTTCTATGCACACACACCAACACGTGCACATTGCAAACATGACCAGAGAGAAGACTGGCAGCACAGCACTCTCCAACAACTCACTGTAAGCTGCAGATAAACCAACCCTGTGCCTGACTGGCCTTGATGTGTGTTTGTGTGTATCAGGGAGAAAATGTGTGGGACTGTGTGTGAGAGTGAGTGTGAGTGAGAAATTTCATCTTGCTTGCTTCATTCCTCTCCTTGTTTCCTGACAGTGGAGAGAAAAGAAGGAGGGAACTGAAGCTGGGAGTGTCCAACAGAGAAGGGAGGCAGTTTGTTGCACGTTGGTGGAAAACACTGCAGCATATTATGCTCATAGGAGGGAAAGGTCTTGATCAGGAGGTCCCTTACTGACCCCATGTATTTCTGCAAGGACATTCCTCCACCCTGAAAGATAAAAGCCCAGCAAAAACTCACTCAACAGCTCAGGCCAGGGAGGAGACTGCTGCCCAATAATGGAAGTCTGTGTTTGTGTCATTGTTTACAGACTGGCACAACTTGATCACTAAGGCAACAGCCAAAGAAAAGATATCTTTTTGGGGGTTTCCTGGCAGCCTATTGGTCACGATGCCTTACCATGTAATTCTAACATCCCCGGTTTGACTCTGGTCGGGGACCTTTATCCCTGTCCCTCTCTGTGTATTTTCTTTCTGTCTCTACTATCATTGTCAAAGAAAAGCACAGAAAGTTTTCTTTACACAAAGGAAAGATTTCTTTATAAAATATTGAACGTTTGTGTTGACGGTTGGTGATCCTTAAACACACATTTATAGCTCCAACATCTGTAAATTCTGTAAAATCTTTACATGACTTTTAATTTGACACATAGTTGACACATAGCAGCTGCCATCGATTCAAAGAATAACAGAAAATTAATTGTCAAGGAGCCCAAATACTCTGGTTCCAGCTTCTCAAATGTTAATATTTGACGGTTTTCTCAGTATTCTACTACTGTAAACTGCACCAAGCAATTAATCATTAAGGAAAATATTGTCTGCAGATTAATGGCTAATGAATATAATCACTAGTTGCAGCCCCTTCAACTGATTGTACAGTGCTTTGACCCCTGGGCTGCCATGTTTTTATTACATAACTGGTGCTACTTATAGTATTTGTGACTAATGTTAGATGGTAATTTTTGTTACTTCTATCTTTTGTTGTAGTTTATTCTTTTTTTTAATAAATTGAACATGGGAAGGGCGGCACGGTGGCGCAGCAGGTAGTGCACGTGCCTCACAGCAAGAAGGTTGCCGGTTCGGTCCCCGGATCAGGTGGGGGCCTTTCTGTGTGAAGTTTGCATGTTCTTCCTGTGCATGCGTGGGTTCTCTCCGGGCACTCCGGCTTCCTCCCACAGACCAAAAACATGCTCACTAGGTTAACTGGTGACTCTAAATTGTCCCTAGGCGTGAATGTGAGAGTGAATGGTTGTGTGTATGTTGCCCTGCAGTCGGCTGGCGACTGGCTCAGGGTGTACCCCGCCTCTTGCCCGTTGACAGCTGGGATAGGCTCCAGCCCCCCCCAACCCCGAAAGGGATAATCAGGGGTATAGAAGATGAATGAATGAATGAACATGGGAAGAAAAATCTAGTAAAATAAAAGAAACCCAGCTACAACCAACAGCTGATGACAGAAGATTGACTGTTAATGCCTGAATCCATTCACTTCCTGTCACATTCTTCTTTAAAAAAAAATAAATTAATTAAATAAATTTTAAAAAATGCAATGTAATAATAACAGCCATTATTATGCACACATTATGTTTAATCTATATCTACTGTACTTTGATATTTCAAGCAACAATTACCTGAATATAATTCCTTGTTTACCATGTTACCAGTATTCTACAATATGCTTATTTTGCACACACACACACACACACACACACACACACACACACACACACACACACACACACACACACACACACACACACACACACACACACACCAAAGGGTTTGATGGAAGCTGCTGGCACAACTGTGTGTAATGCTTTAATGAGATTTGTAGTGTGGAGGTGGTGTGTCGTTCAGTGTATTATGTGTTGGAAATTGAACCAACAGTTTTTACACTGCGTTCCCTCTGAGCCCCCCCACCCCCCAAAAAAGGGAAAAAAAAGATGCAGCCCTTCAGGAATGAAGGCAGCATTGTGAGATGTTTTTTTTCTAATATGTTCATGGTTGTTTTAACCTGACAGCAAAACTG
This sequence comes from Chaetodon trifasciatus, assembly GCA_037975065.1. Taxonomy (NCBI): domain Eukaryota; kingdom Metazoa; phylum Chordata; class Actinopteri; order Chaetodontiformes; family Chaetodontidae; genus Chaetodon; species Chaetodon trifasciatus. The sequence continues at coordinate 3,953,600 of JBBMOE010000046.1, read as the reverse complement.
ATTTCCTGAATGGGACCAAAGAGATTGATAAATTACATTTCAAATTTTGTTTAATGGAATTCAAATGTAAAAGACTGAACATATATCTGGATGCGTTGTTTATTGTGTTGAAAATGTATTTTTCCAAGACAGAAGTCGTTAACTTTAGTCATCTTTGATTTAGGGCATCTGTCGTAAACTGAATGTCGTCACATAAGTGCACCGATGGCTTGTTGCACTTTTGTGAATTGTGGTGTACATTTTGCACTATTTTCTGACATTTAATAGTTAGTTGCAGATTTGTTTTCATCTGCAATCACCAATCAAAGTGAAAAGCAGCGAAAACATTTCTTACAGCTAGTGGATGCTTTCCAACTTTTACTGTCTTCAGAAACATAATGCGACCGGTGTTGAATATTTACATGGTGTGGTGAGAATGGGGTGCCGGACGCCACACGCAACAATTATTAATTACTCAGCAAGTAAAAACATTTCTTTTAAAATAATTACCCACCAATGATTAATGCATTACTTTTTACGAGCTAGCCCATCAATCACAAACACATTTATGACAATGTAATTACCATGGCAACATCAGGGAAGACCAGGAAGAATCTGTTTGACAGTGAAAGTAGTAAACACTTTGATTTAATAAACCATGCATGCCTCTGCTAATTAACAGCCTCATTACTCAAAAAACCCCACAAAAATGAGGAGAGGACGTCCTCTATTCTGCTTAATCTCCCTCCTTCTTGTCTTGAACGCTTTCTTCCTCTTCTCTTCAATTTTCCAGGGCATATTTGCTTCTCTCCTTGAATTCTTTACTCCCATCTTTTTTATTCCTCCTCACTTATCCCCTCTTGTTCAGTATTTCCATATCCCCCCTCTTTTCTGCTTCATCTGCTACTGCACCACCTTCTACTGCTTTCTCTATTTCCTTCTCTTTTCCTCATAGACTTTCATCTCTTCTTTCTTCCTTCTCTCTTTTCTACTTCATTTCCTTTCCTTCCCTCCTCTCTTTACACCTCCATGTGCCCTCCAAAATATTTGCCTCATCTCCTCTCATTTTCGATGCAGAAAGCAAGCATGCAAAGACGTTTAAGCCCTGTGGTCTCGGTGTGCAGGCTTACAAGACCAGCCCTTTCTCTGACAGTGATTTCTTACATATTTCATGCGGCAATACTCTCTTCCTGCTATAAAATTAAAAGAACGCTGGTTTTATCTGTGACACCAGAATTTGTTCAGGAGTCCCACTAAGCTGAGAGGAAAAAAGCACATACTGTACACAACAGAGATAAGTCCATATAATGCGTGTAGAGTTTACCAGGTCTAATGCAGTGTGCCATATTTCACGATGATTTTTGATATTTCAAAAAATGAAATAGTAATATGAAAGTTATAATCTCGAAGATTTTCATTTAAATACATTTCTCTGAAGGCATCTATTGTAGAATGAGGTAACACACTGTTGACTGAGCCTATGGTCCACTGGTGAAAGCATTGCAATATGTATATATTCACAGTATTATGAACAGAGTGTCAGTTCATAATACCTGCAAACAATCCTGTATTAAGTTCCTGGTAGTGTGAACGGAACATTTCCCACTGCTTAAAAGCAGTTAAAAGCATTTAACTGGCCAAACATGAGCTAACTTTATTATGAAGTAGTCACAGGAAATGCAGCATGTTTGTCAGTGAGCCTTGCAATTACCACTATTGTTCGTCAAAAATGCATCTACAAAAAAAGACAGCGGTTATTTTCAGCATTTTTTGACAGCAGATGAGACTGGAATATTGCAGGGTGTAATGGAACAAGAAGAAGCAGCCACAGTGAGCAGTTAGATGAAGAGCTGCAGACAACAGGCTGCACACCTCCAACTTCTCAGTGAGCTTACAAAATCCTTTCAGTTTCATTGCATCCTCCTGTGCACATACTCTTACTGTGTGCAGCATAAAATCAGATCACAGTTGCCTCCAGAATGATGGAAAAAGGCCAATTATTGCCTGACTCCTTTATCAATCAATTAATTAATCTGACAACACTCTGTAGGGTAGAGAGAGTAAATTGTGGCACTACAGCATCCAACTTGCACTATGTTCAGTAGAGCACAACTCCAAATGATAATGCAAGTTTGTTTACAGTCACTGTCATCTCATTTCCCAGTTCATTTTGTTTTATGGTGAACGCTTTCTTAAATTCACTGCAGCCCTGAGCTGATTAGTGTACACATTTCGTCACTAAGTGCTTGCTGGAACAAGAGTTACTGTATATGCTGCTTATCTGGATGGAGGCTGAGGTGTGTGGATGTGCGTGTATGATGAAGCTGGCAGCTCTTTGATCTCTGCAGGGAGGCTGAGGTGTTCAGGAGGAACTGCACCCTCATCAGCTGCTTCAGTTCTCTGTCACAATGCCCCAGTTCAACATCCCTGCTGTACACTGTTTTCACAAACACAAAACAAACAGAATAGTCCCTATTCGGCACCCTATAACCTTAACTATGTGAGCACAGGTCTCTCCAATAGGTTCTGTAGGTCTCACTCCTGCACTGAAGATTTGCATGTACTCGATAATAATCAGGGGTATCAGGGTAGACCCACTGATTCCTCCCAGTAACAGATATCAAATCCTAACCAGGTCAGTGGACCCTGTAATATAACTAAGGTTATATCAGGTGGTTTGTTATCGGCCTTTCTAGGTTTAACAGGGCAAACCCAGATGTCTACTCTTCTTGTCTTAGGCAGAGAGAACAACACCGTAAGGCACCACCAGCTCATCATCCTCTGAAGCTGAAGAGGAAGCTAGATGTGGCCACTGAGTGCACCACCTTTAAAAGCAGTACGCTAAACATCATTCCGCTATCGCCATCACCCAAAGAACCTTTAGCCTGAATATCTTTCCACTGCTGCCACGGGTGAATTAATGGAACAGACAGTCAGGGGGATCCAGGAGGCTGTTGCGTTTGTTCCATTTCCAGACAGGGATAAGAGAAGGACAGGGGATCTGTGGCTGCGATAAGACCATGGTAGGAGAGGCAGCATCATATCTGAAGAAAAGACAAGGCTATTCTTAACTGCAGGTAATGCTCTTGGTTTTCATGTTGATCTTTTAGTTGCAGAAAGGAAGTGGATGGCGGTGTGAGTTTTCACGATTTACACAACTGGTAACAGGATGGATTGCTGAATTCTTCCTGATTGGCAAAACCAGTGCATGCAAATTTCATTAAGCAGCTTCACAGGAGTGAAAAGGCCAGCCAACAGAGCCTGTTACACTGTAAAGCCTGTGTGAAGCAGAATATATACGCATATTCATGAGGGCATGGACTAAAGTGAGCATACATGCATGCAAATGTACACTGATGAATGCATGAAAGCACAAATGTCAGTGCAACAAAGTACATTCAAACACGCATACAATCAACTTCTGCTCACACACAAGCACAAAAATATGATCTGCATGCTGAAACTATTTAAGTGAAACAAATGTATGAATGCTGGCCCACATACATACACTTCCCTTTTCACCTGTGCACAAATAAGCAGGAATGTTACACATCAGCACAGACACATCCAGCATTTCGCAGATGACATGTTAAATAAGAAGAGATTAAAAAAGCATTAGCACAGGCAGGGGGATTACATCAACACTGTCCACCATCAGTCTGAATCCAGCCTTCTGCATGTGTGTATCGATGTGTGTATTCTTCAGTATTGCGTGCACCCATTAGATTTATCCTCTGGTGGCTTTTAAACTGACTGACTGAAGGCAGAAAAAGAAGACAGAAAAGGAGATGGAAAAAGGAGAGAAGGAGTCTGAGAAGGGAAAAGGAGGGAAGACAGAGAGACAGAGACAGATCATGATAGATAACAGAGAGAGAGAGAGAGAGAGAGAGAGAGAGAGAGAGAGACAGATTGAGGCAGAAGCCGAAAAAGAGAGCGATAAAGAGAGGGGAGAGAGATAGTATGTACAAAGAGGGGAATGAGAGGCTTCCTCTAATTGTAGCCTGGGGGCTTGTTGGGCAGACATTCCATTACTCAGACCTCACCGACAGGTAACCTACTTAACACACGCAGCTAAAAATAAAAACTGCTGATGTGTCCAAACCAGCACGTCACCTCCACATCCATCTACATCCATAAGCATTTCATTTAGCCATACTGGCCTGACTGGTGGAAGCTGCCACAGGCTCACAGACTGTGGCAGCCATGCAGTAACAACACTCCAGTGTCCATGCAGTTAAACTAGCTGTAGATTTATAAACTCATTCACTGCTTTAGTCGTGTACATTTGTTATGATGTAATGTTTTGCATAAATGCAACACATAAAATGTATTAAAGAGTACATTAGATTATACAACATCATACCGTATAATGTATGGCTTGACCTTCAAATATGTTTACATTCTGTTTTGACTGGTTTATTGGACTCTGCAGTGCTCTTTTCTTTATAATAAGCCCCTCGGTCCAACTTATAATCATGTCTTTTAAATCAAATTCATCCAAAAATGTCCATACTTGTTGCCCCCTCTCAGGCCATTTGCTGTCATTTCAGCCAACAAATGATCTGAGATTTGATCTCTGGAAATTTTAACTTCAAGGTTATTAGTATAGCACATTTTCATACACATGCAGTTCAGTCAGAGTTGCACAATGACACACGCTATGGAAAAAATTCAGTCTGTGCTATAAATATAATACGGCGGGTGCACCCGTGCAATGCAGCATTGAGATAAGTGTCTTGAAGCTCTAAAAGCAAGAGATATTAGTGTGAACATAAATGACTTACAGCTGCATGTTTATACAAGAGAGATGAATAATACAAATTTAGCTCTCATGTCAAACAAAAGTATAAAATGGTTGATACTGGCATGTTACTTTAATAAAAATGTTAATCTTTTTTCTTTCTTTACCAGTCACACGTTCACTTAATTTACAATCAGGACAGTCACTTGACTTTATGTTAGCTTAACAAAAGGATAACTTATTATGATCTGAAACAAATGAAACACTGCCGAAAGAACATTTAATAGAACGCTGAAAAAGGACTTCCCCTGGCTAACATTTGAAGAGGAAAAGCAGCTCTCGTCCTGTTGCTGGTGCAGGGAGGCTCCAGAAAGGACTTGAGGAGATGACCCTTAAACAATGAGTCCTTTTATTAAGCGTCCTCAGACGCTAGTTGAGACAAAGATTTGAATGTGTTGCATTGGATTCTAGTTGTTAGTGGTTGCACTGCTTCCCATGTCTGTAAATAACTACTTAAAATAAGTAAGTATAAGTACAGTCAATAAGAATTTACTATCAGTCTTATTGTGTGTATGATGATTTAAATTTTTTAAAAGGCTACACTCAGCAACAGAAGCAGTGTCAAAACACTTAAATCATTGGTCTACTGACACGAAGTCAATCGTCAAGAATTTTGATAGTTGAATAATTGTTAAGTTATTCATCAAGTACTGCCCTCGGAAATGTTTCATTGAGGTGGCTAGAAGAGGGTCGAGGGATCAGAATGTGATGCAGTGACAGATGTGGCTCCCCCTGACCACCCCTTGATGACACCACTGTTACCAACAAAAAGTGCCTAATAATGGCTGGTTCAAGCTTTACTAAATGTGAGGATTTAATGCCTCTTATGTTTGTAACATGGTAAATTGAATATTTTGGGACAATGGTGATGGTAATTTTTACTAGTTTCTGATGTTTTAAATACTCCATGACTAACAGATTAACAACTAAAATAACATATTAACTGATAGTGGAAATAATCCTAGGCTGCAGCCCTTTAACAACACACACATATGCACGCAATAATGGATAAGATAAATAAATGACTACATGAGGATGCTAAACTGACTAAAAATGTCCTGAGGTTGCCTTTAAATGAAGCCACCGTGTGTTCCAAGTCTCAGATCACCAGGTAAATATTTGTGTTACAATTTCGGTTCTAGTTACAGCTATGGGAAAGAACAAGCTCCACTGTCTGAAACTAAGCTGCATCTGCTGCCATACTAGTAGAGGAAAGCAGTAAAAGGGCAGATGCTTGATGGGGGATATTTGAAATGTTAATCACTGCCTAGGGAAGTGTGTCTTCATTTATATGAAGCTTGAGGGCAATATGAGCAAACATGTCATTTTATGATAAAATCAATTCATTCAGAGGTTGGTAGAGCTGAGCTGACACTGGAGTTGTTCCATGTCAAGTGTGCAAGTCTGCAGCTGACAGGTTAAGTCCTCTGTCCACTTATTGTTTACCTTGCTGGCTATTAGTCTCTGTTCGCTTCCCTCGGTCTCTATAGGGAGGAAAAATGAAACCAGGGACCTTAAGGGCCACTGGTCACTCATCTGGGGCTAGCTGACATTGGTGAATAGTGACCTTGGTGAAGTTCAGTCATGCCATCCTGCTGTGAGTGTCCAACGTATCAGGTAGACAGGTCGAGTTTTTCCAGTGAAAGAATATCGTGCTGTAGCCACGCTGGATCTAATACTACAGTGTGCTGTGGTACAGTATCAGGAATCAGTCAGCCTGTCCCTAAGCAGGGGAAAAGAGAGCAGACATTTGCACTTTTCAAAGCAGCAAAACATACCTCAAGAACAGCAACAACCTCATATCGCTCCTTATCAGCAGTGCATAAACATCAAACAACAAAGAGGAAATTTACTTGTGAAGAATTCACTTCACTTTTGTTGACAATTTCATAGCTGTGTTAACTCAATTATATGCTTTAACATTGAGGTCATAGTGGTGGTGTTGCACTAGACTGCATTATATTCAGATTCAGCCATGCTCATGTCTGCACAGGAAGCAACAGAAAGCACCTTTCAATATTATGTCGTCCAGTGCAACACCTGAGCTATGACCTCAATAATATCCATATGACTGAATTCACACATTTCCAAAAAATGTTACCAGAAATGGAGCATTATAGGCTTCTTAGACATACAGGGCTGTTGTATTGGATTGGCAAAAATCTCATGTCAGTGACCCATCTGTCACATCTCACACTAAGGACAGATAAATTGATTTTTGGGGTTGTTAAGGTCAGGGTAATTTTTCAACATAAGGCATGTTAAGCACAAATTGGAGTAAGGTCAGAAAAAATATGCCAACACTTACAGTAGGTATACTTCACAGCACAAGGTGAATTTGTCAACATTTTGCTTCAGAAGCATGAGTCACTCCGTCCATCAACAGCACTGAATCCTGTCAAAATGTCCTTGAGCAAGATAATGAACCACCTACCTGCTCTCATTTTCTCAGTCTCTCTGGATTTAAGTGCTAGTTAAATGCTTGAAATATAAAAATGTAAATGCAGAATTTTAGAAGCAGTTCCTTCTTTCTCCTTTTTATACTATTCTGGAGAGCGCAGCGAGCTCTCAAGTTACCCTTCTCTTCTGACAGTGTTATGTAACTCCTGCATGTGGAAGAGGCCCACGGGTGCTGGCTGGTGAGCCCTTCGACAGAGAGGCATCCACGCTTTGCTAAACCGATGAGGCTGGAGCGAAACACGCCGGGTTCACACAGCTGAACACTCAGAGCCCACTAAGTCCTGAGGTGACAGACCAGCCAATCAGAGAGGATGCTGCTAGCGTTAAAACGCTGGAAGCAACCATGAAGACAGATTGCTGGGTACGAAGTGAAACTGTGTGTACAGAATAATTACAGAGGGAGCACAGCTAGTCACAAAACCTAGATGTTTTACTTTACAACACCAGCAACTACTACTTGAAGGGAAACAGTGATCAGTGAATAAGGTCAGCCAGTCTGTAGCTGGAATGCGATTGCTTTGGCAAAAACAAAAGTCCATCTGAATTTGATGGTGTGGGCTGTTAACAAAACAGACTGCCATTGTTTTGTACAACCATATGAAGACATTTCCGAAATATGTCTTAAGAAATTCACTGTGATCGAGCTGGGGGTGATATGACAATATATACTGTGAGATTTTGCCATGCTTTTTATACTGTGGTAGCTGTCCCTTTAACATCTCTGGGTGTACTAGACCATTGTGAGCAATGCTGCAAATCAATGCACATGACTGCTTTACAGTCAACTTGGATTTCTATTATTTCTTCATGAATGTGGTAAGGACCCTGAAATGTAAGGTATTTAATAGATGGATTAGTCAAAAGCAGACATTTTTATCTGGTTAACAACTTCTCAATTGGTGCATATCAATATTGTGACATATACTGTGATAGATGATTCAATCCATTTTGTCTATCCCTTCAGTATTCTTTGAAACATTGAAGTAGTCCCAAGATATAGTATCTGACAACAGAAATAACAAAATAAGTTTAACTCAATCAAAATGTAAAAGCAAAGCGAGATGAAATGCAGGAATGAGCATGGCGAGAAGCTGCAAAGAATAACACCACCAAAATGACATCCCAGCATTGCTTACTATGTCAATATGAACACTATATTTAGTCCAGTGTATCTCTGGACAACAACAAACAAATACCACTAAATCCATTCAGTTGGACACCAGCTGAATTTCTTTATCTAGATTATTCTCAAAAATGGGAGGCACCCTGTTGGTGTGGGGACAGTCAGTGCTGAAGGAGGAAACACAGCAGTGTTAAACCAGCACAAGGTTTTTGGACTGCAGCTCTGGAGAGACAACGTTTTGTACAAAAGTTAAATACTTCATTCAGTGTTCATGCATTCAGTGTTTCTTCCCTGGATCTTACTGTTATCAGGGTTAAAAAAGCCTTTGAACAGGAATAAGCATCACGTCACTAAAGCTGTCCATTAAACCAAAGAGTAATCAAATTCTCTTCGGTAGGTTAACTGCTCCCTAAGGCAGGTTTCACAGCAAGTTTTACAGTAACTCACACTCCTAATGCTAATGAGAGACACATTACAGTCCTGTTTATGTGTTACTCATCAGCATACACTGGATAACCTATTTATTGATTCTATTCTCTGTCAGAAGGCTCCCTTCTCCCTCTTCTCACCCTGGCAGAGCAGTGATCAATTGGGTAAATTCCTTCCATCCTCTGATAGGAGTGAGGAAGCAAAAGCAAGAGCTGTGCCATCTGAGGCTGGCTTCAGCGCGTGTGGTGCATTATGGGTCATGTTAGAGAACAGAGGCTGTGATGAACCAGCAGGATGGCGTGCCAGAGTACGTCTGTTACAGGGCTGCTCCCTGCAGCTACTCCGAGCAGGAGTCCACATGAAGTCTCTGAACAGTCTGGAAAAAATTTCCACTTCGATGTGGAGCACCACCTTACTTACGGACATCCAACACGTTTACACAACGCTGAGTGATAAGGCACATAAATATATGGTACACGTAAAAAGGGGCCACAGAGGCGAGAAAAGGGACAGATGGAATAGTAGAGAATGTAAAGTACAAATATGAAAGGATGGAAAAATGACTAGCAGGAGGCAGGATGACACAAGGGGGGAGCAAGACCAGAGTGGTGGCAGAATGACTGACAGCCAGAATATTAGCTAGCCGTCATCATCTTCTGAATAGACGGCTGCTCCCTCAAAAGAAGGCCAGTATTGAAAGTGACAAACAATCTTAAATCCACCAAAAAAAGAAAAAGAGGAAAGAACTATGTCTATTTTGTCTGACATCTACTAAAAACACAAGATTAAACTTAAAGTTCCACCTTGGGAATTCAGGCAACACCAGAGTTTTCAGCTCTGAGGCCAGAGGATCGTTACATGTCTTGAGTTTAAAACACACCTCCATCTTAAAAAAAACTCTCAAAATGCCTTCCTTCTCTATTGGATTCCAAAAGGCTCTACTTTTGAAAGTATGTCAGACAAAAGGTCTGGCCTCTAGTCATAACAGTCACACAGTCGGACCTTATGATGACACCACCCCTCTCTACTAACACACCTAGCTCCCCCTCAACACTCCTCATTCCTCTTTATTTCAGTGGGACACAGTCAGATAATCTACTGGTGCAATATTCAGAGGATGGGAGCCCGGTAATTAAAAACCAGCTCCCCCTGAGGCCTTTGTCCTTGGTTTTTGGCAAGGAAGTTTCTAGAGGCTTCCCTGGAGGGTGGTGGTGGGGGCAACAGCTGGCCCGCCTGGCAGATTGCAAATTCATCTGTCTCTGTATCGCTGCCGTGGCATTTTAATGGTCCGGCTGGTTCTGCATTTCAATAAGCAGAGTTGGGAGTGCAGACACACTGCTCAAACGGAAAGCAAAAAAAAAGCCAAATTTCTCATTTTACTTGCAGTGAAATTGGCAACAAGACACTTGACAAACCAGAGAGCTGCTATTAGGATTAGTGGTTTTGGTTAATATCTTTCTTTTTTTTTAATCTTAAAAGGACCAGTGCGTAAGATTTGGGGGGAACTACCTTTAAATGAATTAAGAAGTGTCAAAACAAGTATCACCCAAAATTTTTATTTGCTAATATTACTGACAACTAATTGAGTCTATCATTGAAAAACATGGCCAAACACTTGCTCATTATAGCTTCTCGAAAAGAGGGCACGCTGTCATTGGTTGACTAGTCACCCTGATGCTCTAATATCCACTCTGCAACACTGAGGAACACTGGGAAGCGTCCACTCAACATACATATTATCGCACTACTTAAAACATCCAAGTCCGTTTGTCCTGTGCAATCATTTTTACATCTGATTCCAGCTTCCTGAAATCTTTGGGTTTTAGGCAGTTAGTCCGACCCAAAAAAAAAAAGGAATGTGAAGACATCGATTTGGGTTCTAAGATATTGTGATCGAGTATTTTTCACATTTTTTTCCCCCAAAAATAATTCAATAGAGTAATCGATAATGATTAAATGATGATGAGTCACTGGCTGCTGCAGCAGTAAACTGAAGTTTCACAGCTCAGGGAAGCCTATTTTATGCAGACAAAACAAAAACAAAAACAAAAAAAAACAACAAGATGACAAAGCCTTTTTCCTCACATTACAAACTGAATTTCCTCCACAAGTCAACAAGCTGAAACTCCTCCTCCTCTCGTCCTGCTCGGCACTGAGGCTGAGCCATCCTCTCTGCATTAGACACTTCACTTTTCCAGCATGAATGCCACTCTTTCTTAGTGCTGCAGTTTATTCACTGCTAAAGCAACTGCTAATGCAATGCATCTGAAGGTATTTCTAGGACATACTGTATAATAGCACTATGTGTACTAATTGCAGCACCCTTTGAAATTTTGGGTGCCTTTGCAAAGTGATACTTAAAAAAAATAAATCTTCATATTGAACTACACAAAAAGTAATTTGAAAAACATGCTGTACTGTTCCAGTCTGTATTTCGTAGGGAACAATTTGGTGCTAAAGCAGGATGAGATGCCCTCCTCTGTCTCACAAACACACACGCACAAACACACACACAAGCAGCAGCACTGAGAGAGGTCAGTGGATAAAGTGCATCCCCCCAGATATCTGACATTTTCTGTGTGCTGTGTTTTTTTTACTGGAGGATATGAGTTGTGTTTCTGTTACTATGTGGGGACAGAAAACCCAAAGAGATGACAGAGGTGAAGGGAGTGGAGGGTCAGACACTCAGGGGTTCGGCCAATGAGAGAAGACCTGTGTATGGACGTGAATAAGGTATGTGAATTGTTCTATGTGTGGACAAGTTGCTATGTTTTCTATCCTCTTACTTGTTACTTTTGAGAAAAAAAGCAGCCTGTAGTACAGTACAGAGGTGCGCACACACACACACACACACACACACACACACACACACACACACACACACACACAGTGTCACACTTCCTTTTCTGCCTGCAGTTTCCTTCCCCTGCATCTTCAAAATAAAAGTGCACATGAATGAATAATGAAGAGGTTTCTATTTTGGAGCAAATGTTAACATCCATTTTAATTGCATCCTATTTATAAACTTCAAATAAACTCTCTGAAACCTTGTTGCTTCTTCAGACTCAGCTCAGGGTTTCCATAGCGACACTGTGCCTCTTAAGTCCTGATATTCAGTTAGGAAGATGCAGAGAGACAATGGAGACACTCTACTGTAACCAGGGAAGGAGGACTGGATCGCTGGCAGCCTCATCCATCATTACGTACACAGATTGACAGCTAACCAGAAATCAGGTATTAAACTTTTTGTGGACAAAATGCCAGTGACCACATTTCAGTTTATTTTGGATGCAACCAAAGGTTAAACATACAAGTACACAGTACAGGGAACACCGCTTTTGTGAAACTGATCCAAACACATACATTTCTAAATAATCCATTAATACCTACAACTAACATGTTCACTCACTAAGTGCATAGCACATGCCAGTGTACACACAGCAGAAGCATTCACTCCAAACACAAGCCACATACTGTGTCTTCATACCGATTGACTGTAAAACCTTCATTTTGCAATCGGTAACCCAGTTGGCTGAGCTTTGTAGTCTTTGTTGCGTCGTACTGTGAAGGTGTGCTTTAAACAGAAATGTTGAGGCTGGGAACCTGCACTGAAAGCTCAAATCTCAATTATTAACCTGATTACAAAAACCCCCTTTACACCTTGCATTAAAATGTGTTTTGAGTGATCAGACTGCAACAGGAGTAAATGCACCCAAGATGCACTGAGGACGAATCGTGATCCAGTCAGTCAAACCAGAAGCAGTCAGTCCACATTGAACAAAAGTGTGACTGCTGTTGCATTTTCAATCCACATACAACAACTACGTGGGCGGAAAAAAAACTTCTTCTTAAGTACCAAATGCTCACATCACCAGTGAAAGTGCATGTCTCATCTGGAAAACACCGGTCGCAGTCTTCTACAAATAAAATCAAAAGTTCGACAGGATTAGAAGAAGCTGGACAGAGCTCAATTGGATCTCAATGTAGACACTGGAGACACATAATAATACCAGTTGTAAATATAATCAGGTTAAATCATATCTAGGTACAATCTGGGTATGAGATGCAATTTAATGCAAGGTGTAATTTTCCCATGCACGGCAGTAAACTGAACAGCATTGGATCTTATCTGGTAAAGATGAGCCACCTCTTAGCTACATATACACTGCTAAAACTCATCTAAAAAGATTAAAGCTTTTTCATCCACTTGTTTGTTTGTCTATGTTTGTCACTGACTTCACCTTTTGTGGCGAAGAAGCTGCGACCCAAGCTGTCCATGTGACAAGTACTGTCAGGATTACTCCCTGATTAACACTGGGTGTACAGATTAGACTGCTGGCTTGGACCCAACATAGGTTATTGAGGTTTAAATGACACACAGGTCACACACCCCAGCGAACACCCAACACATAGTTACTGTTTTTTATTTTTTTCCATTCATTCACTCTCTTCCTCCCACTTTGGCAACAGTAGTAAAGTTAAATGCCACAGAGGAAGAACTAGCCATATCAATGATGGCCTGAGGCGAGCTGCTGGACCATCACTACTAAATAACTGCCTAACACAGTCAGGCCTGGTGTGCTACTACGGGAAATGCTGCCTCAGGATAGAGTGAGAAAGGAAGAGCAAATGAGGGGAGGTAGGAGGAGGGAGGAAATATGCTAAGGAGCCAAGGGGGTAATTTGACTGTCTTATGGTATTTAATTCAGCAAAAATGCCCTGAGAGAGAATTAGAGAAGCTGGCTGTACATCTGCTGGCAGAGCTTTAGTACCTGAGGTCTGCAGGGAGGTTAACAGTAAAAAACAGGTTTGTCCTCCACTGTCCGTCAAGGTGCTTGTCTTTGTCCTCTATGTATGAATAGCTAAAGCAAGAATATTGGTGCAAATTATGCCAAATCAAATTAGAAAGGATGAAGAGACAAGAAATAAAAAACATCTTTAGATATCCATTTAGTGCCGTAGTCAGGAAAGTGGATTGAAGCAGCTCCAAAGCCAATACTTTAATGAGCTCCAGTCTGTCACAATCAAATCCTTTCTGAACAGGAGAGAGACTGTCTGCAGTTCAACGTGGCAGCTGTGGCGAGCTCAGTCAGTTGTCTGACAATGTTAACCATGGAAGAGGAGAGACGTGGACCCATCAAAGTCTGAGACCGGAAGATGTAGACGTAGGGATTCTTTTTCACACAGGAAAGCAGGAAATCTGGCACCGTCACTTTTATAAACATTGACAAATGTCATTCATCATTACTTAAAAAAATGCAACAAATGTAATAATGTGTTCATTGTACAGAGCTTACTTGATGTATTACAATAAGACTCAGTGAATGTCTTTGTTTTGGTTGCCAGACAGCAGGAAACTAATAAGCAATAATAGCTTTCAAGAGACTAATTTTTTCATGTCAATGGGACTACAAATGTCGCTTATTAGATTAAATGCGGGTGATAAAAACCTGTACTGTATATATTTCCATCTTTACATTGACAGGCTCTTTATTCAACAATTTCTGCTTCAAATAAAACATTCCGGATAAAAGTTTTATTAAATGTAGTTGTGGGAAGTTTAGCTTTTCTTTTGATGTACCTTCTCAAATCCAGAATATAATCATTTGGATTAAAATGATTCAGACTAAATGACCCAATTCCTTCACATTTATTTACTTCTGACCATAAAGAATTGTGAGATTGGGAATATGGAGGAGAGAGGTGGTGCTGTCGATCACTGCTGGCAGTTCATCAATCACAGATTTAATGATCATTACAGTGGTCCAAGTGAATCAATAACTAGTGGCTCACTTCAGCGCCTGATGTGAGAGCTGTCAATCTATATTTCTACTCTGTCAGATTCTTGTTTAATATTCCATTTATACTTTTTAAATATGTCATACTTGAGAGTCCTTTAACTCCCTATCAGTATAACTGGTTCAAAAAATTCCTTCACCTCAACACTGGCAATCACTCTAAAAACTGTGCAAAAAGAGTGCAATTAGCAATAATGGCCTTTTCAGGGGGCTGCTTTCTGTGATCAATTTCAGTGAGTCACATTCTGCCTTTATCAGAAATATACCTCCAGGTTGAAATATACCATAGTTTTCCAAGTGGAAAACATGACAAGTATTCCTTATTAGTTTAACAACAACCCATGCAACTTTACCACCATTTAAAATTCTTCTTGACCGGGCAGGCAGAAGCATTACCTGCCAAATCAGCAACATAGCCAATTCATAGATGTTGTTAGCCATAGAGATGCTATGGTGCTCAAGGGCGAGGTGGGATTTCACAAAGTGGTTTCTTAGTTGCAGAGTCAGCCTTATTCAAGACAAAAAGAGAGAGCAATGATGCAACAGAGACTAAAAGGACAACAAGAGAAAAATTGCAGAAGGAGACTTTTCAAACTGAGAGTGGAGTGCTGAGCATTACTTGAAACCAGTGAAACCAATGTGCTCATTTTAGAGATTCAAAGCACTTAGAAAAGATGGAGGTGAAAGCTCTCAGTCGAGTGGCCACTGATGGATAGAAGATGTACCTATGGCAATCACCAGGTCCAAAGATGAAATGGAAGTACTGAACTCTGAAAAGCGGCTGATAAAGACTTCCTGTGATTCAACATTTTAGGCATTGTCAAATGTTCCAATCCAGGGCACCCTGCAATGAGCGAGCAGGTAAGTGTTCTGTTTATTGCTCTGAGGCACTTTGACAGGATTCAGGTCCACAGTGGTAACTGAACCTGTGACTGTTTTCTTACTGGATGGACAATGTAACTCTTAGTAACAATACAATTAGAGAAACAGTGGTATTTCTAAAATAAAAGACACCATGTTGTGCTAAAATGTCTCTACTGTCACTCTCCTGAGAGGTTCTCACAGTATAATATATATGCAACTGCACGGACTTTCTGCAGCACCCCTGTGTGCTTCCATGATCAGTGACTACATTTACTCTGCATTACAGCTTGCTCAAATTACACAGTATCTATAATCGCCTCTCAAACAAGGGGTATTGACTGATATTGAAGCAGTTTCTACTTTTATTTTCTATAGATGTAGACTGCAACAGCCTGGTATTTTTTGTCTTGTTTTTGAAATTTTTCTTAGTAATAAAAAAGTAATGTTTCTGTTATGTTTCTAGGTTAGCTCTTCTTCACCTCATAACACAGAGTGCAACTATAATACAGACAAAGTCTAGAAATTCTGATTGTGAATGAAACTTTTGGGTGTTGAAGTTGGTGTTGGCAATATTGGAGAAACCAGTAAGTGTAAGTTGGATTTTGAAAGTATCCAGTATCCCTTCAGGCCTACCTCTAGAGATGTCAGGGGGTATGGACTGTGTTACAAGCGCAACACATTGTTGTCATTGCTAAACCATATCCCACTACCTAATGTCTCACATGTTAAAAAATATTATCATACTGAACATAAACAGCCAACATGGCTATCGTCAGTACTCTCAGTTGTCAAGCTACCATGTTAGTATTGTGATATTTTTTAGCTCACTAAAGTTTTAGCAATATATTTTCTGAGCCTTGTGAAGACTGCGGTCATGCCCAATCAGTGCATGCGCAGAGCAATCCCAGAGCACCACTACTACACCAGATTCGTAACCAGAAAATCCCTCATTGCTGAGCTAGGGAAAGATGAGAAAATGAGAACTTGTCTTTCAAGAAAAACTACCTCCATTGTGTTTTAACTGAGACATTAAACCTGCATAGCCAGCACAAGAGCATGGTTATTAGGTGAAAGTGTGAACATGTGCTGTTACTGAAGAAGAGACAGCATGCTCACTTTTACGCCATGCTAGAGGGGTTGTAGGGGTTGCAATCATGGCCTGTCAGTTGGTCAGTCCACCACTTTCATCCAGACTGACATATGAAATGGCCCAGAGGATGAATCCCAATGACTTGATGATCTCCTGCAGATATTTAGCTCAAAGCGCCACTATGCCCAAGTACATCCTCAGAGAGCCACTAGAGTCTTGTTCATGGATAAATACATGTTTAAAAATGTTGAACACTGCACTTTACATACTGTATGAGCACACAAATAGGCCTTGCCTAGATCAACACCTGTCAGCTATCAGGCCACAGTCACAGCCTACGTTTTCAAAGACAGACTGAGGCCATGCAAGATGTATGAGGGTGTGTTGGTGTGTGGATGAGTGTGTCCTCCTTATACCATCAAAGGCTTTTGGTGGGCACCGCAAGGCTCCACCATTAGCACAAAGAGGCAGGAACTGGCTTCCCCTCCAAACTATGATTTCCCCACCTCAAAAGAGGGTCAGGTGGTCTTTTCTCAATCAGGACGGAAAGAGGACGGGAAAAGTGGCAGGACAGAAAGAGAAAGAGGAAGTGAGGAGAGTACTGCCATTTGTGGAAATAAAAGGGAATTCCTGATATAGTGTCAGTCATGAATATTGAGCACGTCTGGACCGGGGAGCTGCTCTTGGTTTGACTGAATAGGTAGTGTGGATGAAATGCTTTCGGGTAGAAGGAACAAACACTAATTTCCATTCCAAAACTAGACATCAAGCATAAGAAAAAAACTGGTAAAAAATCCAAAAACTGGCTACTCTGTACATGGCTGCTGGCATGAATAGAAAACACACTCAATATATACAAACACATAAAGGACTCAATATTGTAGATTAGAATATTATCAAACTTTATACCATAGAACAACATCTTTTTCATTCAATGAGCATTTTTCATAGCGCTGTGCTTAAATAGCATAAAACAAAGGCTTCACAGTGCTATAAATCTTTTCAAAATGATTGTCTTGTGCTGATAGGCTTATACACACGACATTCAAGGTAATACCTGTGTAAATACAAAATGTCTTGCGTCGCTTGTGCATGAAAATAAGACTACCCTAAACTAATTTTACTGAAAAAGATCTCTACAGCAACAGGAACCGTTTTTCATCCTTTCTCTCTTGCTCCCTCCTTCCTTTTTCTTCCCTAACCCTCCTCCTCCTTCTCCCACTTATAGCATATCATCCCTTCTTCCCTCTCTCACTTTCATCTTCCTCTTCCAATTCAGTATGTCTGCTTAGCCACTTCACCTATGCTGCCATCTTTTCTCTCTCCAACCAGTTCCTTTCTGTTCTTTTTGTCAGTGTTCTTCCAGTACTCTCTTCTATCTTCTCTTGCTCGTTTCTCCACTAAGCCACTCAGTAAAGACAGTGGGGTTATGGCTGTTTTGAAGCTCACCTGCAGTCTAAGTGAGTGCATGAATTTCAAGGGCCAATTTAAGACCAAGAACAAATGATCAGGCTCTATAATGAGGATACTGTTCACGCAGAGAGAGGACATGAAGGCATGCATTAACTAAAGGAAAGGCGTTCCGAGTTGTTACCTAGAAAATGCCACCTGATCAGCAATCTGCTGGTTCAGAGGCAAATGAAGAGTTCAAAACCTGAAAATTCAATCTTGGCTTTGTTTGCTTCCATATTTGGTGCAAAGAATTCACTATTGTCATATTTCTACAGTGCATTTGCTTTAAAAGTTGGATGGGATGGATGTCTGCCCCTGTCTTTAAACATAGAACAGAAAGTGTATCAGAACTGAGCTGAGAAGACAAAACAAAAAACATTTAATCTAGACCGAGAGTTGCATTAACTGTGCACACACATGCAAGTATGTTACGCCTGTGATTCTAACTCTTCACATTCATTGAACTTGGAAAGTAACTGGTACTGTATATCAAAACATCTTGTGCAACTTCACAATGTTTGCTCAAGCAAATGAGAAGTCTAACTGGCAGCCACACAGTCACAAGCCCACACCTCCACACTCTTCATTACTCCTTAAAGTAGGTGCCAAGTGGAGGAAATAGGAGGGTGCCTCTGGAGAGTTGTACTGGTTATGAATGAAAGTTGGCTAACTGCTTGCTACAGGAACATACACATTTCACAAAAGCAACTACACAGACATGTGAATGTCTACTATTTTCATTTTTATTGGGGTTGGCAGCAACAACAAAACCATAGCCTTTGACAAATTTTAAAAATAAAAAAATAGATACTGTGTAATTTTACTCACTCTGCCCCCTACTCAAAACATCAGCAGCCTAGTTGATGTAACACAAATGGGTGCGCCATACTTTTGTCAGAGCTTGTCTGACTTTTTTGGCTGTACAGCAGATTAAAAACAGACAGACACACACACGTTATATACAGTATACTCATATACAGTATATTGTGTAAAGGTTTAAACATAATTTAATAAATAAATACATATTACTCTGTAATTAATTAAAGTCTTTTGACTAAAAGCCCCAATCAATGCACTTGAAAGTAAGACGACTTGTTTAAACAAGATAACAGTTTTGATTTTTTACCACTTCAGTTTGGTCAGTGTAATACAGACATGTACAAACAATTTAAATACTCATTCAGTGGCTCTTGGATTTTTGAAACCTTGAGCCAAGACACGTATTTCACGTAACCCGCTACAAAAACTCACCAAAGGAATGAATATTTGTGCAACTTCTGACCAAATACTGTAATCTCCACTTGAATGGAGTATTCCAACTTCTACATTATATGGTAACAACTGAGCTATTTTATTTTAGGCGATTACAGAATTTTGTTTTCTTTTGTCTTATATGTTGTTTGTCACCACATTATGAAGATAATACAGCACTTATTCAGATCCTATAAATTTCTCTACTACCCCACTGCACTATGCTCCAAAGGAGCACCAAAAACACAAGCTATCAAAAATTAAAAAAATATTATTGTAACACTAGTATTTGACACAACTATGCTGTGGTTCCCTACTGTTATTCCACAGATATGCCAGGTCACATGGCTATAGAAGGGAATTCACAAGACTTAGACAAATCTGCTGTCTCTTCTTATCTTACAAATATGATGTAGACGTCAGGTAGTAGAACATTTGCCTACTTGAAGTCCAAGTCAGATCGACTGTGATAAATGAATGACTTGGCCCATTCTTGGTTAAGTGGAAACCTCTGAACTTTTCACAAAGTCATCAAAAACTCCAATGTCCAATGACAATGTACCTTCAGATGTGTACATGGTCACAAGGTACGTTCATGTAGCTGGAAAATGTTTTTAAAAAGTGCAGCATGTTAATGTAACAACAATTACTTCTCAACATCTTTTTTTTTCACTTTTCCTACAAAATACATCTTTAGGCACGTATACAGAACAATCTGTAATGCATTAAAGCTGCATAAAGCAATATTTTTTTTTATTCTAACACTGAATCAAACAACTCCTGGTTATGTTAATGGGTGATGAATGAAGATGATCCCACTACGAACCAACACCCCATACTGCAGCTTTACAGAGCTGCTTTTACCTCACTGATAGTTATCACACTCGTCTGAACCAACAAAACCAAAACGACAGCACATACAGTCTATA
The DNA here is from genome assembly GCA_037975065.1 of Chaetodon trifasciatus. NCBI lineage: Eukaryota > Metazoa > Chordata > Actinopteri > Chaetodontiformes > Chaetodontidae > Chaetodon > Chaetodon trifasciatus. Next base: position 3,933,424 of record JBBMOE010000046.1, on the reverse strand, counting down.
GCATGGGCAGCCACTCCCAGCACATGATTATTTCAAGTTAACAGTAGGCTACCTGCCTCATGTGAAACTGTTGAGAGCCAAAGTAAATGAGCAGCTAGTAAAGAAAGTAGAGCATGTAGATTAACCAAAAAAGATAGAGATATTCTTCTGTTGGTGATGTTGGTTTATCAAACCCTGATTTCAAAACAATACTGTCCTTACATTCATCTGGGGGCCAGAAAGACCCTGGTATTGAATGGTCATGTTGCTTCTTTCTGCTGGATTTGTGAGTAGCAAAATCATTGCAAACACGCCACTAAAATAAAATAAGCTAAAGGCTTATTATATTAGTCTTTCTGCTCCTAGTAGTCAAAAATCACTTCATGCAGCTTTAAAATGAGGAATGAGTTACACAAGGTACTGTTAAGCAGCATAGAATGCAGTTACAATATCAAGGGGGCTGAATTTGCTGTGTCACTTGGTTTCTAGCATGGACATATACATATACACTACAAGCAAGGCCTAAACCACAGATGACACTACTACATGAGCAAATTGAGAAATCAGTATATGTCATTAGCTATAGTGCATGGCTGTATTCATGTCAAATGAACTATGCTTTGACACTGATCCAATAATTAGGGGAATGTACAAGGTAAATTGACTGGAATGACTTTACTACTGTGCTGTAGCAAAGGAGGAGTACCATAACCAAAGCAAGTCTGAAGGTTCCTTAACAACACACTTTGTATATCAAAAGCCCCAGACTATGGAACAGTCTTCAGATTTTACCAAGCTGGAATGTGCACAGTAAAAGAACAAAGGACTATAACATTTTACCAGAATCTCAAATAAGATGCCCACAAACAATCCATTTTGGACATCATTTCCAACACCTGTCCTTAGCCCATCCAAGCAGAGTCATCTGTTGCTTGGGCACAAACATGGAAAAAGACAATTCAATAAGCCAAGTTACCAATTTTATTTGTTCTCCAAATTGTCTGTGTAATTCACAGTCAGGTTTGACATGTGAGAAGTGCATACCAAGTACTGTGTTCATTCACAAAAGCACTGGGAAGTCTGTAAATATTAAGGCGTGTCGATTGAGGGCAGCAGAATCGGTACAGCTGATGGAGAGCGGGACAAATTAAAAGAAATGAGGATTGTACGGCCAGTAGTTTAACACAGGATAAGCTACTCATTGCAGTGAACCTTTATTTCAACCAAGCATGTAATTTCAGATCAGTTAAGTTTTAACCTTAACGTGACCTCCAGACAGATCACATCACATTAACCTGTGCCCCATCCACTGCTGCTGGGAAATAAAATCCACTGTAATCTTTAAGAAAGGTAACTGCGTCAAACATGCAAAGCATCCCAAACCAAGCTACATCCTCAGCTCTGCCTCTGTCACTTTTCTTACCTACAAGTGACACAGCAGTGTGAGTCAGTTAAAAGCAACAATCAGGAGGAGCACCTAAAAATAATGATATCCTTGAGACAGCTTATTTAAAGGATTCTGTTGGTGAAGTAAAAAATTGAACCCGCTTTTGCATTACAAATAACAATATAACATTTATAATTAGATCACGGTGTTCCATTTAGCCAATTCTGTTCACTATCCAGTATACATGGCCCTCTGTATAACAAGGGAAGAGGCATGTAATATTTATTTGCTTGTTAGACATGGCTGCCATGATAGGAGTGGGAATCCTGGCACTGATGGGCCATTTCATGAACACAAGGGGGGACAATTGGGGGGAAAAAAAACTTCTGTGCTGAATAGTTATCCACCAGGAGCATCAGTTCACTGCCCTCAATATAGAGGCCTCCGAGTCAACCAGACACATCTTTTGTCTGAATTCTGGAAATAAGTTGCTTTTTAGAAGGGGTGTGCCAATCAATTGGAGACCAACCAAAATTAGTTAATATTTAAAACTGGTAAACAATGGAGGCAGCATGTTATCTGTGGAAAATCTGACATAGGTCACAAAGTTCAAGCTGTTGAAAAATTGGCTGTCTTCATAATGGATTAGTAACTAGTCATGTGAAAACTTAATTAATTCCCGTTTGGGGGATTTAAAGGTTTCAACACTCCTCTTAAATTTTATACTTGTTTTAGTTTTAGAGTCCTTTGGCTAAAGTTTTACATGTACACAGCGCTATATTGGAGTTTTACCATGATTGCTGTGTATTATATTATGTACCATAACTTGCAGATGGGCTGAACAATTTTATCCAAATTTGGACCAACTGTTTGATTGGTGATTGGTCAATCGATCTATTAATAGAAAAAAAATGTGACAGGACACTTGACCAGTGCATCTCTTTTTGCATCTCTCCAGTTCACCTGCTCACATCGGGTTTACAGATTCAACACAAAATACTTTGCAAAAACAGACTGCTCACTCCTCAGAAAACAGTCAAGGCCATACATCATCTGTTATTTATCAGCAGCATAATGGCTGTTGTCATTGTCACTGTGTGTTCATACTGTTAAGAAGTCAAATATTCATCTACAACCTTTAAACAGGTTGGTGACCATGAGTGTAGGTTATCTTGTCTCTTTTAATGACAGTCATAGACAGTACAGAGACATCGAATATTGGGTTGATCTCATTTTACAACCCCAAACAAAAATTAACAGGCATTAAATAGTGTGGTCACATTTATGTCTGAGAAAATACGTGTGAATCTTTTTGAGTTTACACTTCTGTTTTCCCACTATGCCTGACCTTGCTGATGACATACAGTGAGATGTGAAGGCTTTGAAAGCCAAAGGGAGACTACTTTTTATGTAATCCACCGTTAAGTCACATACCATACAATAAAAGCCATTGTAGAGGGCCCATCTCATAGAATCTCTGTTTAGATACTGCACCCATCTCTACAAAAAACTTGTAATGCAATAAACCATTGTTTATTGTGACCAAGGCAATGTCACTGGTATCAGTTGACAGTTTGGTTAAGCCCTGCCAATTTAACTGAAAGTTAACTAGCCACTAAGGTTGTTAAGATTCATGTTTCCCATTCATAGATTTCAGGAGCATCCTTGTCCTGTCAAAGTCATCCCTTCAGATGGAGCATGAGTTTGCCCTCTTCCTTGGTTTAGGCTCCCCAAAGTCCCTGTCATCTGCTGCACAGTGGCTGAAGGAGCACATCGTCTGTGAGAGCCTACGCATGCCCAGGCGGAACACACTGTTAGACAGGCTGTAGATGACACAGTTGCAAAAGCTGTTGCTGATGGCCAGCCAGGTGGTGATGAAGGAGAGGGCAGGGCTATCGAGCACATGAGAGCTCTCTAGCAGGAAGTAGATTATGTAGGGCAGCCAAAGCATATAGAAAACACTGGTGATGCGGAAGAGCACCATCGCATAGCGCCGATCTGGTCCATGCCCTCCATGATGTCCACCGCCACCCCCCTCACCAGCCTCCATTTCCTGGCTGGGGAAACGTGCACGCCGTTCACTGATCTCCCTGTTGTGCTGCTGGCAAATGCGAAAGATATGGTAATAGGTAAAGCAAACCACAAGTGCAGCGGGCGCATAGAGCAAACACACCACAAAGCCTGTAAAGAGGGCAGAGGTGGGCCAAGAGTGAGCGCACCACTCAAAAATGTCTCCATGATAACCTGGCTTACCCCACCCAAAGAAGGAGGGCAAGAAAACCAAGCTAGAGTAGACCCAGATTAGGGTGATGCAGCCTCGTAGCCGGCATGGCGTCACCAGCTGGTTATAAGATAGTGGTTTAGTTATGGCCAGATAGCGGTCCACACTGATACAAGCCAAGCAGGCCATTGAAACACTCTTCAGAACAGAGATGACATAGCTGAAGACCTGGCATGTGATGGGCTCCTGGACACCTGCTGGGTAGTGAAGCAGAGACAGGGTGGGCACCAGGCAGCTAAGACCCACCAGCAGGTCAGCGTAGGCCATGGTCTGGATGAAGTAACTGGTGGTGTAGTGGTGTAGCAGAGGGGCACAATGGAACACGAAGATCACCGTCAGGTTCCCTGCAATAATGAGCACTGTCAGAAGTACAATGACAGCAGTCTCCAGGACGCAAGCCCCGAGGCCTTCGTTCAGGCCCCAGCCCAAAGGACAAGAGAGGTTGGAGGCCCTGCCAGGAAAGAAGTCTCCATGGCTGCTGTTGGCAGTGAGCACCGGGTCCGTTGTCAGTTCAGACTGGTTCATTGTTCTGGGTGCTATCCAGGTGGGTCAGGTTTGTGGTGTGCCACCCATAAGGCAGCTGGCCTGAAACTGGAGAACTGTCTGCCCCCCACCCACTCTACAACGGGTGTCTGCAGCCTCCCTTGGGTAATGGAGCTCGATACTCTCTAGCACACTCACTCTCTCTTTCACCTTACTCTCACATAGCTGGGTCTCAATCAAATGAATACTGACTGCAGAAAAATCAATACAGCCTCTGGGAGGGTAGGACAACCCGTTTAGCTCTCCTTTTCCAATCACTCATGGTTAGTGAAAGTAGTGGGTGGGTAACAGTCAGGAGTAGAGAGAAAAAAAAGCTGTATTCCTTCAGTAGACCTAAAGCAGGGTAGCATTAATGCTGTGGCCAGTATCTATCCCACAGGCGAATCTCCCTGCTGCTTTGGCTGCCAGTCTGTGGCCTCATCTCCTCATTCTAATGAGGGTTGCCACCAGGAGGCTGAGGGCATAAACTGTCTTCACAAGGGCAGAGAGCATAGAAGATCCAAGCAAGGACACCATATGAAGAGGTTAAAGCATGAAGCGAAGCACAATGCTCTTCTCTCTTGACGGGTCCTGACAGGAGATCAAATAAGAAAGCAGCATATGGCTCCTATTTCACAGCTACAGATCAGATTAAGTTTGGTGAGCACAGTTTCCTTTCAAAAAATCCATTTTATGGAACCATTGCTTAGGGAGAAAAAAAAGGTTCTTAGGAGTCTCTCCTGGTGTATAGCAAAGTCTGGAGAAGAAAATTACATCCATTTCCGTGAATCAACCCTTGGGTTCAATCCAAAGTTTCACTGTACATCAGAGCTAGTGTGTTTACTATGTAACTGCAGGCTTCCCTTATTTTGGTGGTCCTCTGGTCAGTGTCTGGAGCCCATGTATGCCCAGCTATTGTCTGAATCAAAACACAGACACAGGCTAGAACAACATGGGGATCTCCGCAGGAGATAATGTCACAGCTCTCTCAGCACACATGGCGCTGGGGGAAAATGTGTTTACAAGGCATCCCTAGGCAGAATGAGGTATAAAAACCAAGTGCATCAAAATGTCTGGAAGAGTTCTGCCATACGAGTGATTTAAACTTTAAATCAAAATGTGCAAACTTGCCTCTCAGTGTTCTCGACTGCAAGTTGCAAAAGAAAAACAAATGTAAAAGCACAGCAGTTGATGAAAATGTTGAATGTCAGACTCCCATGCAGGCAGGTGGAAGGACTCTCTTGGAGCAACGAGAGGCCAGCTGAATAACTCAGTGCTCCACTCACTTGGACTCCTCAGCAATCCTGTGGCTGGCAGACACTTGAAGAGAGGGGTGTGGGGATCAATCGGCAATCCACTTATTTATCCCATAAACTTGTTACTTGCATTTTTGTTAAGACGTTCTCAAGCATTGACAGCGGAGGCTTAGCACCTTCTCCTAAAGTGCTTAATGTAACCATAGATTTTCTAACTTGCCTTAGTCCTTTGAAATATGCGCTCTGTTTAGTTGTAGATGTATGGGGTCCTACAACTCCTCTCTCATGGTATCTGTCGCCCTGAACAAAACACTGGCAGCGCAACAAAAGGGAAATCCACTCTAGCAACATAAAGAAAAGACCCAGTCCCAGTCGGAGTCCCAGTTTTAAGCACTGTCCTCTGCAAACGTCCCCCTTTTAATTCCATCAAACAGGACAACCCACATTTTTGAGAAATAAATCCTTAGATCCCGGCAGAACGAAAGATGAATGCAATGCATCTGTCAAAAGCAGCAAGTAAAAAGCAAGAAAAAAGATGACTGCGCTGATGGAAATGAGTTAAATCTGCAGCGAGGGAAGCGAGGGAAGCGAGGGGACGAAGAGTCCCTCAGCCCTGGTGCAGTGAGAAGGAGAGATGCTGTGACTGGCTTACACTTCCCTCCCTCCCTCTCCACACAATCTCTCTAGCTTGCACACTCAATCTCTCTCTCTTTCCACACACACACACCCACCAAACACACACACACACACACACACACACACACACACACACACACACACACACACACACACACACACAC
>JBBMOE010000046.1:3899115-3926824 GCA_037975065.1 Chaetodon trifasciatus | reverse complement strand
CCCCACCCCCCCACGTCTCCCTTCTCCAAACATCTATATAGCCCCTAGTACGTTTAAAAATCCAGGTCTATTTCATTCCTCCATGAAACAACCAATACCATGAAAATATATCATGAAATAAAGCACCAGAGTAAAAAATAGCTAGATGTACATTTAGTGATGTACTTATGTGTCACTCATAACACTGTCTCTTTGGAGGAAAAAGGAAGTCATTAGCCTCAGCTTCAGAAAGCCACAGCTTTCTTAAATACATTAGTACTATAATGTGTACAGAATGACACTTAACCTTCATAATCCCATGGACCATCTTGGACAACTAATCCTAGTAAAACGAGTCCTCCTCCTTATCCAACCCGGCTCCAGATTGTTCTGGATACTTTATTTATTCTTTATTGAACCAACAGCTTAACACGCTTATGTCTGCACCTTAGGCACAGTCGCTCGACATTTCGGACGGTTGGGAGCATTACCTGGCCAGCAGACAATAACAAGGATCAAGTGACAGTGAATTGGCTAAAATCAAGGACAGATGGAAAGAAACTGTCAAACATCAACATCAACAGCCGGACAAGAGAATCTTACAAACAAGAAAACTGGGCGCAATTATGTTAACTTTATTGTCTTCTCCTTTTTAACTATTAGAGTCAAATGGAGGTACTGAGGAGTGGCCAGCTACAAGTTGAATAGAAAAAGGCTGCTTTGGAAAACACCACAACACCTGGCCTCTTCCAGGAAGGGTAGTGTGCTTTGATTATTTGGAAAAAACAAACAAACATATGTTTGAAAGGAGCAAACACGACAAGAACTACATCTATCACACAGGAGGTCGAGTTTTGACCAATGAGGGACCACCATTGTTTGAACATTTAAAGCTGCACTCTGCAATCCTTAATGGGCAAAGGGAAACATTACAATATTCACTTATGTAAATGTGTCTACTTTGACTAAATTCTAGAAGAGTGCTTGGTCAAATCCACGCAGTAAGTCACATATCAAACCCACAGAGCAAAACAATGTGCTATCTGAATGGGGGGGGGGGGTATGTCTTTCACAGGAAGAGCCATGCACAGACAATGGCTGAACCTAGACCTCTCCTTGAGAAAGATGTAATGCAACGTGAGAGTATAATACAGGAAAAAGATGGCATGCAGCCAATCCAATTCCTTGACACACCACTTGTGACAGAGCATTCAGAACAATGAAAACGCCTTACACAGACTCTGCGACTTCACATATCGAGGCAGTAGCCACTGGAATCTAATCCAAAAGAGTGCCTAGTTGCATCTTGGTTTAACCATGTCATTACTTTACAGACAACCTGTATCTCTAATTCAGGTAAGCCAAAAATGTTTATTTTATCAATACTCAGGAAATCAAACTTATTGGTATTTTGAGTTAAATGTTGTAAAGTGAGGGGGTAAAAATGTACTACATGAAATGTATATGAGGATAGGACTTGGTCAGCTGTTACAGGTGTTAATACTATCATTACTTTATCAAGATAAAAGCAGCAAAGCAATGACAGATCTTTACACATTGATGGAAGCTGATGCACTTTATGAGGCCAAAGTCTGACAATAATCCACTTTAGTGAAGTAGAATATCCCATTAAGCTTTAATACAGTGTGTTCATACAATGTGATTGTGAACTGGAGTACAAGTGAGCCTGCTATGTATTGCCATGGAGACCAAATATTCTTGTGTTGGTTAATTTGGTAAGTTAGGAGAGACAGCAAGATGGAAAACCGGAGAGAGGGGTCAGAAAGGGAGAAAAACTAAAAATAAAAAGAGACAAAGGGAAGACTAAAAAAAGTTCTGCTGTCACTATGGAAAGAGCCAGTCAATGGAGATCTCTCAGCACAGTGCTCTTTACCTTTGTAGGTGGACACTGATGAAAAATACAACCAGAAGGCCGCCGTTAATAATTCATTCTGCTCCAAAACAAAGTCAGCAGGGCCACTTGGAAACAAAGGTGGAGGCTGATTCACCTTTCACTGCCTCCCAGCATCCCACCCTCCTCCACCCCTGGACTCCTGCTGATTCCAGTCTCAACAGCAATGTGTTAGCATAAGGAGGGTGTTTACATCTACATTAAAACATGTTTAGCAGAAACTTACAGTACATTAAGTAAGGAGGCAGGGGGTTCACCACCTTGTTCAAGGACATTTTACCAGGGTGAGCAAGTAATTAAATTAGTTAAGTTATGGACCATCTTTCTTGAGCAAGCATGGCATAGTGCTCAATAAACACAATCAACCAACAAAAACAAATGATAAACTTCACACTGAAAGATAACACAAATATGCCAATTCAAGACCCGTCTGTACAAAAAAGCTTTCAGATGCTGTTTAAAGTGCTGACCTAATGTCTACAGTAAAGCTGTTACAGACATGTAGAAGCTTACAGTACTTGGTCTGGAATGTTGACCATGGGACAGCCTATGTTGTAAACCCTCATCAGATGACATTATAAGTCTGTACAAGACCTGCACAGGTTTCTGGATTGAAACCTTCAGAGAAGCAGGTAAAAAAGGGAGGGTGAAAGAGACATGGTTTGCTGCACAGCTGTTGACAACAGACAACTGAAGTAATGATATAAATATGTGGAATAATGCACACGCGAAGCAGATAGCTTCCCTTTATGCAACCGCTGGTGGGATGTTTCCCAAATAATGTCTGAAGTCTCTTCACTGTCATCAGACTAGAGACTCATCTGATTGTGTGACGGCATTTTGAAGGCATCTCTAATTTATTTTCTTGATATGAATGAGCTGCTTCAGTTTGGACTGCCTGAATGGTTTACAAACGGTCATTTCTTGGCTGGTTATGAAAGAATTCCAGGTCATTTGATTTGCCTGAAGGGCAGAATGTAAATGCAGTTGCTTCTGTAGTTCCGATCATGGACAACCCTCTTGTCAAAGGGTCTGGGGGTTGGGATATGGGGGGATAGATGTTAGTGGGGCAGATTAGAGCTGGTTCACTGCCTGGATACAAACATTCAGCGAGCACTATCAATGGACCAACACTAAACCAGCTTAGCAGGCAGAGGCTAGTATTTATATTTATCAACAGTGGGCCAAGCTTTGCCTGGATTCAGTTCCCAGGTTGAAGGCACTGAAGAAAAAGAACATGATGCACTGATAACATTAGGAGTCACTCCACTTGCCTGTCATAAAAAAACTGGATTGGAAATTAAGATGTCTTAGCAAAAAAAATCAAATTCTGGTTTTCAAGTGGATACTGTGACAGTTATAACACTAAATCCAGTGAGAGCTACACTGTTGTTAGACTTTCTGTCTCTCTTGGCTTTTGGTTATACTGAAGTACAAAGTATTACAGACCAGCAGACGAGCGTGGATAACACAAGTATACTGTGCGCACTTCACTGCAATGCTATCACTGTATGTTCAAACTTTGCAGTCACCTCTTTTGTGGCAGCTATAAATACGTAGTGAGTTATGATTATTGGTTAAAGATGTAATGCTGTGAAGGCACATTTTATTACTGGTTAATATAATAGAGAAAATGTACGAAGCAAAACAGTGTGAAGGGGAAAATGTCAAATATAAAGATAAGCGCTCGCTCACAGCAAGTGGAAAACAAAGTAACAGCTATTATTATCACATTTAACATGACAACAATTTATGATCAACACCCTGAACAGAAAAAATATCTCCAACATATTCACCTCCAGCACAATGTCAGCATGTATACAGAGTACACTGAGAGGGCTGCAGCTGAATGGTAAAGAAGAGCTAAAGGTCAAAGACTGGCTGCCGACTGAAATCACCATCTATCATCTTCATTTAATCTCACACCACATGGTGGTGAAGACCTGCCTGACCACTAAGGTTGAGATATTTATATTCATTATTCTGTAGCTTGTATTGTCCTTGCACCATGTAGGTCAGCATGTAATGTCTTTCTTCAGTCATTTGTAAAGGCTGAATATGAACAATAAGTTGTTGCACTTTGACTTGAAATTGACTTTTTTGTCAAAGAAAAGAAAAATAAATATTTTTGGGGTAAATGTCATTGTATAAAATGCAGGTCATGGCTGCATTTTGCTCTTTCATTTTCAACACCATTAACACATAAGCAATGCTTTTGTCAGAGAGAAACATGAATTGCTTCGTCTGTTAGCAGCCTGCTGTGTGTATTATTTATGTGTCACTACTGTATGTTCAGGGGTATGCAGCGCTACATTGTTGATAATACAAAATGTAGCTCCTATTCTTCAAAACCAGAGTAGTTTTGAGCTTCTTCTTGCTTAAACTGCCAATACATGACATGATTTGTAGACCCTTTTTGAACAAATCCAGTCTGAAATTTAGTCAGCACATAGATGAAAATGTAAATGATGTTGTTCATGAAGATTCTTGTACATTTATTGAATTAGAAGGTACAAGCTGGTGTGACTCTGCAGCGAGGAAGAAGAAGCAAAGCAATACTCTAGCTGTGAGGCTACAGTTGGTATGAGCACTGAGACATGGAAGTGTTGTGACCAGAGAAGACGCTGTAGGCTGGATCTCCTTAATCCGAGCTGTCATATCAGTGTCAGCATGGCTACGGGGCTAAGCTAACACACACAGTAGATACACTCACTACTGTATGGCAGACAACACACTTATTTATAAAATTATTCCATCAGCCCATTGGAATGGCATGCCAAGCTCAATCAACGATCAAAATTGCTAGACTACAGAAATTATTGGTCCAGTTTTTGTTTTTCTTTTGCAGATACTGATTTTCCTGAAGCTGTGCAAGAAAGGCAGTGTGTCCTTTTGTGGTGCCTACTGGGTTTCTGGTGTGGATATGTGAATGGGAGCTGAAGGGCTGCATTATGGAGACACACACAGAGCCAGGATGAGAGGTTTGCTGTGAATAGACCTATATTGTAAGGAGCGGAGAATGGAAGTGGTGTTGCTTGGCTGTCTTGTGGCCATGCAGTGCAGCTGGTCCCTACAGACACTATGGGGCAGGATGGGATAGTGGACAGTCTATGTGTCTTAGTGTGAGACGCTGTGACAAGTCTTTAGATCCTCAAGACTTTTTTTCATCCATGAATGATGGGAGACCTCAAACTAGCAGCAGGGCGCACAACTAAGCCAGGGGCATTATGTTTATGCATGTGCATAATGTGCATCTGTTCATACATGTATACTGTACTTCAGCTCAGGGTGAAAACCTTGTATTTTAAAAATGTCGTTTGAAGACCTCAGGAAAACAACTTAGTGCTTTGATCACACTGCAGGTTTTTCAGGTACCCAGCATAGTTATCTGCTATCATATTTTCTTTCTGACAATTTGCCGCTATGCTGTTCAGTAGCAGTGACATATTATTTAAAAACTAAACAGACCTTATGAATCTAGCTGATTGGGTAGATTTTTTATTGGCCAATAGCAGTCAAGGTTTTTTTTTCTCTGAAGTAATGTGTAATAATTGAAAATAGTCAGGCCAATCCACAGCCTTTGCACAACTGGGGCCCGTCAGCTGCAGCCTTGGCTAGTCTGTGCATTAATCCAACATTAATGGGTAGCCAAAGGATTTTTGAGTTCTGCCAAGTTTGAAAACATCAACACACCAAAGTTGGAGATTTGTTATTCAGTATGTATATCAGTTCACAGTATATAGATACAGTGAATATCACTGAATCAAATTACTCATATTTTATACTTTAGCAGAACAAACATTAATCCCATCAATGCCTATAAAAAGTAAAACTATACAATTACTTTCATTGTATTGAGAAAATGCTTGGTTTTGTGTGCTGACAAATGAGACAATACTTTTTCAGTGGCTCATTTATCTATAGAGAAGTAAGTACTCTTCTGTCCATTTAAGTTAAAAACAGTCCCTACAAGCACCAATATGCTTTGCACTCTCACACTCAACCCCAAACAGCTCTCCACCTCAATAGATGGTATAGCTGTCCACTTTTCATTTAAAATTCCAGCTACTTGCAGGTGTACACATACTGTACAGGTGTGACTGCTGCTGTTGCCAGAAGGCTGAAAAAAAAAGTAGGTGGAATGGGAGCGTGTGCACATAAGTGACCACCTACCCAGGTTCCAGTCAAGCACTGAATGAACAAAGCAGAAGACACAAAGGCAAAAGGGGACACAAAATTGTCAAGGAGACAACTTCTCCATGGAGACTTCTTCTGTGCTTAAAGCACAGGAGAAGTCCATAGACCCTTGCAGTTACCATGGCAGCCTATCTTATGTACATTGTACTCCATGTATCTGTATGTGGGTTATCAGGCGTGGGTGCAGAATTATTCCAGCCTGGCTGCATGGTTGATGCTACCTTTGATTGTGCACCGACGCTAAATGTCATCGCTAAGCTTACGCCTGCCCTCAAAATGACATCATCAAAATGTAAATCACCAGACATCCTCAGTCTAATTTGCTTATAGATTTCATTGCCTGCTTTGTAAAGAATTTAAGTGAGGTGGTTCCAGTCATGGGTAGGAATTCTGGCAAAGTTCAAAAAAGAAATGGAAAAAGACAGATACATAAAATCTTTAAAGCTCGTATAACCTTTCAAAACTTTTACCTTACGCTTATTTCTGCAGCTAGAAATAACATTTATCTATCAGACACAATCATACAGGGGTCACAATGTGTCCTCGCATTTAGTGGGTGCCAACCTAACCAATAAAATGAAGGACAGGACCCAAACAAATGACAGTGGTGGCACAAAATGGTATGTAGTAGGGATCAAGAAATACTTCTGAAACTGGATCATAATTAATAATAGGGATTCATTGATTCATTTTATAAATTTCTGTCATTTGACCTACTGCATCTCCATCTAAACGGCCAAAAATGTATGCATCGATCCAACTGTAAAATTTCAATATGTCTCTGCAGAAGAATCAGAGTCAGCATTCTTCCTGATTATGTTGCCGATTATTAGTACAAATGCTCTTACTGGTACAGTGTACATTTGTTCAGTCAGGGATAAGAGGATGGGATATTGTGCAAAAGCACTGAAAAGAAAAGTTCATTCATTCATCTTCTACCCCAAATATACCTTTTGGGGTTGGGGGGAAAAGAAAAGTTAAAAATTAAAAATGAATTCCCTTGGAAGACATTCAGTTTCATACAGTGCGGTCCTAACAACCTGCTGTGGTGAAACTGCTGTTCCAGGCTTCTGATTATGGCCGTTGTACCTGTGGAGAGACGCTGACCTCTGTTAATACACTGGCTGTGCTGCGAGTGAGATTGGTCTTTGGAGAGGCAGGCCTGGAAATAGCTGGCTGAGCTTTTTTAAGCTGTGGGTTCAAGCGCGGCTTGTTCGGCTCTAGGGAGACGAAAAGGTTGTTCAAATGTCACTAGCAACCCCCCAGCCCAGACCCCAAACACAGACCTGCGCCAGCCGAGAAAAGAGTTATTTGTGAATGTCTCAGTTGCCCTAAGGCCATGGTGTGTGTGACAGAGTGTGCATTTGTGATTCTGTGTGTGATAACTGTAAATAAGAGCAGTACAACACGGAACATGACACTTACGATCTATGATATCAAGCTAGACGGCCACGGGCCACGTGCAGCTAAATGCTCAGTAAGTTGGTCAAACCCAGTGGTTCTCAACTTGGGAACAAACACCTTAAGAGGTCAGAAAGATCAATTTGGATGCTTGCAAGAAGATTTATGAGACAATGTTACCTACAAAAGTGGCACAGTAATATTCTTCACTGTGAAACACAGTAGTTTTTAACTTCTCAGTCTCCAAATAAGCAACTGTACATCAGAAAATCATTCTCATAATGCATTTATTGAGGCCATTAAACAATGATTTGGGTGCTTAACGAGTACAAGTGACAGTTGATCTATTGCAGTCCATATAGATTAGACTAGCTGGGTACCAGAATAAACTACAGTGTACTCAGAGAACTAACCGTTATTATAAGGCGATGGTGTAGGTGTGTGTATACGTCTGTACAAACACTTCCTGTCCACACTGTAAATTACAAATGATGAGATCACATTTGTGTCTTTAAACTACATAATCATTTACTGTCATTACAGCATAGTAACAGCACAGGCATTCAGACACCAAGCTCAAACGAATGGCTGTACCTTAATTTTTTTTTCATGATGCTCAATTTTTCCATATCTTTATCTGTCCAGGCCTCAATATTCTCAGGGTGTATATCCTCCCAGTTTGCTGAATGCCAAAAATCAAATTTTCTCAAATTTCTATCTAACTATATCCTTTTGCTGTGTCACTAAAACTGGCTCACTACAGCAAATTACATTAGAGTAGAAAAGCACAGGATTCATTCCTAAGGGTGAAATATAAAAAGTGCCTGTAGTTTCATAAAGTCAAACTCCTCTCTTTTACAATGGGAGCAGTTTTAAGAAAAAGTTGCCAGTTTTATGCACATGCAAATGAAAAACAAATGAATCACAGTGTTTTTCATCTTTTTGAGTACAGAACCTGCATGCTGCAGCTAATTTTTCGTTACAAATGCAGAGCAGTGTGAAATTAAAATGATGAGCATTGGAAACTTTGTTTAGTTTTTGTGAATCTACATCCCAAATCAAATCAGTTCAATCACCAAGTTAATAACAAAGGAGAAATCTGTTTTGGTGATGTAGGTTTAGGACTAGAAACCACACATGGTTTAACACCCAGTGTCTGGGGGTTACTAACATAGCACCTGTCCAGAACCCCTGGTGATACGCAGTGCTGATTTACGGCACTGATACCCTTTCCATAAGGGCGACAGTCCAATTACTTAAAATTCAATCGGCATTTACGTCGTCACTGAGCCCAGACAACAGACATTAATAAGCTCCACATCGCCCTCGCTGATGCTGTCATTTGCCTCTCTTCCCTCCCTCCTCCATCTTCCCTCAGTTCCATTCGTTTGGTGTAGCTATTAATAGACCGGCCACCCGCCTATCAATACCATCACTACTCCAGCAAGAATGTGGGCATGGCTCAGCCAGTGGAATTAGAATAAATGAGCTGAACTACAGAGGCTTGATCTTATGCAATATGAGAGAGAGAGAGAGAGAGAGAGAGAGAGAGAGAGAGAGAGAGAGAGAGAGAGAAATGCGTGAACTGAGATGGCACATAAACCAAAAAAGTGAGAGAGTAAAGAAAGATATGATAGGACAGAGAAGGGGCATGGAGAGACACCCGGTTGTAAAGAGGAGAAGACAAACCATACCAATTTACCAGATAAAGATGGTGACAGAAAGAGAAAGATTGAAAAAGATAAAGAGATAACTTTACACAGTATGTGAAAGATGACTAAATATGGGACTCAGGAAAGAGAAATCTGCCATTCCGCCTGATGTTTACACACATTCCTTTTCTCCAACTCTCCCCTCAGTGACTACAACCTCATATTTATGGGTCTACATTCTTCCCTCTCCCCATTTTTCTTCTTTCCATCTACCCCCCCAACCCCCCCCCCCCCCCCGCTTATTGATTGAGGCGGGTAGTTTCACCCGCTTGTCCGCGGCAAAGAGAAAGACTATTGTATTACCCATAAAAGCAAAGATCTCTGGCTGCTTTATGTGTTTATATCACCTCCTCCTACTGCTGCTTTCTGGATCAGCGGGGCTTTGTCACTCTACCTACTGGTTTACGCATCTCTGGCTAGAAACCCAAAGGCAGCTCACAGACCTAAGGTGACTTCTCGATCACATTTGGAACATTTAGTTTTACTGTGATTGATAATGATAGAAAACAAGCACAGTAATGGCAGTTTTAGTTGAAAAAACTCTAAAAAGGTTATATAAATAACATGAAACTAAGGGACTAATAATATATTAATTAAATCATCAAAATATCAATATATCAAGCACACAATGATAGATTGTTATTGTTATTATAATCGTTCATCCCTATGAGTAAAAAGGTGCTTCCATATGGCAAAAGTACACAAAGCTCCTGCGGTGCTCATGATTAACAGTATAGAGGAGTCTTTACATAACGAGTCTTTACATAACGAATTCTCCCACAGCTGAACTTGCTTGACTTTTTCTCTGAAAATGTGTAACGATGAACATTCAGAGCTGTTTATTGGCTTGCTAGCCAATTCCAATTCAATAAGTATGTCAATGGGAAATTCCTTCCATCATCCATTTGCAGTGTTAATGGTCTTTGGGTGCTTTCACACCACACCTGGTTTGATTCAACTCTAGAGCGTTCGTCTGCTCAGTTTGGTTCATTTGGGCTGGTGAAGTTGAGAGTCTCGAATAATAATGGACTTGCTAAGTTATTTTTTTGAGACAACATCAGTAAAAACATTAACGTGCAGTCAAGTGCTTAGGTGACTTGCACCAAAATTTGATTTCACCACATGGGTCCACGGTGCAAAGATGATGCAGGATGACAGTTGCCAAAACTGTCCAATCAGTGAGTTACCTGTCAGTAAATATGACTTTACGCTTGCAGCTTTTGGTTCATTAAGAGTAAACACGTACCGGAGCTGAACTAAAAGGCAAAGATGGATATTTGTGGTGCCTCGGTCCTGACCAAAGGCAACAGACTACAAGTATGAAAGCAACATTAGTCAGCTGCAGTGCAATTTTCAGCCAGTGTCTTTGTTACACCTGTACGACAACATTTTCACCGCCACCCAAACAAACAAACTTAACAAACTTAAACTGCACCATGGAGGTTATATATGAACACATCCAACAGTTAAATACTAAAGGCCCAAAAATTCACCCAGTGAATTCTTGCAAGCTCTCTGGGAGGCCAAAGAGCCAACACAGGCTGTAATAGTCCTGAGGCAGCACTACATGTATTTAAATGTCACCACTAAATGAGAGTGTCCTCCGACAAAACACACAGTCAGAGGAACAGCTGCAATGACAACAGCAATGTTGGTACTATCAGACACACTAAGGTAGACACAATGACTTTCAACAGTGTGTATGCTAAAGTTTCATATCTCCAAACAAGTAAAACTAATGAAATTTTAAGCAAATACCATCTAGACAGATAAATATCATGTCTAATGTTTGCATGGAGTCTTGAGTGCAGAGTAGAAGGAGAGACAACTACACACAACAACCTGTAAAATCAAAGTTACTCTTCACCTTTGTTAGGGGTCATTTTTTTGAGGTAATGCTGAGACATGAAATCAAGTGGAAACATGTAATAACCTGTCGGCAAGCCAGCTCTCACACCAGGATATGATTGAAAAAAAAAATGTTTGGAAGTTACCATTAGCACAAACACAAACTGATGTATGTGAGTATCCTGGACATATTTTGAATCAGCTCACATCCTTCCACATGAGAACTGCATACAGTAAATGCACCTTGCCTGGTCTGTGTGTGTGAGGCTTTACCTTGGTGATGAGGATGCGGTAGTGCTCAAGCAGGTCGTGGTTGTCGTGGCAACCAGCCAGCAGCTGCCAGACTTCAGCTCTGAGTGGTTCAGGAATGCCACTGCGAACCAGCGAGGGCAAACCCTTGGGACGAGTGGACAGGTTCCCGTGCCTAATACGCACACATGCAGAAGTAATCCATTATTTCATAATCTCACTTAATCCATTTCGGCCACTTTAAATATTAATTTGAAGAGCAGCAGGTGCAGATTTCATAATTGTTTAATTATGTCCTTTGTGTGTAACATTGGTGCAGTGACGGTATGAAGGCCAACCCAGTAAATCAAATGCAGACCTTACACCTCTCACACTGACATATTCACTTCATACTAACTACAGCACCAAGTACAATACTGCATTGTATTCGAGTAGTTTTAACCGCAGTGCTGCCATGCTGTAAGAGCTCTCCCACATGAGGAAATATCTTGCTTTTGAAAGCACACTGTCAGCTCTTTTTAATGATGCTTGAAATCTCATCATAATGCATTTATTGAGGCCATATGAAGGCAATCTCCCGATAAACTATTTCACTTCATTGTGCTGATGCAACAGCAAGAAAACAGGCTGTGGAATCAAATGAAAAGCCAGAAACATCTTTCATTCAGTTAATTATGTCAGAGTCTGTACCTAAAGCTGTATGTATCAAGGCTGCTTGTTATAAAAGCATAAAGTATTAAAATAATGTGTTATGGCAGAAAAATGAATGGCTGCATCTGAAGACATCTGTTTTCCATACAAAGTGGGATGATAAAACAATCAAACAGCAGTGATGAAGACGACCCCGACCCTGTAACGGAAATCACAGTATGTATGAGGCAGGGTAAGCCCCAGCCACCAATCAATGTGTCCTGTGACAATGCTTTCACACAAGATTAAAAGCTAAAATTCATGTTTGATGTAATTGTATTTAGAAAAGTCATGGTATATTTACACTTATTTAAGCTCCATCTTCTGTTTACACTCTTTGCTATATCCTATTACAGTAGAAGTGTGATTCATTCACAAGTTTCTTGCATAAATTATAGGTCTTCTTAGGCACTGTTTATGTACAGGGCCTCTTAAAGGTCCAGTGTGCAGGATTTAGGGGGATTTATTGGCAGAAATGTAATATAACATTCATGATTAAGTTGCCATTAGTGTATAATCACCTGAAACTACCTTAGAATGAACCCCTCATATCTACAGAGGGAGATGGTCCTCTTCTATGGAGTCCATCATGTTGTTCCGCCATGTCTCTGGTAGTATTTAACAAAAATATAGCCACCCAGCTGTATACAATTCCATTATGCCATACATTATTCATACAGTATTTATCTCATCCTGTATTCTCATACTCCTTACCCTTGTTTCTACCTCTCTCTGTCCAATTTCCAACTGTCTTGAACCATCTAAATCTAATCATTTTCAATTTCTAAATGTCTCTGTCTCCTCGTCTCTTTTGAAGCCTTACCATCTGGTGAGGACTCCACCCCAGGACTCAAGGATTTTCTCAGGACAGTCTTTAGAAACATCTCCTGTTCCACTGGAGATTTCACTATCACTATCTGCAGGAAACACAAACACACCCACATATTAACAGACGTTTACAGCAGCACACATGGATCTTTCCTGATATCTGTACCCTTTGTCTACATAAGAATACAGGACTCAGAACACCTTGTTGACAAGACCGTTAAACTGTGTCGCGTCATCCTTGGTATCAAGCGCGCAGTCAAAGACAAAAGGACATGTTTGGTCTTGAAGATCTTTCATTACTTGTTCAAAGACAGTTCACTAGTTCTGTGACTGGTGAGGTGTTCAAAAAAAGCTGACAGGCTGTGTAAAATGTAAAAGAACAGTAATGCCTCAGTCGTTCACAAGCACTTCATGAAACACATGATCGTAAAAAAACATACATTACTACATGGCCTTAGATATGTGTGTGTGAGGGAAGTGTATTGCACATTTTAAAACCTGTTAATATTGATGCCACACACTCAAATGGAGGAAGGAGTGCCTGTGCAGTGCCTACACTTTCTATTATTGCTGTTCTCCTGTCTGGTAGCTCGTGAGGCAGACAAGAGGCAATCAGCACAGTGAACCACTTGTGTTTAGATGTAGAAGCACTAATTGACTGTCTGGCCTGCTCTGCTGCTGGAGAGATGAACTGATCCCCACGCAGAGACTGCCCACTGAAACTAACACACACACACACACACACACACGTTCCACACTGAGATTCACATGATATATCCATCAAATATACTGATAACGTGTGTAGCTCATACGACTACATGTATGTGTTCTGTACATTATACAAAACGCAGTGCAGAAATATATCCTACATAGGGAAAAAGAGACAAATACAAATCTAAAATGGGTCATATGTACACATACTGTCTCTTTTTGATCCAGTGTTAACTCATAATCTATCTTCTCCTTTACCTCTTATATTACAATGGATGTAGAAAAAGCATTTTCTGTTAGTTCTGCATTACACATAGATAGAAAATAGGTACCTCTTAGCTTCTGTGAAAAGTAACATATGTACTCAAAGAATATGCAAACATGATGGTAGAGCCATGTTTGTTTACAGTTGATGATGTTGAGACGGTGACACCCACTGATGATTAGGATTTGCATAGCTTGAACAGTCTCTTTTCCACTGAAAGTTGGTGATAAGCAAAAGAAAAAAAAAAACTACACAGCAACAAGAGATATTATATTGTCAATGCAGTTTGGCTTAGCTGTATTCATTCTATCCCATGACCTACATGACTGTAATTTTTAACAAAA
Source organism: Chaetodon trifasciatus (assembly GCA_037975065.1). Taxonomy (NCBI): domain Eukaryota; kingdom Metazoa; phylum Chordata; class Actinopteri; order Chaetodontiformes; family Chaetodontidae; genus Chaetodon; species Chaetodon trifasciatus. Next base: position 3,912,688 of record JBBMOE010000046.1, on the reverse strand, counting down.
AGTCTAACGACAACTGTGTCCTTCTTACCCTCACCTTTAAAGAAAACAAAGGCTGTCTTGATTAAATTATGTCGTGATATTCTGATTGCCTCAATGTAAAACATAAAGTAGGATTTCGCACAGTTTTGAAACAAAGCAAATTCATTAAGTCAAGTTTAAGTTTTTAAAACTCTTTTTAATCTCAGTGATAATGAGACGGACATTTCACAACTGACAGAAATATGAAAAAAACCACAATGGCAGCAATGTCATTCTCAGGGCACAGCATTGAGCTATACTGACATGTAAACCAAACATCAACAGCCCTCAAACATTTTAAACAGTATCATTCACTTCCCACCGAAGCCTTCACCGAGGCCTTGACATTAAATAATGAATTAAGATATTTTCTATGAGAAAATATGCAGCCACCAAGCTAAATGCACCGCTGCTCCTATACATCTTTACAGCCTCAGCAGGAGCTTTTAAGGTCTTTATAAATGCTTGATGAGCTCTTTGAAATGATTCATGCTGCGTCTGTCCTCAGATTGGCTGAGGCCACGTGGCAAGGAAGCGTGAGTCCAATGCCACTGCCAACTTACCAGGTGATGAAAGAAAGTGTGAAGACGAGGGACATTACGGTTACCTTTTAATCTGGAGGGGGGCTGTGCATTCACTGTAGGATTAGTCTGAAATGGAATCTCTCTGATGTTGAAGTCGCTCATGGATTGGTTTTGTCTGCATTAAAGTGAGCAGATATTCCCTTCTTTTGTCAGTTCTACCTTTAGCATTTTATACCATTTTAATGACTTATGTATCCTTTAATATTTTGCGCCTTGTTTTTAGACCTTCACCTCTTATATGACAGCAGTGGAGCGAATCAGTCAAGCTCTTCTTGTCTCAATGTGGTTCCAGTTATAAATGACAAAGCAGAGCGACCATATGAATATATGTATGATCACAGTCTGTATGAATGTATACGAAAAGGAACATATAGTGCTTCTGTGTGTGTGTGTGTGTGTGTGTGTGTGTGTGTGTGTGTGTGTGTGTGTGTGTGTGTGTGTGTCTCTTCGCATAGGTATATAACAAAGGGTAAAGAATAAACACATTAAGCAACAATCACAAAGCATGCTGGGAAAGGAAAAGCAAAGAAAAAATGAATGTCAGCTTCAGGCCTATGTTCCACATTGCAGCTCCCAAGAAGAAAAGGAAAAAAACATCCACTTGAATTGAATGCGTGTGTGCTCACAGCGGTGGCATCGACACTGGGAGTGTATTCATTTCCGTACACAATGAGGCTGACCTCCAGCTCCTCGGCCCTGAGCGCCTCCAATTTTCAGCTCTGGGGGAGTAGAGGGGCGTTAAAGAAAAAGCCCTCTGAATGGCTCCCACAGTGCCAGCTGAAAGCCGTCAGCTCTAGCCTTGCTGGCTGACTCGTGACTTTGGGCGAGTCAGCGGCACAGGAGAGACAAATTTTGCCTCCCACTCTGTTAATACCTTTTAGTGCTTCAAGGTGAAACAACTAGAAGACTGCCAACAGTGGCAAAGAAGAGAGAAGTGACAGAATAAGACGAAAATGAGCCTCCAACGCTCCTATGTACTGCAACTGTATCACAGTTTCGAAAAATGTATTAATTTTAAAAAAAGGATTGGTTTTTTTTTGGTACCACAAAACTGTGGGCTTTTGTCTCCTGTTACAATGTCACAGACTAACCGCTAGATACATACAGAAATGTGCATCTTTATCCAAACCAACATTATGAAACGTGCAGTCTGAATTGTGGCCAGGCTTAATCTGCAACACCTGCACAGCCGAGCAATTGGTCAGGTGGAAATGCCAGTCCTGTTTATATTAGAGGGATGAAACTGGGTCATGTTTGGGAATCACTGGAGCCTAACCGCCAGTGTTGGTGCTTTTAGTGGTACTGCTGTTTTGCCTCTGGCACAGCAGCCATTACAGAAGGGAAAATATCCACTCTGCTCTGGCTTGTCACCTAAACTGCTCGTGTTTAAATTTAATGGAGTCAGTGTTTCAATCAAGACACTTATTTCATACATACACTTATTTCATATCGAAAGCAACATGGTTTGATAAGTGCCTCTTTTCTGATTGGTGATGGTGCCTACTGGTGTGTTTGCGTTGATACAGTGGTCAAAAACTACATTTGGAATGAGAATTATTATTTCTTTCAAACTGTTGTTACTTTAACACATTTAAACGAATGGCAATATTTGGCTGCTTAGGGAGATTATTGATGGAAGATGGAAATTAAAACAAACAGCTGTCCATGGTCAGGTCTGCTTGTCTTAAGACAATCCAAAAAGGGCACGTGGGGGATGTTTGATGGCAGTTTGATTGTGCGGTGTTGCAGTGCTATAAGCCAAAAAGCCCTAAGAAGAGTGTGCCAGGCTCCCCACAAAACCACCAGGCTTGACACACAATCGTGCATAACCACACAAACAGCTATCAAACCCCCTGAGATTCGGCCTGCAGTTACTGCTTTTCAGTCTAACACACACACACACACACACACACACACATACACACACACACACACACACACACACACACACACACACANACACACACACACACACACACATTGTGTTTTTATCACTTGTGGGGACATTATATAGACTTACATTCATTTTCTGGAGCTTAACCCTAACCCTAACCATAACCACTATCTGTCTATTCCTAACCCTATACCTAACCTAACCTTACCTAACCCGTAACCCTATCCTCAGTCTTCACCCTAAAATTTAATGATTTATATTAAGGGGACCTGCATTTTGTCCCCATAAGGCAGGTGAGTCCCCACAATGTGACTGTGTAAACAGATTTTTGTCCCCACACCTGGTCACACACACAAGCAGCTGTGTTTACATCATTTTTGGGGACACTATATAGGCTTACATTCATTTCCTGGAGACTTACCCTAACCATAACCATAACCACTACTTGCCTAACCTTAATCCAAGTCTCACCCTAAAATGTAATGATTTAATTATGGGGACCTGTATTTTGTCCTCATAAGCAAGACTAGTCCCCATGTGAGAAGCAATATTTTCTATTGCTTAAAGGTTTGTCTTGGTAAGGACAAAATGCTAAAAAATATTCTTTGACAGATTCATTGATAGCATACTGCATGCAGGTGAGCAGCCCACAACCAGGAAGTAATTCATTGGCATACTAACTAAAAAAACTATGGTACATCAGTGTTAGGAGATAATCACATGCTACAGGGGCTGGAGAGGCTCAATGAATGTGCAATGGTGAACTTTGAGCGTTTTTGCCCATGCACATCACTGATGCCTTCAAATCACAGTATGACAGTGTTTGTTTGCTGTGTTAAGGGCATGGACTACATCATAGAGGCCAAAGAAGGACCACAGTCATGGACTAGCACAGGGTTCCTCCAACCACCATACCATCCATGAGGGTCAATCTCAACAAGACAATCAGCCTGAGCACCCTTAGCCCTGACACTGGCCACCTGTCTGACCAGTCTATCAGGCCAGAGCTCACAGTGCCATCAGGTGATACCCATGAAGGACAAAGAGGCAGGCACAAGGAACTAGGAAGAAGAGCACTACCATCAGCAGCAGAGAGCATGCTGCAATCCAACTGAGGTGGGATGGAAGAAGCTTGCCAGCCAGTCCCTCAGTTAAGCAGTCACGCTTGCAGAAGTCACACGGCTTAAAAAAACAAGCCATATAAAACCATTGACGGCTACTGGTATCTCATAAGATCACAGCACCTGACTGCAGACTATCTGCCCAGAGTGAAACAATGATAGAAAAAGTTAATGTAAAATCATTCAACCGCCTGTCATTGATTGAATATCGGTGTGTTTTCACTGGGTGATCATGTTATTGAAGCAAAAGGTTGCTGAAAGACTTGGCAGACCATGTGTGTATTTCTTTAAAGATCCCCTCCACACATGTATTAAGGCATCAATAAAAATTGTCTAATGTGTGTCTGTGTGTGAAAAGAAAGTATAATCACCACATTAAAATCCTTAAAATGGCACCTACTTCTCCTTCAGTGAAAATTCTGGAATACATGAATATGCAAATATTCTTCACTTCACAAGTTTAACTGCTGAACACATGATTTCTCCTACTTCACTGTAAAGCCCTTTCTCAGTGTATATGCACTGGAGGCTTCAGGTCTCCACATTACTCTTGTGCAGGCTGAATACTGTACCATGATTGGCTTCTAAACTATTTGTGATGACACACATCATGCTCGTAGGCCCGCCTCTTGAAATCAGATTTTTAATTAGCACAGAAAAAATTGACACTTTCAGCAACGAATGTGACAACAGCCATGCAATGTAAAACTCTGCACATATGTCATTCTACACAGTGAAGCTCAAATATCCAACTGTAGGAACAAGAAAAACACATTTTTTGACTGGAGGGACTTGTCTCAGTTCTTTTCACTCATGAAATGCATTTTGCATGAAATGTTGCGTCGCGAACATGCGCTTGAATAAATGTAATAAACAAGAAATGAATTATGTTCACTCAGGAGTTGGTAAACTCAACTAAGGATAACAACCCCACTGAATGCTTTAGGAAAGTGCTGACTAACACATTAGCCATGAGAACTTAGAAAGTATATTGATGATCACTGCTACAAGTTTTGTTTTGAAGGCTTGTGTGTAAGAATATCTTAAAGTAGCTTTTAACTACTCCTTAATCCATCATAATGGACTCCAGAAATGCACAACAGCACAAAGACACGAGCAGACTTGACCTTGAGTGTCATAAGCTGCTGATGTTAATTTCTGGTCTATTCAATTACCGTAATGCAGTTGCCTCTCTCTTCCACCTGGTAGAACGGATCAATGAGCCGCATTGATCCGCCCACTCGCATGGCATCTAATGACCAACTCAAGTCAGTGATGAGAGCACAAATTGGGAGAGAATATGAAGTCAGGCCATTTTCTAGAGAAAATCTGAGGAGGCTTAGGTGGCAAATGAATTATTAACAATGATAAAATTGTGACAGAAATGTGGGCCCACTGTGCAAACACAGTGTCATCCACAGCGGATTTACAATAAGAAGAAGGAAGGAGAGAAAAGAACGGATTACCCAATATTGTTTGTTGATACACAAAGAAAGAACAGCTCTCTGCTAAATGTTATTCTGTGGGATGAATACATTTAACCTGACAAAATAATGGGACTGTTAATGACTCTTTGCAGCATCACCAAATGTTTTTCTCTTACAAAGCAATTTTCAAAGTTGTCACCTTAAACAATGGTGGCCTTTTTCTTGAGTGAATCAGTTTTCTGACATGTCTGTATAGCTAAAATTTTGTAACGCTGAATGTTGAAGGCTTCATTGCCTGCAAATTTTTCACATTAACATATTTGCTGAACTTTTCACTCTTGGAAAGACATGCATTCATGATTTTCTTCAGTCCTAGTCTAAATTTTATCTAAACTAAGTATTGACTTGAACCTGACAGGACTCAATGTTGAAATCATCTTGGTCTCAACACAGATCATCTACCTGCAGCCCTGGCAGGTTTGCTTCCATAGTAAAGCAAACACAAACACATTTTCCAGTGAAGCCGACAAAGAAAACATTCTGAGAAGTTGGCACTGATCTTGACTCCCTTGTGCTCCAGCTGGCTAATGGCAGTTTTTGGAAATGGGACTACATATTTTATATGACAATAGGACTACATATATTATATGCGTGTAACACCTCTGATTGCCATCTTCCACAAAAACCTCCACACAATATTATCTTTTAATTAGCTCTTAACCGCAGCACCGGTCCAACACTCTTCCATTTACTGAGGAGATAACTGGAGAGGCAATCAGGCGGACGAGTCAGACCGCCGCTGTTAATTACCCACATGCCAATAATGAGACAGAGCCTCTTATTAGCTCCCTACAATCCAAAGCTTCCCCACACTCCACTGCTTTGCCAGCTCCCCACGGCCTACTAAAGGAGATCTGCTTTTTAAACAGGGGAGAGGAAGCTTACAGCTTAACTCTTTTTTTTTAAGCACCTGCAGCAGTTGCTCAGGCTGGGTGTCCTTGTGTTGGTGGGAGGCAAGTGAATGTGATTTCTTCACTCTCTCTGCAATTTTTAATCAAAGTTGTGAGGAAAGTCAAAAGGGCAAACATTTCAGGGTGTGTGATGTTTTGTCTGTGCAAGTTAACAGTAAGCTGATGGATACAGTTTATTTGTTGCCATCAACACACCCACCACATCATTGTGGGTAATATTAAACGTAATAAGTGATCTTAGCACAATTGCCATTAGTTTTCAGAGAAATTTTGATTGGTAAAGATTTGACTGTACCCATACAAACAGCACACATTTTTCACATCCTATATTTTACAGTACACAGAGATCTAACACAGATTTTGTGCTGAAGGAGGGAATGAACATCATTCCACAATGAGAGGCAGGCAGACTAACAGAGGAGGCAAAAGCAGGAGATGCACAGATGGAAAGAGAGAAATGGAAGTCAGCTGATGAGACATTTGCATCTTTCAGCACATATCTTACGACAAGCTCTCTTGGGTACAGCATTTGACTGGTCACTGACACACCACCACGCCTCCAAGCTGCCTGCTCTGACCTCCTCCTCCTCCACTCCACACATCCTGTAAGCTGCCCATCGACTCGCTCCACTTTTCATTGGCCTTTGTGGAGAGCTTGGCTTGAGTTGGGAAGTAATGTGATATTTGATATTGGACTGTATCATTAAACTTGACTCATCTGTGTCATTACATTTTTAAATGTACTTTATTTGGGACTAATTTCAGTTGTTACTACTATAAGGACAGTGAGTGGGAACACTTTGGGTAAATCATGATAGAATTGACTGGCCGTTATATACATTGACAGATAAGATCAAAAGTTATTTCCAAGGTATTATTTTCGACAAATCCGATTAAATACAAACTGGCGTAAATGTAAAAAAAATGGTAAACATTAAAACATCATCTTGATCATGCAACTGACTTATTAAGAAAACCAATCAATTAAGGACAGGGCAACAATATCCAGTATCAAAATTTTTGCAGCTGGACTGTCGACATACCAATCAAATGGGCTATAATCTTTTAAGGCAAATATTCAACCACTGTCCTGATCCAGCAACTGACAACCAGAAATGGCGCAATTCACCAGAAATCAACCAGATTACAAACCAGAATCCCAACAAACCTCTTTATCAAACTCATGGTTAGCAGGAGATATAGATATAGGCATATGCAAAGGATGAAAATGGGTGCAGGTTCTGTGAGGGTTGGAACAGTTCCAGTAGAGATACCTGTCTGAGTTTGAGGTAGAAGGTCTCACTGAAAGTCTTGCGGCTGAAGTACCAGAAACGTTCATTTGATGGATACACCCTGACCAGAGTTTCCATCAGAAAGCGAACAGGCTCCACCACCTCTGTGACTACCAGGTCCACTGCCACTGTCATGTAGACCTGCTTATCTGGAGCAAACCACAGACAAAAAGAAACACAAGAAAAAAAGCAAGGTTACAGTGAAGGTTATTAAAGATTGCTTGGTTTATTTTCTTTTTACTGAATATGAATCAACCTATGTAAAAGAGAACACTGATTTGAGTCAGTGAGGCCCATTGTCTAAACCATGAAACAGATTGGATTACAGTGTTAAGTGCACATGATGAACAGCTCTCGGCGCACTGCAGCTTTCAGAGTATATGTAACCAGGATGTGAATTGCCCACCAGTAACAAAGCTGGTAACCATTAGGAAGTCTGCACCACCCTCTTTGGCAAAAAATGGCAAAACCCTTTGATTATGATGCGTATGTTTTCTTTTTCAAAAAATATTCTGTCAGTAAAACAATCTAACTTTACCATGAATTTAGAAATTCATAAACGAGGACTTAACAATAATGTCTTTAACATCAAAACTGAAGTCAAAATTTGTTGGGTGATAAAGTTTATCCCTGCTGGATGAGCCCTGGAGCTTAAACTTGATTTCCTAGTACAGCAGAGGTCCTGGTTTGTATGACAAGAACAAGATTATATGTGGGCCTCAAACCAATTCATCACTTACTGCTTGTGTTCTGGGAATAAACAAGCGGAAAACAGGCAGAGGGGCTGGAAAACTTATGTCATGGTACAGAGGTTTTATGATCTTAATCAACTCTGGAGGGACAAAAATTAAATACCAGCATCTTATTACAGATTGCAATCGTGGAAATGTGCTGGTTTCTCCTAGTTTAAAGACATTTTCTTTGGGGAAAAAGAACTTGTTTGGCGTTTCAGACACTCTAAGCACTGATGCTGTGACAGTGAACTGTTTACTGATAATAAAGATGTCTTTCAATGGTTCAGGATACCCAGTTGTTGTCATATTAAGTCATATTAAGACAAAGAAAATTAAGATATGGTAAATTAGGTATCCTAACGTATGTGCAATTTGTAATAAGGGGGAACAAACAAGACCATTTTGGACAGAGAACTGTATAAGTTTAATTCTTGCAACCATTTTTATCAGCAAGGCTTCAATGACTTAACAATCACTGCTCCATTATAAAATGACTTGCTCAGCAAGAAACTGTTCAGTGACAATATTGACCCTGACCAGTTCTTCCAGAGGGCTGAAAACTGGTTCCAAAACCCCCACTTAGTGTGTGTGTGTTCACGCGCATGGAGCTAGTTGTTGGGCTTTATACGGCCTGACTCCCATGAGGTCTACTGCTTTGACAGATCTGCCATCTACCTTCAAGTCAAACTCTCAGAGCCTCCAGGTCAGCAAGTTGCCATGTAGTCTAATTTGTTAGCTGTAATGGATTTGGTGAGGTAAGCTCCTAGCCTGGATACACTCTGTGGGATCCGGTATAAACACATGGAAATGCTTCCCTTTTAAAGAGACCATAACAGTGGTCTCAGGTACAGTACATAATGATAAATCAACTCATTCAACTGATCTAAAACAGAACATTACTTTTGTATTTTTTATATATCATATCACCAATTAATGAATGTTTCATTTGATACTCTAGTTTAATTCAATTTCTACATGTTAATATTCAAAAAAGTTACGACCAAATCAATGAAGCCTCCCTTTTCTCTAACTTGATAACTATGTTTACAAGAATGACGTTAACATGGTATATCATCTTTATATAGCCTATAAATTGTGTTTCTATTACAGTGTTTAATGTCATTAATGTGTATAAATGTCACAAACAAAAAAAAGGACAGTGTTAACCAGTCCTGTGTTCATTTCTATCATGACCTATTTTATCAACTTGCCTTATGAGGAGCCTCATCATGCAAAACAAAGACCAGCGTAGCAACAGTATAAGAATGCAGAACAGGACTGCAAAGTGAATCGCATAAGAATAATCTCCTCAAATTAATCTCCTCTGCTGCTTTTAATTCCATCTATCTCACATGCCAGTGAGCATCCACAGCTCTCTTGGCTCTGCTGTCTGACGCGATGTGTTCATGCAAAGCTTTGACAGGTAATGGGTTATAAGGCCAGAGAGGAGACTATGTTATGCTATAAAATGGATGAAGACAATTACCACACCCAAGCTCTGATACAAGCACTGTAGAATTCCCAGACGTGACCTTAAGCTTTGTGCAATCCCACATCAAGTGTGTGAACAAACCAGTTAACAGGCACTGGTGGTACATAGATGCAGGAAATTGTTCAAAAAAACATTTTACTTGCAGACAACAAAACGCTGCAATGGCACTCGACTTAGTGAAGAAGGAAATTTTAAATCAGCATCGAAACTTTCCCAACATGTCTTTATGCATGGTTGTTACTCATTTTTTAGGTATTACAGCTTTTAAGTTACTAACCTTGCTCAGTGTCATACAACTGCTTTTAATGCTACTATGAGCACAGATGAAACTGGAATCTGTGTGGCGTAACAGTCAGCGGGACAGTAACTTGCCTCACCTTTAGGTGTGTCTTCATTCAGTGGCTGGAAGGCCGCCATGTTGGGGTTCCAAGTTCCCGTGATCACGTAGGCCTTCCCATCAGAGCTCTTCCCCATCGACTCCTGTCGAAGTATTAAGGCAACTGCTCTTAGAAGTGTTGTTTTCTGCCATGGTCTGTTCCTACAATGTGCTTTTATGTCAAGTGGTTTTGTGTTTGTATCACTAACTGTTGCCACTTAAGGTCCAGAAAAGCACTTTACAAATATATATATGTATATATATTGTTATTGTTGTTAAACTGACAAAGAAAACTAAAAAAAACAAAAACAAGGGTGAAATATAGTACTTGGCCAGTAAAAAATGGCTGAATAGATCATTAGATCATGCGCTTATTTAGTTCTACCCAAAAAAACATAAAGGACTGGTATGTTATTTGATTAGACTAAGATTTAAAAATATGGATAAGTGAAGGACTCACAGCAAACTGCTGCCTCATACACAATGGAATAATAACAAAGTTTTTAACAATCAAAAAGAGATTAAGAATTGGAGAACCAGGATTTTTTTTTAGATTTTTACAAGCAAGACACTAAACAAAGTTATGACTGAGGGATTGGGGAAATTATGTTTCATGTCAATTTACAAAACAGAGAGTGGATGCAGATCAATAGCGAGATTATAGTTACCAGCAGTCTTTACAGACAAACACCCAACATGTAAAAAATAAATGGGAACAGGAAGGAGGAATGGTTATAAAAGGGGGATAAATGGGGAAATATTTTCAAATCACAGTGGAAAACTACATCCTCACATAGTTGGAGAGAATTGGTGAAAAAACATCATGGGATTATTTATCACCCCTGTCCAAAAGAAATATCAGGGTGTTGGAATGAATTGTTGGAGATTATGTGGCTCAAACACAGCTACCCATTATCATATATTCTGGAATTGCCCCAAACTTACATCCTACTGCCAGGAGATTCATAAATGCTTGGAAACTGTATTTCAAATCACTTTTGTCAAACTAAAGCAGACAAATACAAATGAGAACATTACTTATTGGAGCGAAAAAAGCCCTGACGAGGAAGTGGCTTCAACAAGATGCTCCAACATTGGAAGACTGGTTAAAAATTATTCATGAAATTTACATAACGAGAGACTAACACTTTCTATAAAAATGCAGAGAGAGGAATTTGAAGGAATGTGGTCAAAATGGATAGAGTACATCATCACACAGGACCAGATCTGCCTTAATTTGAAATTACCATCTTCACTGAACTACAGAAAGGACTGTGCTACAAGGAGCTGAATGTTGATGATAAAGGACTGCGTGACACTGTTCTGTTCAAATGTTTATAAATACTTACATAAAAATGAAAGGGGGAGTAATAGAATAAGAAGTTTGGTATAGAGAAGATGTAATGCAGTCATTTGAGTTTTGTTTATTTTTTATGTACTTACTAAGATTTGTGCACTGAACTGGATTTTAAATTTAGACTGTCAATGATCTCCCCAATAAAAATGTAATAAAAATTTACATGCTCTGCTCACCATGTCTAGTAAATGCATGTCACTGTTGCAGACTTTCTGTCCTGGACTCAGCAGCATCCCAAAACACCTAGAAGGAATACACAGGAGGTAAAATCAGGAGGTAAAATAACAAATCAATAATCACTAGTTCCACTGCAGACTTACAGCCTGCATTCATCAGCAGAGTGAGAGAAAGGAAAATGGAATATGGAAACAACTAAACTGACCCAACTGCAGTCATAACCATTGTCATTTTAATACCATATCATTTTTCAGACATTTCAGGGATTTAACTGACTCTGAAAAGACTTTAAGAGCCAGTATTGCACATTGGGCTATTTGAAAGACTCAAAGAGACAATTATCTTGATAACCTGTAAATCTAAAAAGAATGAAGCTTAGCATGTCCAAGCCCCTTCAGGGTGACAGAACAGCCAGCTCTCCCTACGACAGCTGGATGTGGTTCACACACCTGGAGAAGACTCTGACAGGTCATGCTATTGCCTGACCCCTTCAAGGAAGCCCTGACATGGAAGAGGGCAGCAAGACAAACAGGAAGTTAAAAAAACAAGAAAAAACAAGCAGGCAAACTACAGTGTTGCGCAAACACATATTCAAGGTTTTATCACATTGTTCAGTGGCTAACTTGTTACAGTACAGCCCAGTCAGCCTTAAGTTGAAGGTGCCCTCAAGTGGTCAGCATGGGAATCTCTCAGATTCAGAACTGTGCTACATACTAATACATTTACAGGTCACCCAGTGCTAACCCAAGACAGCTCACACTGAGTTTGAAAGGTATGGGCCAACAGTTTTTGCAAAGTGACATTTCTATAGGATTTTAAGCGTGAAGAGAGAGAGGTAGAAGGCGTTATTCAGCTGCTCAGGTTTGATACAGAACATAACGTACTACAGCCACACTACTCACAATGTAAAACCAAACAGCATTTCAAAAGAAATACCCACTAAGACAGAGGCTTTTACAAAAATTAATATCAATTAAGTGTTGTCAAATGGGAGCCGAACACTTCATAAAAATCAGTTCTGAACACAGTGGGGGTTTTAATTGACACTAACAATGAAGGAGCGGGCAGGTGTCTGTCTCCCTCTGATAGCAGTAAGAGGTGAGGGAGTGAAGAAGAAGAGGGGGAGTGATGAAGATGACCCAGTTCTTTGGTGCTGCCATGCTGCTAGAGCATGTTAACACACAAAGGTAAAAAGAGTCAAAAGTGATTTCAGTACATCGCTGTTCCTCTGCTGGAGCATTATTATTATTATTATTATTATTATTATTATTATTATTATTATTATTATGCTCTCTTACTGTTTTTGGTTTCTTTCCCTGCTTTCCCTCTGCAACATTTTGACCAATGCATGCATGAATGCATGCATTGTCCTTGTGAAAGCAAGCCATTTCAAGCAGCCAGGTTCTTTCATCTGGAAAGTCATTGTATAATTTACCATAATGAACTTCATAACAAGGCAAAGATTTTGTATGCTGCATGCATACCCAGCATGTTTAGAGCAGCTCTACATCCTCACCACCTATAGTTCAGCTCATTTGCCCTGGTGCGATAGCTGCTTTCCAAACTACTCCCTGGATTAACAGATTACAAAATATTTTTAAAAGAAAGCTAAAAATCTATACTTTAACTAGCTATGACTTTCCTGATTATTTTCCATCTTATCTTCCTATCTGTTTCTATGTTCATTCCATCTTTTTTATGTGAAGCACCTGATTGCTTGTAATTTCTTTGCTGTAAAGCACTAACAGCAAGTAGAAAATAACTAAAGCAAACCTAAACTACGCTGTAGATAAGATGAAATCCCTCCTGAAAAATAGGTTGAGGAATAAATGCAATATAAACACCTGCAACACTGAGCCCAACCCCAACAAAGACAGCCTGTGGAAGGTGACTAGGATCTTGTCATGCATCATCTCTTCTTACAGTGATCCTCACCTCTCGATGCCCAGCTCCTTGTTGCACATTTGCTGAACTGAAACCACAACCTTCTTCTGAACGCTCTGTCGCAGCTTGAAGTAGAACTTATCTCTGTCCTTAGGCACTGGACTGTAGAGAGGACAAGGAGGAAGGTAGGGATGTTATTCATAACTTCAGGGATCTGATACTGTTTTGATATGGGGTATTGCGGTG
>JBBMOE010000046.1:3777278-3895024 GCA_037975065.1 Chaetodon trifasciatus | reverse complement strand
ACACACCAGAGAGAGAGAGAGAGAGAGAGAGAGAGAGAGAGAGAGAGAGAGAGAGAGAGAGAGAGAGAGAGAGAGAGAGAGGGAAGCATGTGCTTCCTTCCTCTTTGACACTGTGTATCATAAGCGGTCTCATTTCACCTAAAAGTGAGGAGCTTCATCAGAGGGGTGATAGGGTCGGTGTCACACACACACACACACACACACACACACACACACACACACACAGCACAAAGACTCGTACCTGGAGTCTACAGTAACAGAGCACAGCTATGATACAAAGCCTTCATAGGCTTTATCCAAAAATATACACAGTATATACACTTTGTGTAGTTTTTGAACAACTCAAGCTGAAACAGTGGATTTAAATCACACTCCAGACAAGCACACTGATGTTTGTGTAGTTGGGGATATTTGATATTTTCAACTTTAAAACTAAGATCAGGACTGAACAGGGATGGACATAAAACCAGAGGGATCGCAGCTTGTAAGTTGTAACCCTGGCAGTGCTAATGCCTAGCACCCATCACTGAGTAAAACAGTGTATCACGGTATATCAACCAATATTTGATGTTTGTTGAGCCGTCTGAGCCAACTTGTCCTTGATGATATGCCGAGCAGTTATGCCAATGTTAGAGAGTTCAGTTACCAGCCTCGCCTGAAAACACTGCACTTTAGTTTGTTTCCATTATGGCCTGTGTCTATAGTTTTGCCTGATCTGATCCATCAAGCATTCAATTTGTTGTGATTAATTGTCCCCATTGCTGAATTATAGTGATCCAAGCTCTCTAAAATTAAATATGCATGCTGTCATAGTGACACTGGTATGCTCTGATTTAACAGGTTAAATGCCAGTAGAATTCAGGAAATGTTCAGCTGCTGTGTTAATGCTGTCAATCAGCTGCTATGAAGATTTTGTGAAGTGGAAGGGAAATATATGCACTATGCACCATATTTTTAATGCATAGCTGGACGAATGAAAGAACAGCTGACAGGCAGATTGTAACTACCTGCAAGTAGACACAGTGACTGTAAATGGATCTGAAGCAGGCAGAGTTTATACCTGCAGGGCGGTGCTCCTGGACTTTGGTCTCTGGGTCGCTGTGCTTCTCCATCTTTTCCACACTGCTCTTCTCCAACTTCACCTCATCATCATCATCTAACACCTCCTCCATAGCTTTCTCCAGCTGCTCGTTCCCATTCCAGGACATCTGAGGAAGAGAGGGAAAGAATAAAAATGAAGGCAATGAGACACAAGGAGAGATATAACGTGATTAAATTAAGGATAAAGACAGAGAGATAAAGACAGAGTGGAGCTTCCTGTACTAATTCAGTGCTCAAGTGTTGATCACCTTGTTTCCATTTGCTGTCAATATGCTTTCCTTGACTTAATCACTTAGATCTAATCAGCCACGCCAGCTCTGGTGGCAGCCAGAGACACATTTGCTGACTTAACAAGAAAGGTAGATTACAAAACTGAGGAGGAGGCTGAAGGGGAAAAGGGTGTTATAGCTGCTGTGTTTGACCTTTTCATAACTGCAAAAAGCAGCGGCCTTCAAGTGGCTTCATGTTGGATCATGTTGTGCTATGGGGGAATGACTATTATACATTACACCGTTCTGACCTTGAGTCTTGGTTTGCCCCCAGAGGCTTGTGGTGACCCAGCGGCACTAGACTGTACCAAAACAAACTCCTCACTGGTGACGGTGGCCACGGACTCTGTAGAGCTGCTGACTTTTCCAAGTGAGGAGCTGTCATCCATGGCTGGCTGGTTTATTCAGAGTCAGCTGGGGAGACCAGGGTTAAAGCTCTCCCCTTCCCTCTTCTGTCCGCCCAGCTCTGTGGGAAGGCAGCCTGCATGCACAACAGACAGACAGCATTATATCAGTGTTTTTCTGGTATTTCTCCAAGTATTTTAGGCACCATACAAAAAGTTAAAAAAAGGCGGTAGATGAAGTGGTGGATAATCTTATTTGTGAAACTTAATTATACAGTAACAATATTAATGTGATTGAGAGCGCTTTCTATACGCAAGGTAGGCACATCAATCTGGGACATATTACACTGATAAACAAATGACATTATGTCACAGTTAAGGTGCTGTGTGCAGTGCTGTCACTGTGCAAGGCAACACCAAGGCAACATACCCATTCAATACTTGAACAGATCAAGGACATGCCAAACACTGGCTGACAACTTCCTGGTTTTGTAGGCCACATTTTAGGATTGTGAGTCTGGGCCAAAGTTATTCTAAGCAACCTGTCATCATTGAGTTAATGATACCAGCCAAGAAATGAGCACAATTTGTAACCCTCAACACAAATCTGCGGTTGTGCAATTCCTAAAATTGTCTTCAGCGCTCTGCCAGGTGTCACAGTGTCTGACAGGCCCAAGCTGGCAACAGAATTTCTAAATGGCTCTGTTTTCCACATGCTTTTGATGCAGAGCTTTTCCAGTATTAAACAAGAGTGATATGTAGAATCCTGGTGCCAGAATTGAACGTTCTCTTGTTAGAAGCAACGTCTCCTGGAACAGATCTATACATACATGCACCAATTTGTCTGATTTGTGACAAATAAAGGCAGGCATCTTTTATATACTCCCCACATGCCCTTGTGGGAGCATTGTCTGTTGACACTCTTATTATAACTGTTCTGTGTTTGTTTGTTTGTTTGTTTGTTTGTTTGTTTGTTTGTTTGTTTGTTTGTTTGTTTTGTGATAAGACCTTCAAAAGCTAACAAAGCTGGCAATTCCTCTACCTGTCAGAGGCTGATAACATTCTTAGTAACTGCTGGGCTCGTGTTAATTGTTCTGTATTTCACTCACACACTTTCTACTTGTACTTTTGTGGACTCTACGTGTACAATTACAAGCACTGCACCAAAAGACAAGTATTGACAGAGTCTGTCTGCACATCTGTATCAGCATTGTCTCTACATGTTACATCCTGCTGGCTGCTGCCTGCATCCTGAGGAGCTGGACTACACAACAAACATGCAAAGCTAGTTGATACCAGGCTGTTAAGCAAGCTTAGACAAATAAAACACATAATTTAAAAACAGAAAACATAGTAGCAATAACGTGAAGTCTGGTAGACTTATTGCTTTCACACAGTATTTACCTCCAACTAAACACATTAAAAAATAACCAGAGATTAGCTGATCTACAGAAAAATGAATCAGTAGTTATTTTTGTAATCAATGAATCATTTGAGTACATTTTTCTTACAAAATGGTAAATTCAATGGTTTCAAAATTCTAAATTGTGAGGATTTGTGTTTTTCGGTTTCATATCTTTGTGAGCTTAGACTTAATGAAAGTGTGATGTTCTTTTTTATATTACTTAAGAGAGAATTTAAATCAGCAGATTCATTTATAATAAAAATAATCATTAGATTTGTACATTGCACACCAACTTACTTTAATAGATTATTATCATTACAATAATTTTTGTCATTTCTTTACATACAAACAAATATGGTGCCTCTATATATTTTGTTGTATTCAGAGTACTACTCATCCTGAAAAAAATGTGATCCCACAAAAGGGAGTGGCGGAGCATGCACATATTCAAACGCACGCACGCACGCACGCACGCACGCACGCACGCACGCACGCACTCACTCACTCACTCACTCACTCACTCACTCACTCACTCACTCACTCACTCACTCACTCACTCACTCACTCACATAAATAAGCAAACACACAGTCCAGAACAGATGTATGAAGGGAGCATTCATTCACACACAGTGACATGATTACATACATACAGAGGGCATTCATACGCACTTAACCCTGGCAAATTATATTCATACTTGCATGTGCGCACACACACACGCAATAGATATACACAAGGACATCAACAGGGTCATGTGCTCCAATCACACTTATTCAATTACACAGAGCAGCATGAGCAGAACAGCAAACACTCCCACTAATTCACTTATGGAAGAAGCTGCAATGAGAAGGAACCCAGGCAGGAAACACAGACAGTAACAGGGCATCCTGGGAGATTGTTATGGTTAGATCTCTTTGTGTCTTTTCTTCTTAAGTCCGACTGGATGAGAAACATTTGGTAAACACACTCTAGCCATACAGAACTGGCTATTAATTTAATTATTTAATGTTGACTGTACAAGTACAGAACATCCCATAATCTCCCATTCACATGCAGATTTGTACAGAAGCCAAAATGTGACATGGTATTTTTTATAGGAAAATGGTCAACTTCAACTTCATGTGATGAAATGTGCTTTTCACCTGCAAAAAAGAATAAGAAAAATACTGTGACCAAGGCTTTCGAAGTGTCAGCATGTCAAAATTACCATAATATAGTGTGGTAGGTAACATTGACTGATTCGTCTGTTAAAGACTAATTTTACTGGCATCCATTGGTTGCCAGGTGGCCATTTCAAGTCTGGTAATTACACCCTGTATAAACAACAGTATTTATCCAGATTACACTGTTTTTAACCTCTCTCACTCTTGCTGCCCTTGTGAGGTCGGACAGTCGCCTTCTCTCTGACAGTAACTCAAACTGTAGACACAGCAGCAGATTTGCACCCAGTCATTACCAGCCCACTCCTCCAGTACGATCCCAGTTGAAATCCTTGCTGCCCAACCACTGCCTGTATGGAAACTGTGAGCAGCCAGTGGCATGGACGAGCTGAACAACACCCACAGGCACCAGGCTAACCAGATTACTTCTATGAGAGGGTGTGTGTGTGTGTGTGTGTGTGTGTGTGTGTGTGTGTGTGTGTGTGTGTGTGTGTGTGTGTGTGTGTGTGTGTGTGTGTGTGTTTCTATGGGCCGACTCGCCCTGCTGTTTTGTTACAATTACAACCATTGTCATAAGACACACATGAACACAGTAATCCCTGTCAAAGGAGTCAGAACGGTAAACCTCATGGGAATGGACACCAAGAAAGTAAACTGACACAACTCAAAATCTGTTATCAAATTGTATTTTGATGCCATTTCTATACAGGAAAAAAATTCTTGTTTTTGATCTGTTCTCTTTTAAAACTTGGTGATCTTATGACCTGTATTATTTTGCTGCCTTGGTGAAGCACTTTGGAACATGTATTCTGAAAAGTGGTAGTAGTAGTATTAGTATTAGTTTTCGTATTAGTATTACTACTAAATCTGTGACTGTGCCTCAATCTAACTCCATCTGCTTTATGACCCTACTGACCTGCCTGTGAAGAACACTGCTAAGGCTGCTCAATCTGCTGACTGTATCTTTCCTGCCTCTCATTCACTGAAGGATTATGGGTCATATGCACACTGAACAGACCAGTCACTGCAGCACGGAAAACCTGTTCAATGGGTTAGGATGAGTCTGACTTTAACTAACTCTTTAGGACAGTGTCAAATACAGAAGTATACCAGATGTATGCCCTGCTCACCACTGCCACTGTATACTGCCTCAGACTGTGCAATCAAATCACAGTATACAAAACAGGTAATTACCGGTTTGTGGTGTCTGGATGGTTTAAGTATAGTAGGATTAGATTGTGACATTAGCACTATCAGGGTTGAGACGTAATTTCGCTGTACAAATTAATGTTCCTGGAAACACTTTGGTGCAAAAGCATCCATCACGGATCATGTTATAAGTAACCTCAGCCAGTACTAGCATGTGAACAAGATTAAGCCAGGTGACTTGCCACACAGCTCCACAAAGAGAAACAATTCAGCCTCTTCTGCAACTGTGACGGAAACCTGCTCTGAGACTTTTCACTGTGCTCACACGTTGGAGCGTCTGCTTTGTCGTGACACCTCACACCTGAATCGCTTCCTTTTTGGTTTGATGCTAAAGCCGTCTGAGTTATTATTGTCAAATACATGGTCTCACCTGTTTTGTCTGTTTATAGGGCTCTAGATTCAAAAGTATAACTACTACACTGGTTACAGGACTGTGAACAGACCATGCATTTCTGTAAATCTGATGAATCAATGTCAAATATAAGCTAATTCATTCCTGATAAACTGGTTAGTTTTCTGGCTGGCTGTGTTAATGACAAAGAAACACCTTTCCATCAAGACACACAACAAAAGGCTGCTTTGGTTTAGTGCAAATGGTAAAGCCCAGCCTGCATCAGACACCTGTTTATTCCTGTTCGTTCAAACAGTCAGTTCAACACAATCTACAGTCAACCATGCATACAGAAGCTCCACTGTTGTCAAATTACTACAAGTATTTCTCCATGTCGGTCTATACAGCCATGTCATCTCCTAAAAACATCAGCGTCAATCAAGCTGCAACTAACCTGATTAATCATTTACCACAAGTCTGCAAAATGTCAGAAAAAGTGATAAATATCCATGCCAGTTTCTCCGAGTCCAAGGTCATGTCCTCAAATGTCCAGTCAAAAGTCCAAAGCTGACATATGTTCTATTTACAATAAAACGGAAAAAAGCAGACTATCTTCACATCTGAAGTCATTATTGCTTGTAAAAAGAATTAAACAATTAATCAACCCTGCAACCCTGTTTTCTACATATATAGATGAAATGCAGATTTATGACAGAAACTTTAGTCTTTTAAAGTGTGCAAATGTCATGGCAATCGTGGGTTTAATGGTCAAGGGCAATGATGAACTGGAGAGATTCTACACTAATCATATTAACATGGTGTCAAGAAGAGTGCTTTGCTCTTAAAGAGTAGCAAGACCTAGGAACTCATTAACAACAGGGATGGGCAACTAATGTGTCAGCCATTTTCAACTGAGGGCCAAGCCAAGCTATTGAGATGGTACGTAGTTTTAAATATTTAGGAATGATTTTAGACACCAACTCCAATTTTAATGAACACTCAAACCACATTTTTCAGAAGGCATTGCAAAGCAGGGCGGCACGATTATTTTCATTGGCGATTGATCTGTTGATTATTATTAGAAAATGAAAAATCTCGATCAGTGTTTCCCAAAGCCCAAGAGGACCTCCTCGAATGTCTTGGTTTGGCCACAAACCAAAGTTTACTGTCATAGAGGAGAAAAGAGACAAAAAATTACTCATAGTGATTAATCAATTATCAACCGAGTTGGAGATTAGATTAATAGCTGACAACTAATCGATTAATAGTTGCAGATCAAATGCTGCAGTTGGTTTCTTGTAAGGAAATTAAATAGCTTTGATGTGAGCAAAGAAGTCCTGAGGATGGTATACGCCAGTCTTGAGTATCATTTCCTGAAATATCCCATGAAGACAGTATAGAGTACCTACAGCAACACAAAACATCTGGCAAATGACTTTTTATTAAATATTAGTGACTTCTCTTATTTTTACGATGAAATTGTAGTTATTTTAGTACTGGGTGAGAGATTATTCTGCAACAGCCACAGAAAATGTTACTTAATCCTTGGCTGTGAGACATTTAATTGCTAACAACTTTTGACAACTTTTGAATTTACAACGCTTTGGTCCTTTTTTGGAGGAAGTCTGCTCTTATAGGGTTAAATTAGTGTTCCTAACTAGGTATGGTACAAGTGTCATAATGTACTTAGGTAAAAAAAATGTGGCCCTGCCACTTCTTCTCTTATTTCCTCTCAGTACCCACTGTGTCGGGAATCCAGCGTGTTGGATCAAATTTCATATCATATCAGGATAAGTTTTAAGTACTGTGAGTAATGTAATGGCTGTCACGTTCTTAAAGCCTCCTTGTCATCCCCTTGTCAGACATTATCCATTTCCAGGTCAATATCACAGTGATATTTTTGTTAAGATCACCATGCTGGGCTTCAGTTACGGTTCATGTATTTAAAGTCTCAAATCTCTCCTGCGGGTTAACAGCAAGGACAAAGACTGCAGTGACAATGTCATCCAGAGACCAATCCTTGATCTGATCCATAGACACCATGACAGCAGCCTCAGTGATGTTACTGAGGTATGGGTACACTTTTTACTACACAGCTGTGAGTCCTCCAATCATATCAAACTCAAATTGGTGGGATATGTCAAACAAAAGCTTTCTCTTAAATATACACTAATGCCGTGTAAATAGCTCAATACTAAGAAGTCACCAAGTGGCTTCATTACTTCAGACGTTGCTATGATTTCAAGCAGAGAAGACAGTTGTCAGTCTTTATAGATAACGTCTTAATTGTCTGACACTCTATCAAGTTTTATTCTGTTTTAGGGTGTATTTTCACATTAATTACTTTGGTAAACTGTCATTTCTGCTCTCACTGGTGTCAGCAGGCCTGAATGGACATCAGTCTCTCAGCATCAGCAGCAGGCTAGCTTACCGTGGCAGCCAACCTTTTTAAACGACTACTTAACGGACGGTTCATAAATTAAATGAAATTGGCGATCTATTCTGTCTGAAACGCCTTACTGAGTGGTCACGCACAGATAAGCAGCACACTTATAAAGCGGACAGACTCTTCTCACAGCAGTTAGCTAATGCACACAACACAAATAGTGAAAGACAAGGCAAAATTAGCTAGCGACAAGCCAACTTATTCGTACCGTCACCACATCCTCTTCCTCACCGCGGGAATAATAACATGAGTTTATCACAAGCGGACCTGAAGACAAAAAGGTAGCTGTTAGAACGGGCAGGCTAAACAGGAAGTACCTATGTTATGTGTGTCAGGCTAGAACTGCGAGCTAAAGCTAAGTTTGGCTAACGCTAACCAGCTCGCAGTCCAAAACAGTTGGACCACTATTTGGAGGAGCGACCTCACTCAGCAACACCCCGCCCGGCTCCGGAGGGAAATGACAAGAAAGAGGAAGGAAAAGCACATTTTTCTTCTCACTGCAAGGAAACGTGACATTAAAATGCACACATGTGTTGATAAAAGAGCTGTCAACTTACTTATTTGGAGCGTTGTGGAGTTGCTTGCTAGCTGTCAGAAGAGTTGCAAAGATCGTATCTGTTTAAGAAGATGAATCACTAAGGAGTTCAGTGATATAGTTTCCGGTTTGGAACGTTAGCGTAATGTCACGCATGCGCGGTACTCCTACAGATCCTCTCACTCTTGCATCCGCCGAACAGTTATTTCTGTTCAGGATTTTTTTTCCACCACAGTCTTGCCATATAAGTGTATTACTATGCACACAAACATTTATTTTTGATGTATATAAAAATATGTGATTTTGTGCTTTTAAGTTTTATAAAGATTGTTTGAAACATACTTTCCTATCAGGCAGGACCATTTTAATGCCCCTTCTTTCTTGTTGGCTGATTACATGGTGAAAACTTTTAAAAGCTATCAAGGGTTACATTTTACCTGAAAGGGTGTTCTTCAGGGGAAAACAAAGCTTGTTCTGGAAATTAATTTCAGCATGTGGTAGTAGCTGTTTGCCTCATGACAATTATTAGCTGGAGAACAAAGTTCATGCTATCTTCAGAGTTAGTGAACTTTACAGAAAGGTTTCGTTTCCGTGTGTGTGTGTGTGTGTGTGTGTGTGTGTGTGTAGTCTTGGCAATCACCACGCAAAGAGCCATTTCAAGCAGTTACAAATCTTTAATTGTCAAAAGTTAACACTCAAATATTACAGTTTCTGTATTTGTCAGGTACGATATCATTTTTGACCACATTTCTAAAAAGCTTTGTTTTATTTCAGATAAAGATAACTAGTTAAGTAAGTAGTAAAATATATAGTTAATACAATACATAAATAAATTAATGATGAAAATGAATTCTAATCTGTGGTAGTGGACAACAACATGGAGAAACACTGGTTTTATTCCACTAAATCCTCTTCAGAGATTTTCTAGACTATTCTGGCCAGATCTCACCAGTTTTCCAAAAATCAAACCTGTCAGCCTTAAGTGATGAACTTTCATTTTGCAAGTCCTCTGTAATTCATTTGCCCTTTTACATCAATCCAGAGAAACACACAATTCTGGCAAAATGGTCTTGAGAAGTTGTACAGTGTAACGGCACTGCATTTGGCATCCATTTAACCTTAATGAAAAAGTAATTAAGAAACAAATGAAGCAGCAGCTGATAAATGGATTCTAATTGTATGCACTGCTGAAAAGAGGGTGAGAAAAGCATTTTCGTTTAATGCTTGATTGCTTAACTCTAGGCCCGTCCGAAGATCTTGCAAAATTATCCAGCACACCATGCAAGTCCTTGAGGTTTCTTGCATTACTTGTTCAGCCTCACTGAATCCTGCTGCACACAGAATATAGAGACAAATATCACAGAAAATATTGTGTATGGCAAGCAATGCTGGCTAAGTGCAGAAAATGGGCACTGTGAAACAGTTGTCAATCACATAAATGTGTATTCTGACTTCTTCACAATATGAAAAAACTTGAAAATAAATGACATGGTTATTTGCATTTTAAAGATTCAACATTAGAGTAGTACAGGAGTATAGGAGGAGTGTGTAGACAAAATAGCACAAAAAAATCACACTCCCGCGTTCAAAATACATGTTCAAATCCCAGCATCTCTCTACGTCAAGAACACTGTGGGATCAAGAGACACGTTCATTGCTTTCTGGTTATTATTTACATATCAAACTTTTTGCATCACTGTCATAAGACAAATTCCCTCTCTTATTCATTTCAAGCTTACCACTATTGTGTCCAAGGGCTCAGGTGTCCTTGCTCGTTCACAGGTTTACCTTAGGGGAGAAAGTGGGGGTTCGGTGTGGACCTGGCAACCCAATACATTTTGAACTCACTGCCTGTGCACCATGCTTACAATATTCCTCCAATAGAGTTACATGATGAGACAAAAACTGCTGAAACCAGATGACTGGAGATGAAGAGCTGCAGTAGTTTGCTAGACAGCTTGCATAGAGAGAGCTCCAGTCGTCTGCTCTCTTCTCTCTTCCCTCTAACTCAAGCATGCTTCCAGCAATCCACAACACTACAGAGGGGATGTTGACTTCTCCTTCTTTTGCTGTTCATCATTACAAGATTGCTTCATATTTACCACTTCATCATACTCCCTTTTTATTTAGGGAGATGTGTGTTTAATTGTGTAGGATAGCCCTCTGTCAATAAAGACACAGTAACAGTCAACAGACAGTTTACAAGTTTACAACCATATCCTTCATGTGGGAGCATGAAGGGGCAAGAAAACTTACAGCTACAGTCATATCTACCTTCAATTACAGAATTACTAAGTGAAGATGAAAACATAAAATTTAAGGGTATAAAGTGAGGAACTACATTTGAAAGTGATTCTAGTTTGTCAAACACTTGAGTCTTCCCCATTTAGCTTTGACAATCCTTCCTTAAATTCCCCCGAAACCCCAGACCATAAATAAATGTGATAATGTAACCTCCACAGCCAGTGAGCCTTTATCCATCAGATCCTCACTGGATGCTGCAGCAGGTGTCAAAATTATTGTTGTGGTCTTGTTAGTGGTGGTGCTGGTGTGTGTAAGTGAGGAGAGGAGTGTCTCTGTGTATGGGTGGTGTTGGGGGGAGTTTTGGGGTGGTCACACCTCGGTGCTGATGGCTCGGGTGTTGGTGTAGAAATCAGGAGGCCGGCCTCGCTGGGTCTCCCTCAGCAGGGAGCCTCGGACGGTGGGCAGTGGCATCGCCAGCGCCTGGTTCTCATAGTGTGTGGGCATGTAGGTGATGCGCTCGCCACCGTTGCGCATCTCATCAGTGGTACGGATGTAGAAGGGTGAGTCATAGGGAGAGCAGGTGGGGCAGTAACTGCGTTGCCCCCCTTTGGGTTTGGTGGGGTCGGAGGATCTGGGCGGCTCTGGTGGTGACATGGACAGCGGGGTGACGATTGACCCGTCCAGGCCGGAAACACTGCAGGCATTGCAGGCAAAGTGTTGCTGAGAGATGGAGGCGCTGTCAGACCCATTCTTCTTACAGCAGTAGTACTGCAGGAGGGAGAAAAGTGCATTACATGTCAAACAAAACCAGTTTTCAACACAGTTTGCACTTCAGTCTGCAATACTTTGATTGCTATCTTATTTAAAACAAATGGAGAAATCTGCAAATAGGATGAGATCAGTTCACTTTTTCCAATATAATCAATATGCATCAAGAACTTAGTACATTTAAATGCACAATACTTGATACAGAATATTTTTATACAACAGTCATAAAACACTGAGAACTTGTACAATCCTGTCTTCCAACAGGTATTGAAGGCCTGTTAAGATAGAGGTTTTTAGTTTACTGAGCCAAAGCCAATATAATATCGTTTAACCTTCTAAGGTGCTGTGAACTACAATTTTTTTTAACTGATTTTTAAAACGCACACACACACACACACACACACACACACACACACACACACACACACACACACACACACACACACACACACACACTGCACAAAGACTCGTACCTGGAGTCTACAGTAACAGAGCACAGCTATGATACAAAGAAGTATCACTGTGGCCAGTATTCCTCCGGTTATGACAACAGTTCCAGCTGTCATCCGACCAGCTCTCCATCAAACTCTGACACAGGCACAGGAAGTGACATCATTAACAAGAGCCTCCCACTGTGCAGTAAATGTGAAGTTCAATCAAATCATGCAAAGGTCAGTATAACAGTTAACACAGACGCAATGTGCTGCAATTTATCTTCTCTGTGGTAATAGAGCAAACTGAAAAGGTCATTCTATAATTATGTGGAGAGAATTAAGTCTAAAACATGCATTGTGTAAATTACGTAAACACAAGAAGGCATCATGCCAGTTAATGCAGCTGGAATTTGACCTTGATTACCAAAGTGCAACTCAATTTTTTCTTGTCTGAGTAAAAACATATATGCAACTTTATTTAGAAGATATTACAACAAGTATTCAACTTGATATAACTGAAAATTCATTCATGTAGAAATGACACTCTGCTTCACTAACGCACAGTATGCACACTTTATAGGAACAAAACAAAATAAAAGTCAAAATAAACCTGGCAGTGGTCATTGTTGTGATACTCACGTTCAGCAAAGCTACTTAACACCTGAAAGCAGAGAAATAACAGAGGTAGTTATGCTGAATGGCAGATAGATAGATAGATAGATAGATAGATAGATAGATAGATAGATAGATAGATAGATAGATAGACTTACATCAGAAGAGTGTTTGAAGGTTGTAAGGGTGAACAGAAGCCAGAGGTCAAAGGTGAGAGGTCACACCGCTGAATAGCCACACAGCATGAACATCTCTGAGGAGATAAGAATGGAGGAGTGAGTTTCATCAAGGCAGGACCTGAAGTACAGCAGCATAACTGAAGATGCTTAAAACACTTTTGTCCACAAGGTGGCACTAGGAGAACAGACACAGAAACATACAGTACATTCACTACATAATAACTAGGTATGAGTATGAGTAAGAGGAGAAGGCAGAAAGGAAAGAAGGAAGGAAGCAAGGTAAGATAGTCATGTCTGTAACACAGTACTTATGTATTATTTGAAAATGTGCACAAGTCATATCCATGAGGACACACACACAAATTAACGTATGCATTATATCTATGCAGAGGGTGGACACAATAATAGCAACACCTGTGCCTATAGTGTAATGCATTGCCATTCAGTGCAACATACAGCTTCATAAAACATCACAGAGTTGAATGTATTTCTGACACAATTGCAACAAAGCAATAACACTACAATCCTCTGAATTTAATGGAGGGCTGTTGGATTGTGTTGGATTTTAACGGTGTTATAACTCTGTCCTCCTGCTGTAAATAAACACAGACATGGAGAATGAAAGTATTTAGAATGAAAACATCAGAGATATTCAGTGCACCCAGCAGTGTCTCCAAATTCCCATGTGCATATTCTTCATCGGAGTCTCTCTATCTTACCCACACTCAAATACACACAAACACACACATGCAGCATTATGGCAGAGCAGCAGTAAAAGTGATTTAGCAGAGAGGGGCTCAGTTGGTTAGGGGTTTTAATCTGCAGGCTGAGGCTTGCCTAGGTGAAGTGAAATCTATTATGGCTGATAAAAACATGTCACACCCATGATTGGGGTGAAAGGGGGTGGGGGTTTGTGAATGCAGAGAAAAAAAAGATAGAATGAAAAAAGGAGGGGGAAAGGATGGAGAGGGTAAGAAGGGGAAGAGGAAGTAAGAAATGGCAAGAGAAAGGAAGGAATTCAGGAAGTGGTGGTGTGGAGGTTGACACATGCACATACAGACATACTCACATTTTTTCTGCCAAGCCCACAAAGCTAATTTCTCAGCCTGTCAATTATGACTCCTGCTGTTTGACATCTGAATAGGCTGGTGTGTGTGTGTGTGTGTGTGTGTGTGTGTGTGTGTGTGTGTTCTCATGAGCAGTTTGTCTTGTACATGTGACGTGATAGATGAAGTCTGTCAGTCATTCATGGTGCAAAGTGGTTTCATCTGCAGGTTTTCTTCCCAGCTGGGAAATTCAGAGAAGAGTGAAGTGGCTAAGCCTTCACCCAGTGGCAGTGAAGAACTGCAGCTGTGTGTGTTAGTGCTGAAGAGTGCAAAACATGCATACACAACAGCAAATAAAAGTTCAAACACGGAAATAAGAGACTTACACAGGGTGCCTGATTCTGCATTTGGCCTATGTTGGGTTTAAGGTATATATGAGATGCCTTTTGAGAAAACCTGTTTACATCTGTTCCTTGGTAGCAATTACAAATACAATAAATTTTGGCTGTCCAAAAGGACAAAGATGCACTACAATAACACTCAATACTGTCACACAAAGTATCAAACTTGATAAAGCGGAACCAGACTTTTTTTTATTCTACCCACTCTTCCTCCTTGTCAAAACCTGGAACCTGCATTACACATGATGGAAATTGACCACAGGCAGTTTGGTTGAAGATTCAGACATAGTGGCAGCTAATGTAGCATTGAGCCTCTAGCCTCAAGCAGGGATGAGTGGGCAGGTGGGGCTACCAAGGTAAGCTCAGTTCTTTCTAACTCCAACCTGTAATTTTTTTTGTCATTTTCAAACTTGTGGCCTTCAGACCCAACCAATGCCAATTCAAGTGACATCACCTCAGGCAATTATTAAACTTCACAGAACTCACTCTGGAGCCACAAAGATATCACATATGCAAGAGTTCCCCTTTAAGAGAACAAGATACATACTGAGGCCAAATCATTCAGGTTTAGCACAAGTTTATCACCAGACAAAACTCTTTTTCAGGTGTCCACCTTTTTGGGCCCTGTTAGAGTTTTAGATGTTTATTTTGGGAAAGAGTCTTGTTAAAGTAGGCAGAGTTTATGCAAGCAGAGGGAAGCAGGGTCATACTGACATCACTTGGGGGGGTGGGGGGTGGGGGGGTAGTGTCACATGGACATGGAGATTTTAACAGGCCACTATGGGATGGACATTACAGCCGTTATGTGGCAGTGTTGGGTGACTGCTGGTTCAATAATTCAACCTAATGGATCAAATTCTGGATTCAAGCTACCTAAACAAAATTTGTAAATACTGAGCTACAACTTACGAAAACATATGTACCCCAATTTCAGCTATTCCCTTCTGTGTTCATCATATCGTCGGATAATTGTCAAATATGATACTCAAAAATGGATTGATGTCAGTGTGCGTGACATGCTGTAGTCCAAACACAGAATTACTTGGACTTTCTATGAGATATGGATACAGGGACTACAGTAGAAGCAGATCAGGCAGGTTGAGGAAAAGTGAGGTTGTAGAAAAACTAAAGGGCCAAATTGCATGTAACTCCTGAGATGTGCTGAACGTCTCAGACTGATGCGATGCGCCAGTGTTCAGAGAAGCTGAATGTGTTTCTTCATTAAGACCACACAAAGCTGAAAGTGCTGTCAGACTCTCCAGTGAGGAGAAGAAAAGGAGCCGGTGCTGCTCCCACAGGCGGCGATCTGAAGCGCTACACTGGCACCAAGCTCATAACCCATGTTTCTGTCAGAAAGTACACTAGTCTTCCATTATTTGTAGAGACCAAACGGGATGGTAGCTGACAGATTCCTCTTAACATCATTCATCATAACTCTCTGCAGTGCAATCTCAGACTCAGTACACCAAACTATTTTTCATAATTAATGTCAGTACGGTGACTTGTACTGCATGGAGGAAATGGAAATGGAGTCACCACTGCCACAGCGTCATCCTTTACTCAGACACATGATAACACCCACACATTTGTTTCTCTCCCTGTATACATGTTGCTCTTGCAAGCACCTCGAGGCAAACTTGTTGGTTAGATTAATTTGAGTTCACTTCATTTGACAAACTACAGAGAGGAATGAGATATCTGCATCAACACACACGCTCACACACTCATGCTGAGCACAGACAGAAAGAGAGCTGGATCAGTCACCAGTGGGTCCAGATTAGAGTGGTCCTCAATCCCCCAGACTGCCTGAAGAGCCCTCTATACTGATAACACTCTCTCTCTCTCTCTCTCTCTCTCACACACACACGCACACACACACACACACACACACACAAAATTCACTCAAGCAAACGTGTACTCATGCATTACCAGATAAATCAGGACATCCATTAAAACAGGCAGCAGAGCCTTCATAGCACTTCGCTGCAGTCAGTCCACATGTGTCTCATTGACTAAATAACACCACTTGACTCACCACAAATGTCTGTCAAAGAATGGATAATACTGCAGTAATAATATGTATCAAATTTCAATCATTCAAGTACATTCAAAGCAGCAGGGCACAGTGTTGTTTGCAGCAGCTTGTAGTACTGTGCATACATAATGCATTAAGAAAGATAGCAGTTCAGATTCACAGATTTAAGGTGAGCTTTTAGCCCGCCTTTAGACATCTTCAGAGCTCCTGTGACATACAAACTTCACCTCATAACTGTCAGAAATACACTGAACAAGCAACAATTCTGTAGCTCTAGTTCCATCAAAGTGGCGTGCACAGTAACATAAAAACTAGGTGTGTCTCAGGTGAACTGTACCCCATGGATGATGAAATCGATCATGAGTCCATTCGGTGTGTCACCTTGTTGTGAGTTGGAGCTGCACTGCATTCTGGGCTCAGCACATTTAAAGAATAGATTAGTTTTGGACAGACTTATTTCTCTTAACGCCTGAATCGGCAATATTTTAGCTCCAGGCAGAAAATACATTTTTTATCCCCCCATCACTGTTCAAGTTACCATGCTGTTACCTGTCAGTCATCTTGGTGGGCTTGAATGTATCCTGAGGCTGTAAGCAATACTGATGTCTCTAAGGGGTGATTTCTTATATTACTTCCCTTACACTATGCTAATTGAATGTTATGTTACATTTGTATGATTTGTAAATAAAACACAGGTGAAAAGCATTTAATAACACACCATTTGCATCTCAAACATTTCTTTAATTACTTGAAGGTAGCATGTTTCTTCTTCTTTTGTCTCTAATTTGTTCAGCAGTTCAAATAGGTCTGGTGTTGTGTTCACTGACGACTGCTTTCCTGGGCTGAAGAAACAATGGGCCAATCGGAGTTTTACAGGTAGGAACAAGAATAGAAACAGCTTCTTCCTACATCACTAGCTACCTAACTACATCCTTGGAAAATATCAAAAAAAAAAAAAAAAAAAAAAAAGCCACAAAATGTGGACAAGTGTTGATGATGTCTTTGCAGATGAACAGCTTTTTGTAAGTGTCACAGTCATATATTGTCATATGTGTTTTGTCTGGTCGCCAGTGTCAAGAAGGAGGAACTTTTACTCATATGAGCTGGTTTAAGGGTATGATCACATAGGCGTGAATGCATGTTTTTCTAATTCCTTGCATGTATTACAGTATCCTGAGGGAACAGAGGCACTGCTTGCTATTCACTGGATAGGGTACAACAAAATGATCCACCCATCTAAAAACAAGTCTTAGAGCAGGATGTCAGTGTGAATGAATGAAAAGAAACAAAGTGGTAGTTGAGTCCAACTCAAAAACAAATGTGTCCAGATTCAGGTGAAAACGTTGTGTAGTAATGTTTAAAAATGTAACACATCTCAAGTATTATGTTACGTGGGCTATGTTAGGCTGCATTATGCTACACCACCCATTTAGTTAAGCTGCACTGCATTACACTAATTACATGTCATGCTATGCTATAAAACAAACCCTTCACTGACATGTTTTATGATACATGTTGTTATGCTTTGTTATGATACACTGTAAACTGTGTGCTACACTCCATTACACACCATTATGTTACATTATGCCATGGTGTGATGCAATGCACTGCACTGCACTAGACCGTGTAGATGTTTAAAAGCGTTAACACCTGCAGTCATTGGTCTTTCATATTTTGTGGGTTTAATCAGCCCATTGCATCAGCTCGTTACCACTCCGTTGTGCCCACTTGCGTTATTTCCTTCCTTTGTCTCTGTCCTGTAGGTTATTTTGTTTGCAGGATGAAAACCCCTCTGGTTGTAAAATGGCAGGTTACCCATATGCTGTTTTTGGCAAATCAGAGTAATGAGAATATCTCTGGAGCTACCTCCCTCCCTCCCCCCCTCATTCTCTGATGGAGTGTTCCCTCCGGAGTCTGTGCCATCAGTCTTCAGGAGCATCTGAAGGACCTTGACTGCCCTGGAGGATTTTTACAAGATTGATTCTTTGGATCTTAAATTGCTCAGACCAGCAGTGAGCCAGTGTCAGTCTCTCCTCCTTCAAACACACTACAAACCCCATCTGTACTTGTAACATCAACACCACAGGTTCAATCCCCAAAGTGTGAGCTGCTAAACAAAACATGTGTGAGTACGATGCCAACCTGCTCGCTCATCGGTTGAATGTTCAATGTCAAAGCTGTCTTTTTTAAAGAAAATTCTGTCATCATCATATTCTGAGGATTTTGTCATTTCATGTGATGGGTCATTAAATTAACTTTCAGTATATAGATCCCATTAAAACCCAGTGAGGCCTAAAAAACGCACTGTAGTCAAACTAAAAGAGCTGCATCACTAACTGCCAACAAATCTCCAAAATGTCAAGTTTTAAGAAATGAATGCATGTTACTTCTTAATTAGGCTCATGAAGTTCTGCAAACATTTTATACTATACTTCCTGTATAACATTATGAGGAGCAGAAAGACTGGAAGGGTTACAGGAATGAGGTTGAGACTCCATCTTTAAGGCGAGGCAGGTGATTTTTCTGGGGTTGGGTATTGTTTAGATTTTAGC
Organism: Chaetodon trifasciatus; assembly: GCA_037975065.1. Lineage (NCBI taxonomy): Eukaryota > Metazoa > Chordata > Actinopteri > Chaetodontiformes > Chaetodontidae > Chaetodon > Chaetodon trifasciatus. The sequence continues at coordinate 3,875,955 of JBBMOE010000046.1, read as the reverse complement.
AATCTGGCTCAGATTCTGTGGATTCCTGCTTGTATTTTATACACTTTTGTCGACGATGGGCAATGTGGATGAAAACACAGTCCAAACCATGCTATCAGATATCAATGAGCAGAATCTAAAAGTGCAGCACATCCTGGCTTTAAAATTTGTAACTGGCTGTAGGTCAGAACTGGTTCTCAATACACAATGCATATTTAAGTCGAGGAAACATCCTATAGCAAACCAGATTAGTGAATGCAAAGCAGTGTTCAAATGACGAGACTGACAGTAAGGAAGGTCTTATCAATATAAAATGACAAAGTCCAGCACTCAGTGTGTGCGTCACATCAGGCGTAGGAAGAGTTCATGATGTCTGACTGAAGGAGCGAACTGTCAGTCAGTGTCTGTACTTGAAATGCACTTTCATTCATGTACTGTCAGACACAATAACAGAGGGAAAAATGTAGGCTCCCTTTACAAGGTTAATTTGATCTGAGTCCACAAAAATGTGGATGAGCTACGTGGAAGACTGACAATCTTCCCTCCCTTAACGTGAGCCCATCTATTTTTTCCGGTTGTTTGTCTCGTTCAGGGTTGCTTTGGAATTGGAGTGCTCTTGAGCCATGCTCTTAAACCAACAGCACAAGACTGTGTTTGATAATGTGTGAATGTGTGAATCATTTAAACAGACACTCTTCTGTTCCTGACAGCTTCAGGTGTAGGTCTCAGCAGCAGCAACACAAAGCCAGACTACTGAGGCAATAATTCATGCAAAATTTTAGCACATTATTATTTTGGAAAAACACCATTTTGTCATCTAAACTCCGCAGCTCTATGGCTGCCGATGTAAGCGGAGAGAAAACAAGTCGCACATCCAAAAGGGATTCATGGTCACAGTTGAAATGTAATTTGTCTAATCCTGTTATCTGGCGTTCCAAAGGTTTTCCTCTATCTGTTTCCTCTCTCTAGCGTCTCTGCTGCAGCCCAGTGTGGGTGTCTGTGTGTGTGTGTTTGCATGTGTGTGAACACGTTTGTTTGTTTGAATGCGTGGGTGTGAAGAAAACACAATTTAGGGGGTCGCTTTAGAAACTGTGGTATTTCTTTTGCATGAAGATTATACACCATAAAAGTGAAATCACGGGTAAAATGTCACAAGACAAAAAAAACGCTAATCTGTTCGAGCTGCACTGGGAAACTTCACACAGTGGCAGCTCAAAGTGAAATCAGAGCATATCTGTTTGGATCATTTGAGTTTCGTGAATGCTGTCAGGTGGCAACAGCAGATTGTACACAGCTCACTCATGTTTGGTGGTTGCATTCCAGCTCTAAAGGTAAATTCAGGGAAAATGTAAAAAAAAAAAAAAAATCACTCTGAACGCTGAAGAACATCTGGTGATCTGCTCTTCTGTTGAGGAATTTGTGCTGTTCAAGTGGTCTCCTACTGTTTGTATGTAACTGCCTTCATGTTGTTAAACCCAATGAATCTATCAAATTGTGAGGCCTGGTAGTCTGAGCTATATGGAAGATTATTGAGTGCATTATTGCTTTGCTTTGCTTTGCTTTGCTTTGCTTTGCTTTGCTTTGCTTTGCTTTGCTTTGCTTTGGCAGAAATTCAGTTAATGTGTTGTTCTCACTGGTGAAACATTGCTGTGGGCCTGTTCCCTCCTCCTCCTGTACACACATTTCAACATCAGCCAAAGTGCCAAAGTGGAGGTGTGGAGTGGTGAAGGAGGAAGGGGTGTTGGGCGTGGCTCTCTGTTAAGCAAGCTCAATAAATGGTAAATGGATTGTATTTATATAGTGCCTCTCTAGTCTGATGACCACTCAGAGCGCTTTTACAACACAAATCAGCATTCACCCATTCACACACATTCATACGATGGCGAGGCCACTTGCTCATTTCAAGCTTTTAACCATACACACGCTGATGGCACAGTATCAGGGATCTTGCCCAAGGATACTTCGACATGTGGACTGCCTGCCTGACCTTCTGATAGGGGGACGACCTCTTTACGTCCTGAACCATAACCGCCTCAATCAATAGCAAACTCTTCTGGTTCGCTACCACTATGGAGAGTGACGTGGACAGGCAGCCACTTTTTTCCCACTTATCTCTTGAAACATGTTTTGCTGCTCAAATTCAGAATAAGCACATATTAACAAAAATCAATGAAGCTGATGAGGTAAAACATTAAATATATTGTCTTTGTAGTGTTTTCAGTTGAGTGACATGTACATTGAAAACCTAAAAAAATATTTACTGTGTTTAACTATTTTAATAGTTAATAGTATTCCAGAAGAAACATGATATGTGTATGCATGCTTTGCATTCTGTCAATTACAAGTTAAATTAAATGTTGTATATAGTGTAGCTTTTGGTTAAGGGGGGATCTTAACAAGAGCAGCACTCCCCCTCTGCCATTACTTCCAACCATGCCTTGAAGGAAAGGAACAATGGAAAAGGGATTGGATGGTCTTCAAACTCTGTCATAGGACAAAATCTCATTTACAGTCTTAATTAGTTCATGTTCTGTATGAGCTATAGGGCTGCAACTCACTGTTATTTTCTCCATCAATTAATCTGTCAATTATATTCTCGATTAATCGATTATTTGTCTGGTCTATAAAATGTCAGAAAATTGTGACAATGCCGATCAGTGTTTCCTGAAGCCTAAGATGATGTGCTGAAGAGCCTTGTTTTGTCCACAAACCAAAGATATTCAGTTTCCTGTCATAGAGGAGAAAATAAACCACAAAACATTCACATTTAAGAAGCTGGAATAAGAGAACTTTGACTTTTTTTTGTTAAAAAATACTCAAATCGATCATCAAAACTGTCGACGATTCATTAAATAGTTGACAACTAATCGATTAATCAATTAGTCATTGCAGCTCTAATGAACTGGTCACAAAAAACAGTGGAAACGTATCAGTAACAACACAAAGGAAAAAGGAGAGGAGCCACTTGCTGCAGAATCACGAGGGAATTTCATGTGGACGATTACAGCACATGATGGCACAAAGAAAACACAAGGCCCGGGCTACGCCGCCTGCTACACAAACAACCCTTTCTTCTTCGTGCCATGTCACATCAGCTGTTAAAAGTGTAGCTTTATTTAATTTTTGGACACTCAAATAATCAATAATCTTGCTACGAGAGCATACATCTATGGTGCTGTCGGAGTCAGTAGGAAACATCCAGCACAAGCCAACAAAATGAAACCGAAAAGACGAAACAACAAGGGACAATCCTTTGGATCTTTACATCACTGTCAAACTGTCTTTCTCTGTTTCACAACTACGAGGTATTGATAGAATAATGCTCCAAATGATAAGTAGATTTACCCTTCGCATTCAAACACTTGCATGTGACCTTGAAAACCCTCCTCATGTGCTGAGGGTCCAACAGGAGCTCAACCAACCGTTTTCCCATCTTCCCTCTTAAGCTGTTGCAGCAGTTACGGCCCAATAGGCAGAGACTGATGACACCGAACATTTTAGTTCAATTACTTGATTTTGCTTGAGGTCATTTTGGGGCAAAGAATGCAATGAATGTGAAGAACCACTCCCCAGAATGATCCTCTTGGCCCTATGAAAGCACATGATCAATACACACACCTTCATCCCCGTGAAGATGGAGAGAGATAGGACGACAGAGAGTTGGAAGACAGTTTCAGTCTTTTTCTGGACCATGTTCTGATGCCGTATATGCTGCTGGCAGATTTATAACTGGTGTACATTATGCTGTTATGCAGCTCTCCAGGCTACTGTACTCCAGCCTGCCAGCTCCTGATTCAGCCTTTCTACACACTCAAGATGTGGTGACTACCTTTACTCACATGGCAAGTGAAAGATTCATTACTCACGGTCCATCTGTAATTTTTATACACACGTCAAATTCAATTTCCTCCCTTTCCATATAGGCGTATCACCAGATATGCAGGCCAGTGGGATGGCCATGGGTCTCTCTGCTGATTTCTACTGCACTTATACTGCTGCTGCTGATACTACTGTGACTAAAACTGCAACTTCTGTGATCACAACCACTACTATAACTACTCTGACAACTGCTAATACCATTTAAAGATGCTTTGTGTATGATGTTTTTACTTAATTCTCAATTCCCCCAAATCACCTTGCTTAGTTTGATTGCAATTAGACGGCATTGCAAGTATATTATTTTAATAAAGCTGTCATTTTATCCTGTATCCTGTACTACAGTAGTTCATTTCTTCTGGGCGATGTATTCTGCTATGTATAGAAATGTTTCTTTCTATTTGTTAGAGAAAATTAATAATACTGTAATAATTATTTAATATTTTCTCAAGCTCTATCAGCTCAAATCTCACCAGTGACAAAGCTACTGGTGTCTGCAAGGACTTTCTGGTGAGTCCATTAAAAACCACAAAGGGCACAAAGCCTGCAACAGCATGCTGATAAACTAGTTATTATTAGATCCAATGAGGAGCCTGTCACAACAACTGACAGAAAACCTGGACAGACTGTGCAAGTGTTGGCTGCACCAAATGAATATAACCCTCATATAGCACAACAAAACCCTGAGTGCCCTTAGACAAGGCATTGTACTGGTGTACCTGCAGTAGAAGTCAGAGACAGTCAGATCCCAGGTTTAAATGTGTGGAGCAGAAGATGAAATGGAGCCCATTTCCACAGGATAAACACCCCCAAACAGCCCCATTTTAAACAGCACTGCAGCCTGCAGCAGTGTATAGCAAACATGGAAGGTAAAGCTGCACTAGTGGTGGCTGACTGTTTTGTATATCTGTCTGATATTGGTTTCTTTTTTCACCATCCCATAAAATTATATTAGGGGAATTTTGTGCTGATTTGAAATTACGCTGTTCCAAACATCCTGTACATCCAACTGCTGTAAATGCTCACTCAATGGGGTTAAAAAATATCCAGAAATGCTGCTGCTGTGCTCAAAAACCCTCTGAAAAACGAAGCAGACACATAATGTGAGAAGGGCACTGTGTGATAGTATCACTTTCAGCTAGCAGAATTTTGCAGAATGTTTTTATCCAGCACCACTGACTGTAAACACCTCCAGTTCATATATCATCAACATAAACAATAAATTACATAATGAAGTCCAAGGTCAAACGCACAGGGACACCAACTGTTCTTAACAACACTGCTCTTGTCATCATTTGATCTTCAGTAATCACTAAAAATACTGCACTTAACAATAATAACCTGAGCTGATTGTCCACACTCACTGGGTCTTTATCCCAGCATGCCTTGGGCACAAGGAAGGAAACACCTGGACAGGTTTGAATCAGTCACAAAATGAACATGCAGACAGACAGACAATTACAACGGCAGCTTCTTAAAGAGAAGCTAACCCCCGTCTTTGCCGACCTCCAGTCGTTTAACTTCTCACCTTCACACATGTGATGCATAGGTGTATTCCTCGACTCTGTGACATCACTGGTGGGTGTGGTTACAAGTGCAACAGAACACACTTATGGCGAAAAAGCCTTTCAGAAACAAATTAATAACAATCTGAACCTACAAACTAGTTTCTGGTTTTGCGGCATGGACAGCTCCAACCACTAAGTCACTGACTCACTTCAACGCACTTCAAACAGGAAGGCTTGGATTGATTTTCTGGTTAATTTATGTCCAGTTCAGACAGATTCATAGTGAAGAACTTGAGCAGGAAATGCACTTGACGTTAAACATGCACACGCCTCTGCGTCTCCCTGCTTTACGAGGGTTTGCAGAGGTTTCATTATAGCTGCTCAGCTCCTCCTCTGCTGTCCTGCGATATGCCAGCTTCTCTTTCACACTTGGCAGCAGTGCAGCATCATTGAACGCGCACCCAGTACGGGGAAGCGGGCGGCTGGGGGAAGCTGTAATTACTGTACCTCCATTCTGCTGGTCAGCACGGCAGTCTCATAAAAGGAAATGAAATGGTCCAGCTTCTATCTTTGAGGGAGTAATGTACCACGAATATTACATTAGCATACATTCACATGGACATTTTATCTGTGACAGTTAATAAAGCAAGGGAGCACAGCCACAGATGGCAGGCCTAGCAGGATGAAGGCAGGGTTGCTGAGGTGCCTTGCTCAGGAGCAGAAGAGCAGGGGTAGAGGTCAGGGGTCAGAGAGCCTTCTCTAAGGACCAGTAAATATAAGTATCCTTCTTTTACTGTGAGGAATTCAACCATCAACCTTACAATTAGCTGTGGACTGATTCATGTTAGCATTACTGAATGTTGCTAAGTGGTAACACATTACGTTAAGGTACACAAATTAACAATTGGCTGATTTCTTATTAACAAGCATATCTGTAGCATATTGGATCGTTATTAGTAATCATAAATCACTTATTAATGCCTTATTTTGTGTGACCATATTCTACAACTACTAGACCATTAACTAAGCATTTTCTCTCAATTACTAGGTTAATTACTGGTTATTGACAGTAAGGAAGTTGCTGTACATGAATTACAATCTTAATAACCTAAACCTAAACTTTAATAATCCTGATCCATACAATAAGGCATTAATATGTGTTTTATAATGATTAATAAAAACCCAATATGCCGCTAATATGCAAGCTAATAAGCAACTAGTTAATGGTGAATATGTTTACGTTAATAAAAAGTGTTACCTTTTAAGCATTATAGATAATATATAACACAAATGACAGCAGTTATTTTATGTAGTAAAACTTCCACTGCTTCTTCTCTAAGGTCCAGGGGTCATACAAATGTTACTTCTACTTTTATGTTCCCAATCCTATCCTGAGTGATATCAAATATCAGGTGGTTCTGTAAATATAAAACATGACTGCCTTGAACAGTCTGTCAACAGAGTCTGGAAAGCCGTCACACTAGCAGTCAAGTTGTTGTCAACCTTCAGTGCCGACCAATCCTTTCCCGCAACTGTCAAAATGGATAAATTAGAAACAAAGCCATTAGCTTTACCACCAGCTTTACAATGAATGAGTAGGTGTGGGTTTCAGAGTGCTGCTCAGGCAGTTTCAACACATGGCTGTGCAAAAAGACTGAACCTATGACCTTCAGCTTGCAGGACTGTAACTGAATCCACTGTGTCATTCTGCTAACAGCCAGCCAGACACACAGAAGGGGAAGCACTTCCAGGACAAACAAAGACTCAGATCTCCTCTCATCGCTCTGCATTAGCAGACTTTTGATTTCATATAGGTGACTGCAAATAACACACTGTTTTGTCAAAAAATAAACATTAGCCAAACTCAAGAGGTTATTTCACAAACTCAGAGGTTTTGAGGACACGTCAATCAAAATCTTTTCTATGATGCGACAAAACTTTTCTCATGAGTAAACTATATCTCTATTCTTTGACCCAAACAAAGATGGCAACAGGAAAGCAAGAAGCTAGTGTTGTAATGTCACCTTTGTTTGGGTCAAGACATGGAAACACGATTTGGGAAATGGTTCCATCTCTAGGACAAATGCTCCCAGGAGGAAAGAGACAAAAGAGATAAAGGACTTCAAATCCCACAACCTCCTCATACATAGCACATTTCATCTTGAGAACATCATCAGCAGTTTTACATGCACGGAAAAGGGAGTTATCAGCTTGAGGCAATATTCAGATTAAAGGTTTACAAGGTTTGAAGCAACGTGATTTCTTGTTTTACATGGATTCATTTAAAAATGGCTCTGTACACATTTCTTTGTCAATTACAGATCTTGAGTTTCTCGTGTCTGGTGACCTCCCTGACACCTTTTACCTTATCATCACAGGAAAAAATTATTTGATAAATTGCGACAAAAGTATTGTGGGATTGTGTACAGAGGAAGCCAGTTCTATCTCATATTAACTCATGTTTATATTGAATGAAATAAGGTTTGTGACTGTGAAAACAGGTGAGCAGGGCTGAGTGGGGCAAATGAACACGTCACATAACTTATGAATAACTTTTATCATTGCCAGTTGAAAGTCTGGCCATCAGCAGGATTACAGTTAAATGTCAGCCGTGTGACATGTTTTATTCAGGCTGAATATATATTTCAGCACACATTCCTTCAATGTTCAATTCAGGTCACAAGAATATTATCTGGATCCTGCCACCTCTGACCTTTGTCGTCCTTACCATTCACTGCATGTGTGTTGAAGATCCAGGGACTGTATTGCAGATCACTCCACGTCAGAGAATCAGAAAAACTTGTTATCGCAAGAGTAAAGGTTTGGATTTGAGCTTCAAACAATGCTCGTGCAAGAGGGCTGATACAGAATCAGTTCTACATTTCACAAAAGAAGATGTTTTTAGGCAAAAATAAGGAGGTCTGTGCACAAATAGTGAGAGAAGAGTGTTTTCTCAACTGGAACGGTTTAGACTAGATACAGGAGGCAATTTAAAGTTTAAACAGTTGGTCAAAGTAAGAGTGTGAAGGTCACAGAGGGGTACACAGGTATAGAAATTGAGCTCAAATGACCCGAGTTCAATTCTCAACTCATGAGCACAGGTGTTTTTTACAAGGAGGGGAGGTTTCATTCCTTTGACAAGAACAATTTGACAGGAAATCTGTGGTTTAAAGTTAAAAATTACAGCACATTTTATGTGACTGTTGATCTGGAGGAAATGTCTCTCTGGCTTACAGTACCGAAAAACAAAGAGTGTGTTTGCGGCGTTTGTTTGTGTTCATCAATGTCTGTGTTCATGTCACATATCTCACTGCGAGTATGTAAATGTCCGAGAGTATTTTGTCAGTATTTTGTGCGTGTACTTATGCTTGTCAGTCTGATTATGTCTGGAAGTATGTCTATAAGTGTGTATATGTGTGTGTATATATGTGTGTTTGTGTGTGTGTGTGTGTGTGTGTGTGTGTGTGTGTGTGTTTTTGATGAGTCACCACAGATACAGCAGCCAGCAGCAGTAGAGCTACGTTAGCAGATAACAGTGTTTCTGTTCCAGAGGCCTCCGGCTCTGCCAACAAGCCTTCCTCTCAGTGGCCTCATCCTCACCCAGCCTGGCTGCGCTTCAGAACTTTGTTCACATCCACACGCCTCACATCACCTTGCCGAACACCACAATAAGAGTCACAGACTGTGATCCCAGCCACCTGAGCAACTGAAAACAAATTATACCTGCTCATATTCATTAGCATGGACGAGAATTAGTGTAAACCACGACAGAACAGGGGTTGCAAGATTTAAACTTGGTGATATACAGTATCGTGTTTTCGCAGATTCAGTCTGATCAATACTTTGTGTTATGAAATGGAGAAAAGCAAAGCAATCTGAGTATTTGTGAAACTAAGGCCAAAAACTTTGTGGGGTTTTGTACCTGACAAACAAAACATCAATTAATCAAAATGACAGTAAACTAAGTAATTATTAGTCGACTTATTAATTATCAATTGCCCATTTCTTAATGAGTCACCAGACATAATCTGCAATCTGTTCTGAACCAGAAACAGCTGGTGGCACTGGGCTGTGTGGCGATTTTGGCATGGTAGCCACCGTTGAATCATGTGACTCTCTAGGGGAAAACACCCCCCCCACATTACTGCTGCACGGATTCAGTACAAAGGACGCTGTAAAACTACAGATCTCCTAAATTAAGACACTCAAAAATAGCTGAATAAATAAACCTAATTATTACAGGCAAATGGTTGTCATTTGTCTCTCAGATTGGTTGCCAAACATCAAGAGGGTGGGTCTTGTATAATATGAGCATGGGGTGGGGGTGGGGGGGCAGAGGGGTGGAAGGACACAGAAACGCAAGAAAGCAAAGTGACTCCTCCATTCAGATCACACTTATAATAATGACCGTGCCCCTCAAGTATTTTGGTTCAGTTTCTGTCTGTTTATTCTGTATGTTAATGTAAATGAACTGAAGCCAACACTGAGCGACAGGAGAGGACGCTGGACACAATCCAGCTTGAGTTAGGCGACACCACAGGAGATGAGTTGAGGGGTTTAGATGGTCCAGAATCCTTTGGTAGGCGATGGTTTCCTTACTGCATGTGATCCCAACAAGTTAACAAGGAAACATCAGATTGTTTCAGTCTTTCCCAATAAAGAAGTCCAAAAAAAAGTGACCTGTCGATTGTTTGAAAAATGGTTCTAGTTGATTCAATTTTGATTATTATTATTATTTTTTTTTTTACTGTTTTTGCAAAGTTTCACACACTCATTCCAACTCAAACCTTTTCAAAATCGGTCAAAATCACAGCTGACATCCTTGATCTTTTAGTTTCCCCTCCATTCATCAGTCAACATGGATGAGAGGAGACTAATTTATGAGGCTGAGAAGGAGAACATCTTGATGATGATATGATATGATCCACAGCTTCCTTTTTATATGGATATCCTCAAAGTTATTCTCAAAAAGGACGAGGTTTGGAAGGAAATCAGGGAAAAGGCCGCAAACTGCCCTCCAACTATATAGAAACAAGGCTGACAAAAGGTAACTTACCTATGCAAATTTTAGCTTTACATTACTCATTTGCAGAGGGAGAAATCAAGCGGCAACCAAAAAAAAAAAAAAGGTCATCCCCTCCGCACACTGTGACATCACTTATTGTATGTCTAAACAATTTTTCATGCTCCATCTGCTAGAGTTCACCTGCTTGCTGTATGTTAGGAAGCAGTGTTAGTGGCTATTATAATCGCAAAATCCTGTACACACAACAACAAATCCATTCACCAGAACTACTTGTGCTGTGACTCAACTTTAACCATTAGGTTTCATATATCAGTATAATTTAAAGGAGCCTGAAGAGCTGTACATACAAACATATTACATATCTGCCAGACTCAGACAGAGACATTTTAAGTGTGATGTGCACCTGAGTAGGAGACTCTTTGTATGTGCTGGATGGGTCTCTGGAAAAAACTGACTCCTCATTTTTTGTTGAACACATCCACATTTCTCAGACACTTCTGCCAGAAACCAGCCATCATGTGGAGATTGAAATCTGTTCTGAAATGATAGCTGGTGGGTCAGGGGAGACCTTCAATCGAGCTGGTGTGACTGACGCTGGAGTTATGTTTCCTGTCCTGCTAATGCTGCAGTGCAGTTTGGACACAGCTCATCTCACCTTAAAAGTGTGACTACAGTACACTCCACTTGCAACTGTATGGCAAGAAGTACTGATCCAGCAGCCAGAAAGACCTTGAGGGCTTTTCAATAATTCACATACCACTCCTGAAACACTGAAACACTTTCCCAGGGTAGTTCAAGACTCTCCCCACCCACCCAACCCAACACACACATACACACACATACACACACACACACACACACACACACACAAAAACACACACCACAAACACACATACTGTATATACACCACGAGCACTGTGCAAAAACACTCTTCCATGCATGTCGTCCTAGAAAATACATTGAGTGTAGCGTCAGCAGGAGGAAACAAGGCATGACTTTACAACCAAAGGTAGGCAGAGTGCTGTAGTCTGCCTCCAGAAAGTGACAAGATCTATGATTTACACGCCTTTCTTACAGTAACACTGTCTCTGCTTTGATTAAAAAAGTCGGTGCGATGTTGGGACTCTTCTTTTAGTTACAGTATGACTTGTGCCACAAACAAACGTTCAGATGTTTGTGCCAATCTTGTGTGGACATGACACAAGACTGTCGGTCACGCTTAACAGCAAAAATTCAACCACACGTGCTTCACTAGATGCCTTAACCTCGACCAGCCCGCCTCTCTCCACAATTTGAGGTTCTTTAATGTATTTTTTAGTTGCCCGACACGACTCAGATACTTTATCCATGAAGACTATGAAACTTTTAGAATACAGACAAGGCCAGTTCTCTGTCTGTGCAGAGATTGGGATTGCACAATCGTAGAGGCAACTTTTCCGCTGCTTGATAACATCTGTTGGCTGGTCAGGATGAGTCTGTGACCAACGAATCGCTGCTTCCGGCTGACATCACAACACCAGACAGTGAGTTTGTCCAACAGGTTTGAAAAGATTTCATCAGTCCAAACAAGGTTAAATCATCCTAAAAAAAACTACAGTATGACCAAAACTGGTGACGGCAATAGTCTCACAGCAGCAATAATGACAAACCATGAAGAATTGCTGGGTTAGTAAGACAGCTTAGGCTAACCGTTTCCTAAATTAACTGAGGTTGATCAAATATTTAGCTTCCCTGCCAAAGAGGCTGTTATAGAACAACTTAGCACTGACAGACCAAATGCTGTTAGCCGCTAGCTGTAATTTTCCTCAGTGTTTTGAACTGTTGGCATAGCACACCATTAGACAACCTGTGTATTAAATACATTTTGTCTGTTGCTGCTGCGTTAGCTGTGACAGCCCTGACTGCAGACTCCTCTGGGAAATCAGTCCACTTCCTGTTGTCTCATAGCCCCTGGAGGTGGAGGAATTAAGAAGCGTGTGTGTGTGTGTGTGTGTGTGTGTGTGTGTGTGTGTGTGTGTGTGTGTGTGTGTGTGTGTGTTTGTGTTTGTGTTTGGGGCAGGGCGGAGACAGGAGGATATAGAGAGGCTGCTCAACACTTCTTTAGTCAGGCCGTATTTTCCAGCTTCCTCTGTGAGAAATGGGTCGGAGCAGCACAGCACCTGCTGCTGGCTGTTGATGTGGGAGATCGATACGCTGCACATACAGTACTGCACTGTGGCTGCTACAGTACGTGCACATAGTTAAGGGACATCCCACTTGGCAGTGATGGTCTTGTTTACATGCTTAATATGAGCATAGTAGAAACAAGCAGATGCAGTGACTCAGGCCAATGCAAGCAGTCAGTTTTTAATCTAGTTATTAAAATGGCTCATTTATGAGAACATTTTCTCACTATTAGAATGAATTCACTAATAGAACTGAATTTTTCTATTGCACGATGTCCACTGTCATCTATTAAAATCACATTCTGCCAACAGCCAACAAGTCTGTAAATACAGTATATACAGTATTTGTATGGTTCGAACAGTAACAGCAGCAGAGGAACACACTCTTGGTGAAGTACAGCTGTGTGATGTGTACGTTCATATCATATTCTCTCTTCTCCTCATCAGACAGGCTGCATTACAAATGAAAGAGGGTATAAACTTCTGAGATTTACAGCTGAGTGAAATGGCCTGTAAATACCTCTGCTTTTTTGCTTCCTCTTTTTCATATCAAACATCTTACATAAGCAGTCCTCCATCAAATATTGTCCCATTATCAAAAGGTTTTCAGTGTAAAATATAGTGACGCACTTTCAACTGAACCATTTTCAACAGGAGTGGCTCCAGGGGAATTGAACCCCTCTAACCTAAGCAGTGTGAGTGTCCTGCTCAGCCCAGTGGGACTCAGGACCTTCACCTGTGCCCCGTCCCTGTCCAAAATGCTTCAGGGTTGAATATAATTTACAGGTGACCAAGGTGAGCATACAACCCCAATCTCAGGCAGTTGCTGCCTTACTGTCTACTATCATCTTTTTAATTAGAAATGATGCAGTCTTTACTGTTGAATGCCAGAGGCAGCAGGCCACCCAGACCAGACTAAACCAGAGTGAAAGAAGGTCATAGCAGCAGCAAAATGGCAAAACCCCCAAGAGTCCAGCTCCTGCTGAGCTGCTCCTCTGTCATTTCCTCTCCTGTGGCAGCCTTAAAGGCACATTTCAAGTTGAATTGAAAATGTAATTGGACTGAAGTCACAAATCTCTGTGAAGCTTTACATTTTTGCCTCTGCACAGAACAGGGACTCTTTCACATCAAGGGTCAAAGAAGGATCTGTCACCACTGACATTTGAATCCAGAGCCTGGGACATTTAGGGGAAACAAAAACAAAAAACAAAACAAAAGCTTTTTCTCAGATATATCAAACACAAAATGTGACCCTCATCTCGTCTTACACATCCTTGCACATACCTGATCTGGTTACATGGTCTGTTTGTTCAACTCAGGCTAATCCTGTGGAGTTTGACCATGAAAAGCCACCAGCATCCTTTTCGCAGCAGGAGGAGAGCAGAGAAGCGCTGTGCATCGGACTGCGGCGGAACTTCTCCAAGGATGAGCCGGAGTCCAGAGCGCACGACTCCGACGGGAAAACCCAACACTCCCGCTGTGGCACCAGCAGACTAGAGGTCAGAGGGACGACAGCGCAGACAGCCAGGACGGGGAGACACCGAAAACAGGAGCATACTCACGGTACGCGACCGGAGCAAACGAACAGGTAAGGACGAGGGCAACGCTTCTAGAAAGGCGCTTTTTACGCGCATGTAACCTGTAAAAACGCTTTCACCTTCACACACAGCGGTGGTCTCCGCAGGAGTCCGAGAGCGATAAACAAGCAAGAGGGAGCTCGAAACCACACAAATTCAAACGGACACATCCAACAAGTGAGGTACGAGGAGGCGCAATGACGGAGTCCGCTGCTGGGCGGACTGGGAGGAGGCGATGGGAGGAGAGGAGCCGCCCCGCATCACTCTACCTCCCTCGCAAATGAACAGATATGGTACGTTTCAGATACTCTGCAAAAATGTCTGGCAATATGAGGTTGTCATTAGAGGAAATGTGGCAAAGATGTGGCTGTAAGGTCTCTACACGCCTGTCACTCAATTTCCACTTTACTGTAGATGCCTGCAGAGTATTATATGATACTGGTACTGTCACTGGTACTGTATAAGACCGCAAATACAAACCGTAAAGCACAGTGTGACCTCTCATAAAACCCACTGTGTACTATAGTATCTAGAAATAGAATCATTGAGAAGATAAATACCATAAAGTACAATAATGTCAGTGTAAACACACAACTGCACTCTGGGCTCAGACACAAACACATTATAATATACAATAAATTACCGGGATATTACAAACTAAGTCCATATATGGACACAGTGACAACATTATAGTGATTATATGGGGGCCAATGTGAGGATTATAACCTGAATATGACAGTTTTCTCAGGATGTCATCCCATGATAAAAGGAGGCTGGGTAATGTGGTTGTACCCTGCCCACAGTAAATACATGCTACATCAACCCCCCTAAACACAGACCTCTGAGCTACAGTAATTGATTTGCCCTCAATCACTGGTCCCATAATCTACTTATTGTTGCAACCAAGTCAACGCTAATATCGACAGAGAGGGAAGGCCTGGCTGACCAAAGAGCAACCAACAAAACTGAGACTCTCAGTGATTCATACCGCTGAATCCCAGGACCGGTTGGGAAGATGAGGGTGGAGGAAGTCAGGGAATCTGGTCTAGGGTTCACACAGCACCACATGCTGCAGTAACAGCTGACAGGTGAAGAGACCAAACAAACCTTTAGTGAGACATGCTGCAAAACATGTGCTCTAAAGGAGAGGAGTTAAGGCGGTTCTGCTTTCTGTACACCGAAGACGACCTTAAACTTAGTCCTTTTCCTTCTTTGGGAACTCTGCCAACTGAGCTTCATCATCACTTTTGAAACTTTGGGCTAATAAACAAACCAATGAAAGTAAATGCACAGCAAGTATTTCAATGAGTTCATTCATGTGCATTGAATTAATTCGATCTCTACCTCGCTTAGGCAAAATGTCAGACTTAAAAACCACTTTAAATGTAAAATATTTTACTATTATGAATCAATGATGGCATATTTGGGGGGATTTTGAAAGGCTTACACATTTCTTCATGATGTTGAGCTGCAGTGGCAGAATACAGCAGAATAACTGCCTTAAACCTGCTTTTAACCCCGTCTGGTGGCTAGCATAACTTATCACAGTTATTTACCTGCATCCAAGTTGGCTTTGTAAAACAGAAATAATCAGAAAGAAGTCTGGCTTACTGTCAAAGGTCAGGGTGTGTGTTGGTGAAGGGGCAGAATAGTAATGTAAGATATTTTAGACAGTTTATTAAAACGAAAGAGGGGAAAGGAAAGTGAAGCACATATTGATTCTGGATTCCACTTTGACATTTTTCACAGGCAGAAACTGTTTTGGAGTCTTGCCCCTCAGATTCCTTCCCCACGCACTGCCATTCAACTTCATGAGCCGTCATCTGCTCTCAGGCTGATGTTTGCATGCTGAACATCATGCTCATCTTCTCCCTCCTTCTCTTTGGCCACTAGCCTCACATTCACAGCCACACCCAGCTGACCATTAGACTATGACACACACACCAAATGCCTCCAAAGCTAAAAAGCTAATTTCACAACACAGTTAAAAATGAATCAGAGAAATCTTTCCTTGAAACAACAGCTTCTGCTCATGGCAGTCCACAGCTACAGTACCCAGCAGAGATAAAGCTGCAGGGAGTGCTGATTGTACAGCTTCATACTTCATCTGTGTTCATTCGGCTAGAAAACCATCTTCACTGCTGCAGAAAGTGATTTTACCCTTAGCTGCCCAGAATAGAGAGCGAGAGAGAGATTGGGTCAATGAGAAATAGTGAGATTTGTTACAAAGCCTTGTTACTGGTACAAATGTTAAAGCAGCATCGAGGGGAAAAATAAGAGCGCATCACATTGGCCTCTCCAGTCTGCCATTGAGCAAGGCACTCACCCTCAGCCACTCTGCTGGTGGTGTCCAGTTGACTCTGGCTGTCCTGACCAGCTCCCAGACCTTACAGAACCAGATGACTGTGAAGCTTTTCAGAAATCCCACAACAGAGAAGCTTGAAAAAGAAACAGAATGAGTTTAAGCTGCAGTGGGACCAAAACTCAGAGTAATAATCTGACATTTTGGGAAATACAATGATTTGCCTTCTTGCTGCGTGTTATGTGAGAAGATTGGTATCACTTTCATGTCTGTGTGCTGAATACGAAGCAACAGTCAGTGACTGGTTAGCTTAGCTTAGCATAAAGACTGGAAAGAGGTACTACCAGCACCTGTTAAGATATAACACGTCATATCTTGTTTATACAAAAACAAAAAAAGTGTAAAAAAGGTAATTCTTGGTTTGGAGCAGTGAGGCATAAGAGTAGTTCCTAAAATGTATGACTGTTCCTTTAAAGCAAAGCCAAGGTGATCCACAGCCACCACTGCAGAGACAAAACCCACCAACTGTCTGCAATCATGAAATTAAAGGTGTACTATGCAGGAACTGAAACTCGGCCCATTCTCTCCAGCTCAACACCACCAGAAGTGCACTGCTTATTCGCACACTGCGAGCTACCATTGTAGGAACATTGCATTTGCTGTAATAGAAAAGACAATACTTTAGCAAGCTAACTAAGCTAACTGCCAGCACCTACCTGTCCAACAGAAAACAGGCCAACTCCACATCACTCTGCATCCCCATCCTCTCCTTCAGTGCTTGCCAGCAGATGAAAGCCTTGTGCATCTTAAATCAACTTAAATTGACGTCACCTGCCTTACACCTTTATATAATGAGGGGAATGTTGTCCAGGAAGCCATGGACTAAAAGAGAAAGCAAACGTTTTGGAAAATGAGATGACGCTGATGGTAGAGGAGACTGAAACCAGGCAAAATGTATTATTTGGTGGACTAAATGGTGAGTTGACAAGCAAAGCCAAACACGCATTTTGAGAGTGTGTCGCCACTGAACGAGGTGAAAGACAGAACTGTGGCTTGTATTAAGAAATAGTCTGATGTTAAACCACAAGAGAAGAAAAGAATATCCATACATAACCACAGCATTAAGGCAGCAGGAGGGGCCTGGCATGCCTGAGCTGCACCAAATGGACCAGTGCATGGCAGCAATCAGTGGACAAAGTCCAAACACTGGCTCCACCTCAAAGTAAGATTTTGTCAATAAATACTTTTACGTGGTTTTCTGTTTTAGTCAGATGCAAGATTGATCTTAAGTCCATTTTATAAATGAGGCCCATGATCGGCACATTTTTCTTAAGTCCCAACATCACCTGTCTGTTGTTATTGGCTGGAGGCTACATACCCACTGCCCAATGGTTGATGCCAGGAAACGCTGTGAACAGGGAAAAATAAGAAGAAATAAGAAAATACAGGCAGAGGGCAGAATCTCTGGAGATAAATACACTGCCACACACTTCTAGTGGGTCATAAGTGATGACTTGGAGGATTACTTTTAAAAGGGTGTATATGGTTTGTTTCTTAGGAAAATCTTGCATTGTGTACCGTTAAAGATGCTCATGCAGTAAAACTATTTCAAGCTTTCTATGGATGTTATCATATTTGAAGAAAAAAAAACACTCTCATGTAAAAATTACTAAGTAACCCAGCTCACCTGGAGAAAAGCAGGAGAGCATCCACAGTGCAGAGCCATCTGCAGCAGAGGAATAGTCAATATTTTGGAGTGTATACGATTTAACTGATGGAACTGACTCTGTGAGAGGTGCAGCGAATTGCTCAGGTGTGACACTAGATCTGGGCATCAAATTGCTGGGTTAGTCAGCAATGACCTTCCCTCTTTGCATCTAGGACCAAACTCCTACAGTATTACATTTTAGTCTGACTGGCAGTGGATTATGCTGGAGTTACTGAATAACAGTAACAGACAGTGATTTTAAAAATACAGAAACTGTAATCTGTTCCAGCAAAGTTATTTTAGTTGGGAGGAGTTTAAGTGATGGTTTGGTGGTTATACTGTTGCAACAACAGGCTGGGAAGTGATGAGAATTAATGAGACTGATTTCAACCATTTATTTTGATAAGAGCCTCAGTAGCTGAGCTAATCGTTGGCTTGTTGCAACTGTTTGATCAGTCTGCCAGACAAGCTTTTCTTTACAGGTAATGAGCTTGAGCCAGAGGTTCAATATGGAGACAAAAGAGGATAGGATACGCTGCTCCATGAAGGACAATGTGAGACTGTCCTTAGTGCAGTGATATATTTTACAGAAGAAGAATGGGATGGTTAGCCGCTGTGGTTGAACAAAGAAAATGACCAGTGGGTTCTGGGAAGTGCAGCGATGAAACACCACCCAGTGAGTACCAGCACTGAAGGTGGAGCCTCTATGAAATCTAATAAAGCAGTATCTGGTACTGTATGCACATGACATATACAATCAACATATAACCATTAATACTGATGGAAGCACATACACACATGTGTGCACACACACTTGCCTTCACATGGCCAGCCGTTTGGGAGTGTGTAAAGAGGGAGCAGTTTCTCTATGGCAACCTGGGGAGTAAGAGGTCACTGTGTGTGTGTGACAACAAAGCTAATGCTATTTCCTGTGCTGGGAGGCAGCTCTGACTTGATGCTTATCTGGACTGACCCATCCCTGGTATTTCAGAGTCCTGAATGTTGCCATGTCCACACTAATGTGAATATGGATCAGTTTGCATGTCAAGGTTTTCTGTCCAATTAAACTTTTTAAGACAACTTTGGAAAAGTTTTGTGTTCATTGTGTTTTAAATATACATAAATGCTTACATTTCTTTCGTTGAGCAGTTGCATGTCACTCTTTAGATGCCTCAGTTATGATTAATTGCATAGCTGTCAGTTACCTGGCATCATGGCAAAATTGCTGCCTTGGTATGGAAGGCTGAAATAGAGAAATTAATAGTTTTTAGTCTTGGACTTGGTGTTACCATCGAACACATTTGAAAAACATTTGTTACACCTTCCCATGAATTCACACCTTTGAACTTTAAGAACTAATGAAGTGGACTTATAACACTTTACTTCATTCATTCTGCTTCGTACACTGTCCTTTCACACATGGATGGTCACAGAAATGAACAGGAATAAAAGCACATATGTGTATTTATGTGGCTGCGTCATTTGGGTGACTAAAGGGATTCAAAGTGATAGTGTACTCATATCCTTTTGAAGAGGCACTGACTTCTCCCAATTCATTTTGGAGATTGTGGCAAGAAAATAACATTCAAATTGGATATGCATCAAAAGTTGATAAGCCATAACAAAAAACACACCCACAAATCCATCTGAACCAAAGCTGTTGTTTCTGCCGTCCCAACACTTTAAGTTAAGCAGGTTCTGATGATTGGTGCTGACATTTTGTTCCATGGGGATTTCTATCTAGTTATCATATTGCACAACTACAGTGCTTTAATTGTCAGCTGGTCAGTATCACTTTGAAATACAACTTAATAAACACAACAATTAGTGATGACATTTCAGTTTCCTCTGTCCCCGCAGAGATACATGGGGAAGAGGAGCAAGAGGAAGAGGAGGGGGAAAAGATAAGTGGAGGAGAAAAGAAGGTGAGAAACTAGGGGGTAAGAGAAAAGGAGAGAAGAATTAAAGGAGAAGAGAAGAAGAGGAGAGAGGAGGTGAGGCATGTAGGTGATGATGGATCATGACTAAGCATTATGCTGCTGGCTGTAAGTGAGGCCATTCATCAGGTGACCTGCTGTTCTGTCTGCTCTTCATTCAGCGCTGCTTTTTTTATATGAAGTTTCATCACTTAACTGAAGACAGACAGCATCGGTTTGAGATCGATTAAACACAGCCAGTTAACATCAGTATCTATCTGTGCTAACTCAAGTGCAGATACGCAACTTTTCAAATCACAGTAAATGAACAGAGCGTATTCTACACCATCAATCACCAATAATGTAGCACAGTGAGGAACTAGTAGAGATACAGGGAGCACTCTTTTTCCTTTGAGTGAAATGTTTCCAAACACACATCATCATCCCTGCAAAAGTGTTAGTCCATTCATTTTATTCTCACTGAGTTATTGTAACTAGTTCATCACAATGTCCATCAATCCATCTCCATTAGTCTATTTTCTCCATCATTATGGATCAAGGGCATGGTGGAAGCTCACGAACAAGCCAAGTAGCCAGGTGTCCCTTTCCAGACACATGTCTTCCAGCTTGGGTCTCCATCAGGTTGGACAAAACAGGAGAAGTCCACACAGAGGTGTCCAGAGAGCATCCTGATCAGATACCCAAATCACATCAACTGGTTTCTTTCATGGAGCAGCAGGTTCAACTCCAAGCTCCTTGAAGCCCCTCGAGGGTTACTCAAGACACCCAGCTTGAACTCATTTTTGGTTTCTTGTGCTGGTAATCAAACTCTTTCAATCACAGCTCAACCCATGGGTGAGTTTTCAATCCGCCTTCCAGTGATTGTAACAATTACAAACACGTGGTCAGACAACACGTCTTATTTTGCACAGACAGCTGTCACCAAACTGTCGACCATCAACTCCTTGGCTATACCCACAGGAGATGGAAAGCGCAACTGTTCTGTGCTTTTCAGCAAGACTGTGAGGAACCAGATGTCCAAACCAAACAGTAGTGGTTGCTAGAACATGACAACAGTCCCATCAACAGTCCAGAATCCCTAGGAATTCTGTTCATATTGGACAACTCTGCAGCACACAATTTACGACCAATGAGCACATTTAGTGCCAAAGCAGAAAACAGTGCTGTGCAGCAGGAAGTAAAGGTCTGCCAGTTGCAATGATTAGCAGTGTGAGAGTGTGTGCCCCATCACAGATCAGCAATTAATGCTAACTTTTTAAAAAACATAACCACGACTTCTCTCAATATAATTATATGTTTTAGTTGTCCAACCCTGCTCGCTGTACATTTGGCATAAGCACAGTCTTTCCCTAAACTTATCCACACTGTAGTTTCCATGTAAGAAATTGTAGAAACAGAAAAATGAAAAATGTTACTGAATGTAACCCAAGACATTGCAGAAGCATCAGCAGCAATGTCCTGACCTTGACCCCAGTGATTTTAGCACAATACAGTTGTCACATTGAATAATGGTGGGTCCCTTCTAAGGGAATCGTCTTTGGTAGAAAAGCTGCCCACTGTAGTTTCATGTAATCAATGTCCAAACTGAAGGGCCGCTGTGAGTCCCCCTGATGGTTTGTGATGTCGTCTATATGAATGGGTTTAAGCCTGCTTATCCCAGATATGTTCTATAGCTGAGTGTCTTTTGTTGCACAAACCCTGTGTAATGCACCAAAGGGACTGAGCAGAGAGGGTTTCAACCACAGATTCAAAGGCCAACACTCCTTATAGGAACAGTCATACATGGACGACATCTTTCTGCTTTTCTTGCCTGCGTAAAAGATATATTTTATAATCTTTCATAGAATTAAAGATTTTTAGCACAGACTAATGTGTTTGTTCCAATAGAGAGAGATAGGAAAAGAAACAGAAGGAGGGAGGATGGGGTGGAGCTGGAGATGGAGGAGGAGAGACAAGATAAGAGACAGAGAGAGAGGGAGAGAGGTCTGTGGGGACAAACAATACCCAGTGATGGTGTATATTGTCTCTGTTGTCATTGAGCATGGCAGTTTGATGCATTGCACTGCTGGACCAAAGACAATTGTGCAAATGCGGACAGCCTGGCGTATCTGCATATCGATTACTTGTGGCTGCCATAAATACGATTTAATGGAACTGTCAGTGTGTACCATTGCATATTAACTGAGCCTGGAGCTCAGCTGCAGCTGGATGCTGCTGGCAAAACAATGCTGGCCACATCTGCATTGAGGTGGAGAACAGCTGCAAGTGTAGCAGGTGGTTGGACAGACCTGTACTGACTTGAATGTGGACAATTGGTGTGTAAGAAAGACTCTGCATTTCTATTTAAACTGTAGATGTAGTGGGTCTAACTCTGCGTTGTGTTATTTTAATCACCGACACACTCCTGAGTGGTCACAAGTCAATTTTTATTGCCCTTTGATACCTGCATTATGAAGAAGAAACATTCACAAATGTTTACAGGTTCTCTCATACAGGCTCTCTGTGCTCTTTCTTTCTGGAAAAAGTCCGGGCGGAAAGAGAGTAAGATGCACAATAACATAAACCAAAGATAAATAAATTGCAAACTGCATCAACTTAAAATAATTTCTATCAAAGAAATGAAACAAATAAATAAACTGTACAAACTCACATATCTGCATTATGAAGAAGAAACATTCATAAATGTTTACAGGTTCTCTCATACAGGCTCTCTGTGCTCTTTCTACATTATGGAGAATCACAACACATCTCCATTACCAACCATTCTCAATAGCACACCCTAGGATGACAAGCTAGGTAGCAGCCCTGCAACACACAGAGACCACAACAACTTCTCCTCCAAGTACTGAGTTTATACATGAACAGAAACAACATAACAGTTCTACAACATAAAACTATGACTACACCAACTTTACATATGTTTTTAAGTAACCTACATTCACTTTTAAAACCATTGAACAATGAAAATACAGAGTGTAGCAAAACTGCCTACTTTTCTGGAAAAAGTCCGGGCGGAAAGAGGAAATAAAACCCTGCAAAATGCGGTAAACTTACAGCTAATTTTGTCAGAAGTGACAAGCTTTTCTGAGAAAAAAGTGATATTTGATATAACTACAGTGGAAAAATGTAATTAGACTTTCAGCTGTTGTTTTGCTCTAGGATGCCATGTAGATGAGTTCCTGAGAGGATAAACATACTAGTGACCTGCACCAATGCTCCAGAAATAAAGATTTGCTGTAAGTAAGGAGGGCTAAGCAGTCACTTCACATGAGCAAGTTTAAACAAGGACAACCACAAGATTTAACAACAATATGTAATATGTAACATTATGTAATCTTGAGGAGGACCATTCAGCACAAGGGTGAGGTGAAGAAATGGGATTCAGTCATCAGTCCTTCTTTCCCTGTGTCCTTCAAACAGGCAGCTCTCCTCTACCCCTCAGGGCCTCTTCAAAGCCTCCATTAATTCGCAGAGCCATAAATTCTCTTTCTGACAGGACGCAGGGCTGGGACTTGTGAGGATAGGGTCATTATGACAGGTGGCAGGATGCACACAAATCTGAATCAGTGATGATCACTTCAGTCAAATCTAGAAGTTCTACCTTGCAGCTGTTTGTCTCCACCACCCAGTCGAGTTGCAGTTTACATCCATGTCTGTCCCGACTCATGTAATATATGCAGTGAAAACTTTGAAGGAATCTAACAGAAGGTACTGGGCAAAATGTAAGTTATTACTATATTGGCATGTATGATTCCAGAGAATAATTTCCAGTGAGAAACACGCTGTCTTCACTTCAAGACTATTTTTCCAGAGGAGGACAGAGGACTGATAGAGAGCTTCATCTCATGGTGCAACAACAATCAGCTGAAGCTCAATATGAGCAGAACCAATGAGCTTGTGGTCGACTACAATGCTTCAAATATGGATGCTGCTACAAAGAAGCTGCAAACTAAAACGTGGATGCGCTTCACACACATCTTCAACCTGGCAGCACAGAAGAAGGTGTTGCTTGGCTGATCTTTGAACTAGTTGTTTGATGAGTTTGGTATCATATTTTCATCAAACTCTCGCCAATAAAACAAATGAGCATATTTCCCAAGATTTCTTTAAAGGGGAGTGTCATTGCTTCTGAAATGAGCCTGTGAAGCCCTTTGAGGATGTTCCTCTGACTGAGTGACACAAATAATCTTGCCTTACACTATATCAACATGACAAATTCTTGTACATGTAGTGGTGATTAAAGTACTGTTTGGAGTTTGGAGACAGAACAAGGAAACTGTTAACTAAGCATGACATACAGTACAAATCCAGTGTGTAGAGTGGAAAAGCTTCATTAGCTTTGTGTGAGTGTGTGCAGAAGCAGGAGAACCAGAGGCCTCAGGGATTAGCGGGAGAATGAAGCTTCTCTCCAATCGTCTTCAAATTGTCCTAAATTTAATACAGCAGATAAGAATTTTGACACAGGGATAAAAATAAAGGCGTCTCTCATCTAGAAATTATCTCTCAGTGGATGAGTGTGACTTAGTACACCCTCATTTACACACAGCATATCACAGCGCACACAGCTGCTCACACACAAACCTCCTCAAATCCTACACACCCTAATAGAGCATACATATGGACACACTCGCACACATTAACATCCAGAATCACTCAGCATGTGAAAGCACACAGCGTGCAAAGCCAAGTAAACCACAAAAATCCAAAAGAGCAGCAAATAAAAGGCTTGTTGCAAACGTAGCGAGGCTGCAGGGAAGACAAGAAAAAGCAGTGAGGGAAGGATGGTTGGAGAGAGAGAGAGACCAGATTATGCAGCTAATCATTCCTAAACATTCTGGTGAAAAAGCTGATCCAATGAGCAGCCTGCAAATCCACCACCAACATAGACGGACAAATATAAACTGTAGAAATTCCTCACTGGAAAAATAAAAGCTGTTAAACAACAGAAGAGACTGGAGAATGGAGAAAATACTCATCTACTGCCCATCTGAGATATGAGGTGTCCGTCCTTTGCATTCCTGTGATTTGGCAGCACATTAAACTGTAAAAGGATAACAACAGTAACAATATCTGTTCACTTCTTTTAGCTCCATGTTTTTATTTCTCTAATAAGACAAGAATGTTTTAAATAGTCTACAACCAAGAACTGTAATACTTATCATCACATTTTCATAAAGACATGGGTGGCATCTTTTTATAAAACTTTATATAACTGTAGCAATAACACGACATAAAAATACTATACTGCAAGTAAAAGTCCTGCATTGAAAATCCTACTGAAGTACGGAAGTATCATCAGCTTGTGGGGATTCTCAGTTTCCCCTCTGTTTACCCTCTCCTTCTGTCTCCTGTCTGTGTCTCCCGTGTCGGTCTCCTGTGAGTTTGTGTCCCTGCAGGGCGTGGCTGACAGGTTGGGCTCAGTCTCCTCCTCCCTTATTCAATAAAGACTCACCCGCCGCCACAGTATATTAGAGCATTGACTCTCCACTCAGTACTCATTGAATCGTCCGTTATGCAACGTGGTAACAACTGTGACTTTTTGCTCCTTTTATCTCGCCTGCATGCTGCCTTCCTGACTTGTTTTTGTATGTGCTCAGGGGCCTTGCCTTCACCTGTGTCTGTCCATTCCCTGCCTGTCTGTGTCTGGAAAAGACAGGATCTGCTCTCACCTGGCTGACTCCTCGTCAAGCCTTCCTCAAGCTTGGAAAATCACTGACTATCGGCTGCTTCGGTTCTCAGTCACAATAAAAGACTTTAAACTTTCCAGATCTCATGTCTTCTCTGGTTAAGCGTTGCATTTTGGGTCCTGTAAACCGCTAAACCTAATAGTATTTCAGAGTATTAAAAGTAAAAGTAGTTGTTCTGCAGAGAAATTCCCCTTCTCTGACATTTATTCTAAATGACTGAAATGAAGAGTGCTATTATCAATGCATCAATGTATAAGTAGGCTTTCATTGTTGTAGTTGGTTGAGGTGGAGCTAGGTTTAACCACTGGACTAAACTACCTAACTTTATGCATTTAGTTAGGTTAATCCAGTAGTTCCCAATCTAGGGATCGGGTCTCCCCAAAGGGTTACAAAATCAATCTGAGGGGTCATGACATCATTTTTTTCTAATCTTTCCTACATTTACCTCTTTGAGACTCAAATAATTGTTTAAATAAAGCCACCTGTGCAGTTTAGAGGGGAAATGCACTACTGTACACTGTATAGTCTGTATGTTCTTGATGGTGTTCTGTGTTATATGTACCAAAGATGAATTATTTCCCCCTGAAATGTAATGCAGTAAAAGGAAAACAGCAGAAAATGGAAATCTCTAATACTTTCCACCACTGCCCTCTGATGGTCATATTTTAGATCTCTGAGCTGATGGTCCCCACAGAAGCCCGCAGACATGTTTAATCCCCCTTCGACTGTGAACTCATCATGTCACCACTGATCCATCTGATTGACTTTGTGATTACACTGTGACAGCTTTTCAGTTGGCTCAAAGCTTCTGCTCAGGTGAAAACATGGACCTGATTCGACTGATTGATTCACGAGTGAGACAGGCTTCATTACAGTCAGCAGCAGTTTTCTCAGAGGCAGAGAGGAGATTTTGTGATTGATCAAACAAAGATAAAATGGGATTATGTTATGCACAGTAATTCATACTAATCATAGGGTGTCAGCCAGGAGTATATCATCATCATCAGTGGTGAAATCAAAGCACACATCAGCAAACTGTACTAACTGTACTTTTTACCAAGTGTTCCTGAGCCCATGTGTTAACATCCTTTATACAGTCATGTGGTGAACCTCGCTCCATCCTTGCTTGTGAACAACTGAGTCTTTCCAGGATGCCTCTTTCATACCCAATAATGATACTATCACCTGTTACCAATGAACCTGTTTACCTGTGGAATGTTCCAAACAGGTGTTTTTGGAACATTCCACATCTTTCCCAGTCTTTAGTTGCTCCTGTCCATGTTTGTTTGAAATGTGTTTCTGGCATCAAATTCAGAATAAGCATATATTTACAAAAAATCAATGACTTTTTACACAGCGTCCCAACTTTTTTAGAATTTTCGTTGCAAACGTTGCAAGTATTGATCTGTCCATTCCTAATTAGCTGCATATTATGTCAGTTTAATCCCCTTCAACAACTGCGAGACTCACCTGCTCTCTACCTGCTCATGCATTGATGATTATTTTCAATGAAGCTGCTCCGACATCAACCAAACACCCAAATTAAGGATACAAACATCCAGATGGTCGTCATCTACTTAACTAATCCCCAAAATAAAGCCTGCGAAGGACGTTTTTTTGACAGTCTGGTTTCGTGTCTCGACTGTAAATCAAAGCCATCAGATGTTTGTGCTTCATTCAGCACAGTGATGCACTGCTGTTGCTGGCTGCTAATCAGCTGCAACCACATTACTCTGCTCCTTAATAAGGTTTACTGTGTGTCTGCCTTACCAAGCCTCACCCTCCACCAAACACACACTCACACACACACAAATGGAGCCCATCTCATGCAGGGCCTTGCAGTATGTGTGCTTGTTGAAGCATTGCCATTGTGTAAGTTGTGTGCATGAAGGCTAATGTCTGTCCTAAAAAGAGTGTATGTACACGTTGGTTGTCATCCACTCGACTTACAAAACACTGCATCTGAGCGTGTGTGCAAATCAGAAATAAGGTTTGTGTTACAAAACAAAAGACGGGGGTGTGTGTATGTATATTCAATATTTGTATGTATGTACGCAGGACATGTGTGTGTACAGTATGTAGGCTAATGTTCTACATTGTGTTGTGGCATTAGAGGGAGAGGAGGAGCTGCTATTCTCATCAGAAGCCTTTTAAAAAGCTAATTGGCTACGTCAGTAAAGGTCAGGGAGCCCAGCAGGAGGCAGACTAATGATCCAGGACTCCACGGTCTGCTTTAACTTTTTTGAGTCCCAATATATTTTTGGTAACTGAGCTTAAGTTTCAAGTTCTGGCATCACTATAGATTTCAGACGGAGACATACATTACATCTATATTGGGTTGTGTGGACGGCTCTGCTAAATAACACAAACTCATTTCAGCTGCGTAACTGTCAGCTCTGTGTGCCTGGACTGTGGGTAATGAGGGTCACTGAGTTTAGAGATGGTCTTTTGTTTTATTCATTGTTCCTGTGCACTGATCTCGCCTCTCCTGTCATCATATTCCCTCTCAGACACAGTTTTAAGGTGCGGCTGTTTGCATGCAGCCTCATTGGAAGAGCCAAGTCACGCAAGTCCAATGCAGGAAAACAGATTTGTATAAATCAGAAGAAGATTTAGTGACTCAGCAGGATAAGGCAGAGTATGAATTAATTGCCTGGCTGAAGGTCACATTGACCACAGCGTCCTGAGGAGGAAAGTAGAGCCAGGGAAGAGGAGCGGCACTACAGCTGCAGAGTTACTGGACCAGCAATGAAATCACAAAAGTGATGGGAGCACTTTCTAAATTGAATTTATTCATTTCTTTTTTTAAATTTGTTTTAAAGGTTAGAGGTCTAACTAAGTTATATAAAAAAAACAGTGGCTGAATGGTAAATATTAAATACTACTTTTGGAAACAAGACTACAGCCATGGCAGCGTCTCTGTGGGGCTGTACTCAGAGGTAGAGCTCTGCTTTGTGCTACATGCTAATGTTAGCATGCTAACCACGGCTGTACTATAGCAACAGGATACCAGAATACAAATTACACAGCAAGAGCATAAGCCAAAGAAGTGCTCTAGCTTCCAGTTTTACCTCCACCTTGTGCAGCACACTGTACACACAAATAAGTGTTTGATGGATTAAACACTCATAACACAAATAGTAATGACGGACCCAGCTTGTGATTCGAGGTGTCCTGTCAAAACTTTATCAAATGTTTCTTCGCAAGGTGGTTGTGGTTAAAACGCTGCTTGGGTCATAGGGGATTCTTTCATTGTAACAGGGTGGCCACTGGGACAAACTGAGAGCAAGTAGCAGAAGATGTATCAAGCTCTCTTAATACTTCCATGATGTTAACATTTTTACAATGATAATGGTGAAATGCTCAAGTTTGGATGGTACAATATGTTAACCATAGTCATGTTTGCCAATTAATAGCGTGTGGCAGTTTACGCCATGCATCAGGTTTTAAAGATTTCAATGTCCCAGACAAATGGGAGAGATATTACCATTACCTGTGTTTATGGACCCTGTTGTCCCATGTTTTTTTTATGTAAATGACTAATCAGGACACCCATTTTTGAAATTGGTCCAGTATTAAGAGAGTGCAGCACCCGACAGTTGCAAAAGGGGCTGCAATGTAATTCCTCTGGCTGGCTAAAAAACTCCTGCTGCGCATTGTGAACACATTCTCCTGCCATTTAAATGCGCACATGAATAAAGTTTAACCGACCAGTGTTTCTGGTGCTGACTAGTGAGGGCAGCCACGTTCAAATCGACTAGTTGACTAATCGCGCACATCCCTACTGTGAGGTGAATTTCATTCGATTTCAAGTATGCAGCCTCCACTTGTGGTATCAAACCACAGTATTTAGTGTGATTATTTTCCTGTGCACTACCTAAAGGAGTGTTCAAATATTTCATGCTCTAGAGGATAAAGAAAAAAGCCTTTGTCTTCATGTAAAGCATTGTGTTTAAAAATTGTCAAACACTGGATCCACTGAAGTGAAGAGGAAAACCAAGGAGATAAACATCCACGACCAAACATCCCATGACACAAATTAAGATACTACAATATTCTATCAAATCAATTTATTTTACAAAATAAAATGAAAACATGATGCATGTTTCCGTAATGTTCCCTGTAACGGCATTTGAAATGTTTCAACCCTGTGCAGAACAGCAGTCTTAATATATGATCAAACCATTGAACACATCAGACACTTTGATGGCTGAGAATGACAAAAGGCTGCACACAAAAAACTTCTTTTATAACAAAAAGCATTCACATTTAAAAAAAGGACAGCCATACTTTTTCCGTATTTTTTTTTTTTTGTACATATTAAGGCTTAACTGTTTGGAGAGTGCTACAGTGACACAGAGACCAAACTCACAAACTGAGCCCAACATACAATTTAACTGATCAAGAATAGATTAAAATGAAAATTAACTTCTAATAAAAATGCTTGTAGCGCATTTGACAAGTCAGTATATAAATCAAGCGCTCGCTGACAGAACAATTCCTAAACAGCCTTCTCAAAGCGTATCAAGATATTTTATCAGTCATTAAGGAATTAATACTCCTTGTTGTTGTGACTCATTCTGGTGTTGGTTTTGGTTTTGGATTGGGGTGGACGTAGCAGTCACAACCTACCTGGTCCCAAACACAGGAAACATGATACCAGAGTTTCGCAGTTTGAGCGGAACACCTACACAACACAACAAAACACATGATTATCAACACAAAGACACAACTATTACTCTTAAGAGATGTTCAGCACATGTACAAATGTCCTCTTCTGTACACCATTCTACAAACACGACATTAATGCATTCACCATAATTAGATCAATAATTTGCCTTGAGTGATAAATCAGTTGTGATTTAGGAAACATAACTCCATCATTAAGCCTTCTTGTGCTACTAAGAACTGTTTGAACAAAGCCCCCTGCAGCACATCCTAATATCTTTTCTATCTTTAAGCATTAACACCTAATGGGCCACTTTAATTAGGTCCCAGGCTAAGAGTGTGTGTCTCGTGATGCTACTGTGAGTTGTTGAGATCTCAGCGTTTACACTTGAACATTACAGCAGTAAACTAACAGCTTTAATCACTGGAGGTCAGCAAAAGCAAGAATTTAAGCAGGCGTCCATTTTCTCTTTAAGCTTCCAAGTTTTAAAAACAAAATCGTCATTTTCAGTTCTGCTCCATACTGTACTACTGCAGGAGCAGCTCAACAATAATCTGACTGCTGACCCGTTCGTATGTAACAAACATGATGAGCAGACAAACTCAGCTGTCTCAAGAGGGACACAAGAGAGTCCCCACGAGGGACAAGCGCCGACTTTGCATCTGCAGGTGATTGTGTATATATCTTTATTATTTGAGTAAAATTTCTGCAAAGTCAGGTTTCTGAGGGAGGCCAGCACACACATCTCAGGGTATGGTGAGGAACAAACAGAGAGGAGAACAGGAGCAACTTACCAGAGGGAATATTGTCAGCACTTTGTCCAATTGTGCTGTCTGTATGTAGTAACACAAGTTTCCAGCACATGTACAACCACACCCAGACATCATCCTCCAAACTGTCATCATTGTTTCTATCTTGAGTTTTTATCTGTATTTGAGCAGCTGCATAAAGCACTTTCCAACACTACACAATTAAAAGAAACATTAGTAGATAAATCTGCCTTGACCCACTTTGTTGTGCTTTTTTCATTAACACTGTGCAAGTAGAAGCATGATGGAGCATCAGCGTATTGGTAGCAAGGCAAATGCAATGAAAGCAGCTTGTTGGGTCAAATAGCTCTGGTAACAGGTCTAATTGAATCTGTGTCAGGTTCTCAGTGCAGGTGCATCCACCACTGCAAGTAGCAGGATGGAAATCAATACGTCCTCTCTGCATCCACAGACACAGTCTAATTTCATTGATTCTCTCTCTCTGTGTACGTGTGCAGGTTAATGAAGGTCATTGTTTAATCCTATTAGAAAATGAGTGTGTGCGCGCGCAAGAGAGAGGAGCCTTTGTGTGTACAATAGGACTTATGTTCCACAGTGTTTGGAGGAAATGATAAATACTCTTATAAATGATTAAAAGAAAGAAAAATCAAATGTAAATATTCTTTCTATGTAACAAAAGAACTTTGATCCATGGATACTGAAACAGCTTCAAGATAAACAAAACTCAGTCAGTGTCACTTACCTGCACTTTGTGTACAACCCCAATTCTAAAAAAGTTGTGTCTCTATGTAAAACATAAATAAAAACAGAACACAATCATCAATCAAAAAGATAAATCAGCATGTGTGTGTACGTACAGTGTCCCAGGTCAGGGGGGCGAAGGCTCAGGGTCCTCAGTATCTCAGGTGGCCTCACAAACGAGGGGTTAGCGACTTTGGGCCGGCACTGCTCCTCTTCCAGTGTCGGACAGCAGGACCTAGAATTCAAGCTGGATGGAGCTGGTGGAGGAGTCATGCTCAATGTCTGAGAACAGAGTAAACAACCATTATCACTTGTTCTATTTTGTGCTTTACAAAAGACATTCATCCACAGTGGCTTTACTTCCTTAAAACAAAACACAATTGATGTCTTCTCACTTTAAGATCAGCTTCACAGAGAGCTGGGGCTGTCTTGGTCTGGTTCAAATCTGGAGGGGCGAGGGAGCTGGAGGTGAGACTGGAAGGGCTGGTAGGAGACGAGTTGCTGGTCAAGGCTGAGTCCCATTCACTGCAGCTGAGGGTTTGGTCATGCAGCAGAGCACCCTGAATAAGACACAGCAATGAACCAGACTTGACGAGTGTTTGCTCAGGAGATTCTGGGCTTTTGTTTTTTCCTCTTAAAACACTGGGTCTTACAATTCACCACTTCAGTCTCATTTTTTCAGCTGGTGCTGCAATACAGATGGAAAACCAATGCTTTCATACAGAAACTGAAAGCGTGGAATGAAGGCAGCAGTGGTGTGGATGTGGGCAAGGTCAGTGTCATGTGGTCATACCTGCAGGTGACAGCTGACCTCACTGTCATCAATAAACTCCAGGGCAGGCATCTCTTCCTCTTCAACCTGGGACACCAAGAAACTTCCTGTTTGCTTCAGATTCATATTTCATCTAACAGTACAGAGATCTTTATTTGTATTTACTGCTCACAGATTCATTTGCTCATAAACTACACACAGTACTCACCTTAAAATGATCAACTTACACATAACACTCAACAATGACAAAGCAAAAACTGGTTATTGGAGTGTTTTGTAAATGTATTGAAATGTATTGACTGAAATATCCCACTTACAGAAGAACCTTTCACTTAGTTCTTTGTTGACCAAATGACAGCCTCAAGTCTTCTTGGAAATGATGCTACAAGCTTGGCACACCTTTCTTTTGGAAGCTTCTCCCATTTTTCTTGGCAGAATCATTCATGTGTAATCAGAGTAGATGGGGAGTGTCATTTTCAGATCTCTCCTGTAATGCCGCACTGGGTTCAGGTCTGGACTCTGGCTGGGTGACTCCAGGACATTTGGAGAGTTCTCACAAAGCCACTCCTGTGTTGTCTTTGGTCATTGTCTTTTGTAAATGTAAACCTTCACCCAGCCTGAGATCCTGAGCACTCTGGAAAAGGTTTTCAATCAGTTGCACAAACAAATCCCCACAGCATGACGCTGTCAACACAGTGACGCTGTCAACACAGTGTTAAACTGTAGGGATGATATTAATGAGGTTCATGCTCAGCACTGGTTTAAATGTCTTAAACCTAATTAAATGTAAATTTCTGACAACAGTATATCGTCTTTGTGCTGATCTTAAATGACTACATGTCAAAAGAGACCCATACAACATCACGTTCTGTTTTATTCACAGCACCCAACTGTTTTTGGAATCGCGGTAATATGATAGATTGTACAGTAAGTGATTTCAGCTGGTGGCAGTGCATATATGAGCATAAAAAGGCCTATCACCTCAGCCTGCATAGAAGTGTTTCATTATCTGCAATCGACTTATGACCACAGTAATTCTGCTGGGTTTCCTGAAATGCCCAAATTAATGTCTGCCTTGACTACCATCAGAAGAAAATATCCCTCGCAATGGTCACACAATCGTAGATGCTACCTTTTAGACCTTCATTTAATACACAAATGGCATAGATAAACAACAAAACAGATCCCACGAGGATCTGTCAAACTTACCACCTTATATTTGGCCTGCCAAATGTTCTTATGTTGTTACAATATTATGATTTTTATTCTCCCATTCTTGGTAGCAGAAGATATGTGAGGAATAATGTTAAAGAGCAAAGACTGATAAAACTGTTTAAATTTGCTCAAAAAATCATCAGCTGGACACGCATTTCATACACAGCACAGCTCAATCAATATCATGTTGACAGGATCAGTTTCTCCCATCAGAGGATTCTTTTAGAGAGGTGCAGAACAACACACCGCCACTCTACCTTCTGATATACCCTCTATCATTCTGATATCTAATTTCAAGTAGACACACATTAATAACTTTAATAATGTTTCTGCTTCCAGTTATTGTGCTAACCTGGAATAAAACTCTCCCAAACATGACAGAGCAAACAAGCATACTTCAAAATCTGGGTGTTCTTGTAACTGCTTCATCCACAGGGGGATTGCTTTACTCATAAGGATTTACTGTTGCCTCAGTTCAGTTTGGATACGTTCACACTGCAAGCCTTGCTGCTCAATCCAGATTCACTACTCTCAGATCTGTTTTTTTTTTTTTTTCATTTAGTTATTCATGTTATTATTGAAATACGGCCAATCTCACATTTCAGCGTGAACTAGTCAAGGTCCTGAACTGACTCGCGTGTGCGTGGTAACATGGCATACGACGTCAATGGCTAAGTACAGTACATCTGTCAGTGTAATATTTTCAATATGTCCGCTCAGACTGAAGTCGCATTCTACATGATTTGTGCTCTTCACACTGTCATGAAAAGAACAGATCTGCACCACTTCTGTCTGTAGTCTGTATGTAGCTTTTGTTTCCTTTATCAACTTCATTTTTCTGCAGTTGATGCTGCAGTCTAGTTGCATCTACTTGTAAAAATGTTTTATCAGGATGCAAATAAACAATAAAATTCCAGTGTTTTTTAATACAGTCAGAGACAGTAACACTGTAAAATCTCCTTTCGATATATGTTCAGTTTAACAACCATCCACATTAACATACTGTAAAACAGACACAGTCTTGAAATCCAATATCCATTAAACAGCCAACGGATTGGGTGTCATCTTATTTATTGGTAAACAGCAAGCTGTGACCTTCCAAACAGTGTGACTATACATTAAGTAGCATTGGATTGCAACCCCCCTTTTGCCAAGTGGATGTGTGTGTTCAATGTGAGTGTGTACAATGGCTGTTTGTTCACAGTGCGTGGTGCTGCAGTGGGCCTGCGAGCACTGACAGTATGGCTGGTAAGATAAGAGCTATAGGCAGCAGAGAATGAAAGCTTTACAGCCACAAGCTACAAATCCACCACAAACACACAAGTAACCCAGTATGGACACTAATGTTTTGTTTGGCTGAACTGGAATCTCAAAGACTTTTTACATGGAACAGCACCAGCTCTGTCTGTCTGTCTGTCTGTCTGTCTGTCTGTCTGTCTGTCTGTCTGTTTTAATGTCTCTCTGACATAGGACACTTTCAGGGAAACATTTCAGAGTAAATACCAATTAAATGGGAACTGCATGTCCAATTGGTGACAAAACGAGGCAAAAAAGCTGATTTTTTGGTCAGTGGTTAAGGTTAGGGTAAGGGCAAGTAGTGGTGAGGGTTAGTTTCCAGGAAATTAATGTAAGTCTGAGTAATGTCCCCAAAAGTGACCTAAGTCACTTGGGTAGCTGTGTGTGTCTCTGTGTCCTTAGTACCTGTGGTGAAGTTGACATGGACTGTTCAAGCATGTTTGCTGGCTTGGGAGAGGAAGTAGTGTCTTCTTCCACCTCTGGCAGGTCAACCATTCCCTCCCCCACGTAGAGACTCACTGGAGTCACCTGGACAGAAAGCTGAAGGAGGAGAAATGACATATAGAGAGTACATATTATTTAGAAATGGGTGTATAGATCAAGTATAAATACATACTGTATTTCAATATTCTACTCAGACTGGCGTTTGTCTGTAGTGACACTGACTCACAACGAAGCAGAATTTAAATGTTCAATGATGTAAAATTTCATTATTACTGCTCATTATTATCATGTGTCAGTCAAGAAACTGGTATTTATCATGACTGTGGTACAGTTTGTTTGAGTGTGTGGCTCACTGCTGCACTGGCTGTGGGGCTGCAGGCTGTCCCGTGGCCCTGGCTCAGCAGGACAGTGTGGATGTAGATGTCGTCATCAGTGTGTGTGTCACACAGGTAGAGCTGCAGCACATCTCCAATGTAACAATTCAAAGCGCCCACCAGGGTGTGATCGGAGCACAGCTTCTGGAAAGACGCCGTGGCCTCAGCAGTCCAGCTACCCTGCAACAGGCAAACAACAACACTCTTAGTAGTAAAAGTCCATGGAAACAGAGTGTTTTATAACATCAAGCAGGCAAAGTTTAAATTTATTCACACACAGGACGGATGCCAGATACAGATGACCACTGTGGTATTAACAAGAAGTTAGTGCAAGCCTCAGCAAGCCTTGCCAGGAGGTAACTGTGAATATATTATTAAATATGAAATGAGACTCACAGCGGTGGGTTTAATTCCAGCGAGTGATGATGGAACAGCTTGTGCTGGAAGAACCGAATAACATGACCTGAGAAACAGACAGATGAAATGTGAAGAGATCTGCAAAACACAGACACTGATCAGCTTGACAGCAGTCATGGCAACTGTATCAATTAAGCGCTTTAATGTCTGAGATGGCCCTACTTGAGGAACTTGAGGCTGGCGCTCTTTACCACGGTCATGCTACCAAAGTCGACGTAATACACCTCGACCTGAGTGGGGCTGATGACCTGATGGATCACTGCTCGGTAGAACCACATTCCTTTGGGAGACACACAGCAGACCTGACCCTGTCGGACAAATCGCTCAGGGAGGCGGTAACGCTCTGACACCTCAGGCCAGGTGTAATATCGTCTAGAGTACACAGGAGGAGAGGACAGAGAAAGTAAAGGAGACAAGATATTATTGCTCTAAGAGGAAAACCAGGAAGCTTTAAATGCATGTTAAGACATGATAATTACATTTTGCGATGATTTACATCATAGTTTTGTGTTTTTTTCTCTATAAAACAGTTTCGAGTTTCTACTTTACAGATGCTGTCAGTTGTTTTATGCAGAAAATTACTTGACCTCTTCAAATACTTTTTTCCACTACTGCATTGAAGATGGAATAACAGGTGAGTCTTAGATATCTTATTCACCTTTCACTTATTTTTACTAGTGCTGAAGAGGAACTAGATATGTGGGAATACATTTCAAAGATGTACAAAATGAATGAAGGACTTATTATTCTTAACTCATGTTGGTCAAGGTAAACACGAACCGTATTTTGGTTCAAGCATTGATGACGGAAAACAAATATTTTAAAAGACGAGCGTATGGGATTTAGTGGCATCTAGCTGTTAGGTTGCAGACTGCAATACCCCTCTCCTCACCCCTCCCTTCCCAAGTGTGTAGGAGAACCTACAGCGGCCGCAAAACTCTGTGGAGTAGATATAAGGAGCTTATTCTAAGGTAATGGAGACACAACAATTTTTATTTTCAGGTGATTCTACACCAATGAAAACATGACTATGAACGTTATATTACTGACATATTCTGTCAGTAGATTCCCTTAAATCTTACACACTGATCCTTTAACCACCCATCAGATGCTAGTCTTGACTGATTAGACTGCAAATTCTCTAATAATGCAACAGGTACAGGAAGTCTCAGTAAATTATCTTTTGACTAGGGTGCCACTAACAGGTCCACCACCTCATCTCAATCATCATGTCCTCCATAGCTCGGGCCTCCTCACTCTCACTGAAGCGGATGTGGAAATATCCAGGTGACTCCACCTGTTCCACCAGGACTTCTACCAACTCTCGAGCATGATGGCGTATTGGCAGTTTGAGACGTTGACTCTGCAGCGCGTCCAGAGGCACCGCAGGGCTGCAATGCACCTTAATGGTCGGGCAGATCTCAGACATCTACATGTGTGCACATTAAAAGCAAAGTGTGAGTGATATACAGCAGTGTTACTCTAGATTATTCTACAGCACCTGTAATATTAATGACAGGTTATTCTGATGATGAGGCACTGACACCTGCTTATTAAGTACAGTGAAAGTCATGATTTGCATTGGCATAACATCATATGCTGCTCTAATTACAAAATCTTTATTTAGGTTTCTTCCTTAAAGGTTGTCCTTAGAGCTTAGTGTGGTAAAATAATATGAAGAAAAGATGATGACTAACCGTTTTGAGGGTCTTACAATTGTTACTGGTCTCCTCATTCTCGTCATCAGTTGTGACATCATCATCTTCTCTTTCCAGTTTGCCATCCCAGGGAGACTCTCGACAGCTCATAATTGGCTGCTTCACAACTTTACGTAAACTCTCAGTGTCCTTTGAGCCTGCAAAATAAAAACAGTAAATTTCCTGCTTAGCTGAAAGCCACTGTTCCACAAGAATGCTTTGTCACATGTTATCCCTCATGACAATGGATCATTGATTAGAAAAGTACTGACTGCAGACACAAACACAGACTGGTGTCCTTGTGAGACACTGGTAGCAGATAAATAACTATAGGAGGAGGAAACTCCAATCTCAAGAACAGCTCCATAAACATAGCATTTATATGAACAGTAACATTACCAGTGTTGCTGGACTGTAACCATCAAATCAATTGTCCACATCCACTATTTTCCATGTTCAGCCAACCTTTTACAAGAGCTTGGTTAATATGAAATGTCAAAATGTGATGATGCATGAAAAGCAAAACATTTTTATAGTAATTCAATGCAGTTCCAGTATACACTTTGTATATCAAACTTAAATGGAATAGCTTACACTACACCTAAAGAAGTAAACAGAGTGACACTGATGGATGTATTTGAACATGCGTGCAAACACACCTGACTGTGTAAGGTCGCTGTCCTGTATGTCCATGACTATCCAGTCCTGTCCACTGTCATGCCCTGTAGGTTTCAGGTGGAAGGTGTCATTTATGGCCATGACCAGTTCAGTGACACTGGCAAAGCCATTTTGTAGCAGCGGCAAGTCCTCACCAAAAAGCCTCTAAGGAGCCAAAAAAAACAACACAGGTGAGATCCCCAGTAAGGTCCCCGCACAACCTTCATATCACCTGAGACAGCAGTGAACAGGAACGGCTTTGTCCTCAAACTGCTTGTTTCCTCATCACGATCAGGTAGACTAAAGGTGAGTAGGTTACTAAAACAGTAGGACAAAGCAAGAGAAGCTAGCATGACCGTAAATGACAGCAAAGCATAGTAGAGAGCTCTCACTATGTTTTTCTTGTTGTTGTTTCTTTTCTCTGTTATGTTTCTGTCTGACATATCATAACGCTCAGCATAGGCAGACGTCCAGAACAAGCTTCTCCTCCATTTTCTTGGTTACCAGGGTAACGAGTCCCATCCCATTTAATAATTAGTTGCCTGAAAACTCTAAGCAGTCACTATGATCTCCCCTCATTGGCAACAATTGAAAAAAAGAGATGGTGGCATGCAGGAAAAAAATGATAATACGGACATGGGGCCTTAAGCTGCCAACCCCATGAGCCATCTTAAACTCTCACTGTGGAGATGAACAGGAGCACTGCATGACTTTTGTTTTTTTACCTTGTACTCAGAAGGCAGTTTCTGCACCGATAATCCATCACTGGCCTGACCTACAACCTGCAGAGAGTCATAAACATATAAAGGGGTCCATTACGAGACTTGCACTCATGTGTCTTGGTTGCCTAGCAGGAAGTCTGACCTTTCGTAACTTGTCCTTCAGCTCCTGACTAACGGTGCCAGCAACTCCATTCTCCACAATTTGCTGGCGAAGCTCCTCCTCCAGCTGATGTAGAGTTTAAGCAGACAGAAGAAAGACAACTGTACTACACAATTCTACACAAAATCGTGTCTTTCCCCCCGTTTCACATTCTCGTGTCTTGTTCTAAGCAACAAGACGCAGATACAAGTACTGAGATTTGTTGTTTTAAATGAGAACAAACCTTAAGGGTACACGTCTGAATGAGCCGACCTTCCTGGCAGAGCTCTGGGTCCACGTCCTGCTTTTCCTCAACCATCTCCGGCTTGTTATTGACAGTTGATGACTCTTTATGGACTGGGCCCAAGGTTACCTCAGTAGAGGACTGGTTCACAGGATTCTGCTTCACTGTGACTTCAGTTGGAGTAAAGCACAAAAGTATTTAAAAACCAAGGCTAAAAAATTAGAGGATTGTGCTTTTCTGTGCAAAGCTTACAATACAATGACTGAGGAGTCTGAAAATCAAGTTAGTGTGTTCGTTTTGTTTATGTTTGTTACTTGCTGGTGTAATAACTCCATCAACACTGAGTCATTCAATGCACATTGGGCAGATTAAGTTGTTATCCAATTCCAAAAAAGCCCAGCATAAAAAGAACCAAAACACAACGATATAGATTGTTTTTGAGATTTTGGCATGTTCAAAATGTGTAAATGGATCAGTGTCTCCAGAAACAGATGGAGTTTGCCACAGCTCCAATGTTACACAGACCTGGGGTTGCTGTTGTTGTCTGAGCTCTGGTGCCTGGCCCTTTGGAGGCTGACTGGTCAGCTGTAGGTGTCACTAACTTTATCGGTGCAGTCTTCCTTGGAAAGCTGGACAGCTGCCTGGGCAGCATGTGCTCCCTCAGGGTCAGAACTGAGCCCAGCCTGCCCTGCTTGACAAGGATCAGGTCCGTCGCCGCCTGCAACATCTCTACAGTGGAGTAGAAGCCGTAGTTGTGGACACGGAGTGGGTGGCCGAAGCAGCACAGGAAGCCGGCCTCCAAGTCAGCCAACCGGAGAGGACCCTGGGAGAGCAGCTGCATTGTTACTTGAAACAAGACAACATTTTGCCGTAACAGCTACATGAGTTTGTTAAAAAAAACCATAAAAAAACACGAGCAGTCAGGCCCTGACAGTACTACTGATGTAGTTTTTGAAGTGCACTGCATTTTTTTTTTTTTTAAATAATAAATAAGAATAAAGTAACTCTAATTTTGATTATATTTGTCCCATTACGAGGGGAAGGAGAGCTGGCTTAGACAGTAGGATTCTGGCTCTCAGTGTATTCAAACTGCAGCTGAAAATCAGCAGACCTAAACAGTCCACTTCATGATGGATGATGCACACAGTGCCTTTAGGTGAGAAACAATTACTGGTAACATAACTGTTTACAAAAAACCAAGATATACCAGGGAGAGCAGTGTGCGGAGCTGTGCCCTCAGCTGGGCAGGAAGAGCCAGAGGAGCGTGACCTCTTCTGGGAAGGACCACAGTCGGGGATGGGTAACAGTAACGGGGCCACACCTTGCTGACCCCTCTTTTCAGGACCCTCATGTCAGCCTTAGATGTGCGCTGATGAGCTACCAGTTCCTCGATGTTTCGGGTGGACTCGTCGCCAACGGCTGCAATGACGAACAAATAAAGAGGTGGGAGCATGAAGTATAAAAACTTGTTGAGGTGTTTGATTGGCAGATGTTTGAGGGGACATAAAAAACACTACTATGGCTCAGATTTTTTTTTCCATTAAAAAAAATACATATACATGCTCAAATGAAAAAAGGCCTGACCCTTGAAGACGGGTCTGCCATCTGGCCTGAAGTTCACTGACACCACGTCAGGCATCTCCTTCACCATGTCCATGAGGTTTCTGAAGCCCAGATGTTTCAGGGGCATGGGGTGCCCCAACATGTTGGCGTAGTCTTGCTTGAGCTGCTCAGGGTCCAAGGGCATCTTGGATGAAATGAGCAGAGAACGAACATCCTTCTTCAACTTTGCAAAAACGTCTTCCTGACTCATCTTGCCTGCGGACATGTGGAGGACACAGGAGGAGGACAGATGGAATAAAACACAATGGACATCCTGAAGCTAACCACATGGCTGGGACACCAGAGAAGAGGAGCCACAAAGCTGACATAAAGTTAATAAAATGTCAGAGTATTACTTGCTTCAGCTCAGTCTTTTTTCAAAATTTTGCATCTTTGAAAATTATAAATGGATAAAACGGCCGCTGACAGCTGAGGTTATGATGTCAAACGTCAGTCTGTTCACTTTCAGCCATTTTAAATGGTTACCTTACAGGAGCTGCTGAAGCATACCACTTCACATTTCTAGACATTACAGGTCGAACAAACCCTTCTCAAGTCACAGGCTAACAACATAGACAAAGATTAAAAAGGTAAAAACTAGCCGGCTAATACTACTTTGCTTCTAACAGACACGTCGCCGCCGCTGCACGTGACTCAAACGCTAAATTAGCATAAAATGCTAAACTAGTTAAGCTAGCCTGCACCTTGCAAAACATAATACTTCTTTAGGCTGCGCATGAAAACCAGCAATTTCAAATAAACGAGTTGACAGTGTCTTTAAATACGGACATGGGGCAGAATAACGTAACCGTTGCTGTGGACACACCTTTAACACAAGTCTTCAATATCTCTGCCGCATCCTCCCACGATTTCTGGATCTTTCGTTTCCTTCACCTCCACAAACCAGCCGTCATTCG
This sequence comes from Chaetodon trifasciatus, assembly GCA_037975065.1. Taxonomy (NCBI): domain Eukaryota; kingdom Metazoa; phylum Chordata; class Actinopteri; order Chaetodontiformes; family Chaetodontidae; genus Chaetodon; species Chaetodon trifasciatus. The sequence continues at coordinate 3,833,514 of JBBMOE010000046.1, read as the reverse complement.
CAAACCCGTAGTCACATCAGCTGCCCCTAAATTTGGAGTGCACGCTTATTCTCACTTTTTATTGGTAAAGTTTAAATTTGGTAAAGTTACGGTGAGGATAGACACGTGACTATGTCCGGTTTTCAAAATAAAAATATTAACGCAAAGCAAATGGCAAATACATACCTGACATTAGGATTAATTGAATTGAAATAAAACGTATGAACCGTGTGGATTTAGAGAAACTTCAAAATGAATGTCCATTTTCACCTTATGGTGAAATTTCTCAACACTGAGGGTCAATAAAAACACATTGCTCCATAATTTATGATGATAACTGACAGATCTGAGTTCCATCCATGATGATCCATCCATAGTCCATCCATAGTCATTTAGCAGTGTGATTTAAGCACAAATCTATTGATGTGCATGTCTTTCACATTATTTGTATGTGCAAATAAGAAATAAGCATTCAGTGTCCAGATATTAGGTTAATGTTTCTTTATTACATTACTTCACATTGATTGACATTGACATTCATATTCATATTCACATTGACTGACATTCATTCACTGTGCATGACCCTGGAACTCTGACGACTAGGAACTTGGCCCCTAGTTCAGACTGCTTGATTGGAGGCCTCTTTGTCTGTGTTTGCAAACAATTAGTCTTCGATAACAGAAGGACCACAAAATTAATTTTCAGTCTAATCAAGCACACAGTAGGGAGTATATTGTGTGTCGTCTCCTGTGAAAACAGAGAAAAACTACATCAGCTCTTTGGATACGAGAGGCCTGAGTCTGCACATTCCAACTGAAGACACACTCCCTGAGTTCCACTAACACAATTAGTCTCAATAGTAAACTTTGAATGCTGGACTACAAATGTGCAGTGCAATCCAAACAAATGGACCCACAGGTACAAAGATTTAGGGCTTTGAAGGTTTTCATAAAATATGTCTGGATGTTTTATATTTTATATGGCATGCACTTAAATCCCATGTTTATGTATGATTTAAGGCATATATGTTATAAACATTTCCGTACAGGACATCCACCGGCCCATGCCTCCACCAACTTCCCTTTTAGCAGGCCATGTATACCGTCATATGTTTAGCAGACATGCTACCATGCTGTCCAGCAAATGTGAGAACAACTTTGAATTTTATACTCAAGGACTGGGGAACATTTTGGCTCATCTTTTCTCTTGTTTCTAACGGAAACAAAACATTGCTGAAAAAAAAATTCCCTGGATGTTTTGATTTTATGTCTAATGAGACTATTCTGAATGTGGGGGGAAAGAGGGAGAGAGATGCCCTTTATTTGTTAGTAGATCAAGAGATGACCTGCAGATGAGAACTTACCATTATTACAGTATCTTGATGTTTTTCACATTATTATCTCATCATTTTTTTTTTACTTTAGTTTGCTGCTATGACAACAGACACTGACATCCGTGCTCACAAAGGTTCACTGACCTAAAATAATTTGAAAAGCAGGGAGGGCGCTAAATGGCCCTCCCACTGCTGTTCTCCCACAGTGTGACAGTCAGTCTAATGTACCATCCATGTATTCCGTCTGATGACCACAGTAGACGGCAGCACCACTGACTCCAGCTGCAGACCTTCAGCCAGAAGAAGCATCTCACAGCAGTAACAGCCAAAAAATTTCACTCAGGGAACCCTCCACTAACCCATCAAGCAGAAACATACCGACAGCCATCACTCCTGTGGTCTGTACTGCAGAGGCTCCAGCCAGAATGGAGAAGTCCTCAAATGTCCACTCCAGAAACCCTCCAAGATCCCGAATGATGCCTGGTAAGGAGAGGGTGAGGGGAGCCACGGTGCCTCCCAGAAGTTACCAACAAAGGACATCAAAGACAGGCCATGACCCAGAGGCGTCATCAGTGAGGAAAGAGAGGCTACAGAAGGAGAAGCAAGAGACACACAAGGTGACGGTGGAGCAGGAGGCAGACGTGAAGGTGAAATCCACTGTGGTGGACATAGACAGTGTGAGAGAGGATGAGGTGAAGGAGGAGAACCTGGGGCTCCTGGAAGCAGCAGAGCAGGAGGACAGTAAGTGAAGCCTGAAGAAAAGCCTGGTATACTGTGTCTGCTGTGGGGCTTAACAGTGGGCTTATTTCTGTTATTGCTTATTTAGTTTTCCTCAGTTCTTTGTTTTCTGGATAAAGAAATTATGTAATCCTGTCACCTGGAATTTTCTTTGTGTTGTATTTCTTGAAGGATGCATTCTGAAAAAAATTACAGAAAATGAATAGTCATGTGAATTCAGGCATGTGATGATACAAATAACACACATTACTGCTCTGTTTAATCTGAGTATTTTGGTTGGATTTCTTCATACTAAGTACGGTGGATCTCTGCAGGTCTGAAGCACAAGAACCTTGGAGTGTTTGAGTGGCTGCTGATGGTCTTCGTCTTGGCTCTGGTTCTTCTCTTCCTCCCTCTTTCCATCTGGTTCTGTGTCAAAGTATGAACAAACCATAGACCAAACAGAAACCAAACACTACATCTACTTTCTTAACAGAAATCATGTAAGGGGCTGAGTGAATGTTATCATTCAAGTTTCATCAGAGACATCTCCTGATGGTCAAAATGCTGTTTCCACCTTGACAAGAAGTAAAATATTTAGAGAAAAGAGTGAATATTGGGGATTTTTAGCATGAGTCGGTATTTTCACCTCATTTCCTTTGTTTTATTTTTAATCCAATGCACTACAGTACACAGCCAACACAACAAAAATGTGTCAATGTCCTACTACGTTCTGACTACACTGTATGCTATTGTACAAAAGCAGAGGATAAAGGCTGACCTACTTGTGTTGGATGTCAATTGGACACTCCAACCACCGCCGTCATCCATTTATATGGACTGACTGACTGACTGTCATTTTGACTGACAGGTAGTGAGGGAGCATGAGAGAGCAGTGATCTTCAGACTGGGTCACCTACTCCGTGGACGACCCAGAGGACCAGGTTGTCACCAATTACTGTGATCTTTTGTGCTCATCTGTCAGCAGTGATACAAAAACTGTAGTTTTTTATTTGGCTTACATTAAGGATGTGCCACAACAGCTGCCTTGCCATTTCTGAGGATGTGTATCATTGTTACTGTAGGTTGCAGTGGGCTAGTGATCATACAGCCACAGAGTCATGAAAAGTTTGGGCACCCCACAGTTAGTTCAAATGTTTTAGCCTGAGACCTGCACATTCACCACCACAGTCAAAGAAATATAACTTAAAAAAAAAAAACAAAAAAACAGAGTTTATGTTAGAAATCTGTCCTTTCTTTTCTATTCCTTTCTTCAGGCCTTCTTTTCTACCTCCCACTCCTTGACGTATGTCACAAGGTCGACATTCGACTGAAAATGCTGAAGGTTCCTCCTCACACGGTACAGAACAATAAATTAAACCCAGCTGACGTATTCACATTTAGCTCCATATGTAAAAATGATTGATAATAGATTTACAGTTTACTGTAAAAGCGCTTTGCTTTCCCTGAAGGTGCAGTAAATCTTTCACAGTTCATAAAGAGATCAACCTTATTTGTCAATGGCTGGTAACTTCAACAGCCACTTTCACTATATTACAGTCACAGAAGTTCCATCTTCATTAAACTGTGTTTCTAAACCTTTTAGGATGGTGAGTAAATGAAGTGTTGCCCCGCTGAGCACATTTACCAGACAGTGACAAGGCTTTAATTGGATGTGGCTGCTGACAGATATTTTTCCTCCTTCATCTGACACAGGTGGTGACAAAGGACCTGGTGAGGCCGGAGCTGAGTGCAGTGTGTTATTACCAGATAGAAAATGTGGCTTTGTGCAGCGCAGCCCTGTCCAGTCTGACCACAGTGCTGCAGACACTGGTCCAGGCAGCGGTCAGAGACGTCCTCGCCCAACACACACTCAGCCACGTCCTGCTGCACAGGAGGAAGATCGGACAGAAGATACAAGCAGCCGTTGACTCTGTTGCTTGCCGCTGGGGCATCAGGGTGGAGAGAGCAGACATGTAAGACTTGTTGTAATTTATCTTTCTTTTATTAACCTTCCTCAAAAGCATCTGTTTCAGTTAACGAGTAACTACAGTTAAGAAGATCACAGAGCACGTTACATCCTGAGGTGGCGATGCATGCTGGTGTACCTTTTGTTACTGTGGGTGTAGACTGATCTTGATGCCTGGGTGACTGTGTGACAGCAAGACCTGATGCTGATGCTTTCAATGGCTAGAGACTAGATGATTTTTAAAGATAACTACCAGCCCAAAAGAAAAAGAAGCTGAATTGTACAATACAGAGAGATAGCAGAGCTTGTGAAAAATGCATCACTCTCTGTGTGCAAAAGCTATTTCCTCTGCACACACTGATTTTTCCGTGTAAGCAACAAAAAGGAATGTAGAAATTTGTTGTGCACCGTGACATTCCTGCTGACCAGGCTTGTGTTTGATTTCCTGTCAGAGACGAGCTCAGTTTTCCTGCGGAGTTACAGCAGAGTCTGGCTGCTGATGCTGAGGCCAAGAGACAAAACCAGGTCAGAGGAAGTAACTAAACCGGCTTTTTATGATCTGATGTTTATCGTTTTGAAATTTAATGCTTGTTTTTGCACTTAAGTTGTTTATGGTTCATCGATTTTCAGTTTTTCTGTCAATTATGGCATTTAACCAAAGATTAACCTAAGTCAGGAAGTATTTTATTATCAGCAGTATTTGATAGGCAGAAAAGGCAAGAAGATGAACTTTACTTAAGATAGCTGATATCAAAGCCTCCGTGTGTACAATTAGAACATGTCTAACTGTGGCAATCCCTTGTAGTAGTACACGGTGAAAGACAGTGGCTGGCAGCAGACAGTGGCTGCTTTGCAACACTCAGCTCAGTGCACCACAGAGCGTGGCCATGCTTTAGCCTCCAAAACAACAGTTCTTTAGCTCTGCCAACTGAAGTTTACCTCTGCCAGTAAAATCATTTCTACGTTTGTAAATTTTGTAAAGAGAACATGTTTCAAACAGCTGTCTGTCTCTCCGACAGGCAAAAGCAGCAGAAGGGGAGAGAGATGCCTGGGAAGGGTTCAGGGCTTCCCTCCGTCTCCTCCACCCTGCCCTGGTCCTTCCACTCCCTCCAGATCTCCTCAGCATGACCACTGACCTCTCATCCCTACCACCCCCTCCTCCCCCTGTTGTGGAAGAAGAGGGGGGGATGACAGAGCGGGATCCAGACAGAGACTCACCAATGATGTGACAGACTGCTATGAAATGAATTAGTATTGTTGAAATGTAAGAATTAATTATTATTGAACACCTACTGAGAGTGAGCCAGTAATTATCAGCTTATGATCTAGTTTCAGGAGATATTGACCACGTTAAAGAAAGTAAAGTACCATTTAAAACACGAGTCCACAATAAATGTGTTCCTCAGTGCTTTGAAAAAAGAATCACATTTTTTTAATTTCATGTCTGCAGGAACTTTATTGTTTGGACGGAAACAAAAGCTGCTTTGCGCTTACATGAAGTCAAAGACCGATCACAGGGTTAAATAAGACCACAGCAAACCTTAATGTAAATGGACATATCACTATATTTGTTCTCACACAACAGCCAAATAGTCTGAATATTGATAGATATTTTGTGGTTTAATAGCAGCGCTGACCTGGTCAGTCTCATATGTAGGTATGAAATGGAACACCTTCTGATCACATGTCAGATCACCGTTTCTTGGTCCTTTTGGTGCTGCTTGTTGGTTTGGCTTCAGCTGTGCTCTTCTTTGGAGGAGCTGGAGGGGTTACTGGTGGTGGGGAAGGTGGTGGTGTTTTCTTTTTCTCTGCAACACAAAAAAAGCTTTAATACTGTGTTGCTGTCTCTCTGCTTCAGTTCTGAGTTTACAGAATTTGTTGTTTAGTGGGTACCTTCACTACTTTTGGACTCCAGACTGGGTCGACCCTGTAGTTGTCTCTCCAGGTCCTGAATCTTCTCCAGCGCCGCCTGCAGGGCTTCTTCAGCCTTCAGTGCTCGGTGTTCGGCACTCTGGACCCGCAGCTCTGAATCACTGACAAACACAAGGACAGAAAGCTCACTGAAGTCTTATGTGTGGACATTAAATTAACTTATTTCAACCATGATTGAAATTAGCAAATTAGACATATATTTATTTCCTTGTTGCCCTTCTGATGGGATTTTGCCTAATAAACTCCTCTCTATACAAAAAGGTGATGCAAGTCATGTATATATCTTCCAACATGAGTTTGTGATAAACTCCATGGTAACAAAGTCAATTTACTGCAGTTCCTGCTGAAGTAATCCCACTGTGGTCAGATCACTAAAAGCTTTCTGGGATTCATCTGTCAGCGGGGACACAACCAGCTCCTCAGTCTGACAGAAAGAGACAGACAGACAGATGGTCAGCGACACAGACAGGCAGTTTGTTCTGTTCTATACAAAGACATGACAGTAATGTCTGACCCCATTCAAGTGGACGCTGCTCTCTCCCAGCTTTCTGCGTGTAATGTTCCCATCATAGCCGATCAGCTTCACCACTGGGCTCTCACAAACCGCTGGCTCCCCCTGCAGGACAACAACAACATTCAATTTTATGGTTCATACTGTAGCATAAATGAAAATGTGAAACAAGCTGTGTTCCTTTGATAAGAGCCAGTGTTCCTCAAAAGTTTATTTAATTGTTTTTCATGTTGTGTTTTTTATCAAACAAACTCTATAAAACCTTCATAATGAACCATGAATGTCTTGATTCACTGTTCCAAACAAGTCCAGGATTTTTGTTTTCTTCAGATCAGACTGCGGACTATAATTTACTATAATGTACACTTCATGGAAACAATACTAATACCTGACAAACCTCTTGTTGTGTTTCTTCTCGTTCAGCAGTGCACTGTGGAGAAATAAGAGTACTATCACTGCCCATGTTATTATTATGATGATGATTACCATTCATTTGGTAACAGTTGTTGAATACATTATCTATTGCACATTATATTTAGAACAAAAATAATTATAATGCATAAAATACACCAAACAGGGCTGCTCAAAATTCTAACTTAATATCATTATTCAACTATATAACTGTTATTCTATACTGTAGTTATGACCACCCTAATCAAGTGTTCAACCTTGATCCTCTGGTTAAATGACTGCCGAACTACTCAAACCGCCCGCTGTCCTATATCATCAACAGCAAAGATGCTTTTCTCTTCCTGAAACATTTAACTCACTAGAAAAAGATGCTATAGTTTAATTGCTGAAATGTTTGGATAAACTTGTACATCTACAGCATGTCAAGTAAAGACACTAGAACTTCATTTAGGAATTCTACAGACTCCAAAAACCTTGTTCCACTTTCTAAAGCGCAGTCTAAAGGATTACAGGCATCACTGAGCTTTTCACTCGTACTCCACAGCCGTTACTTTGATTCACCTCTTTCTGTTCTGCCTCAGTCTCATCTTTGACCTCACTGTCTGCTGTAGGTTCTGCTGAAACTTCATTTACCTGTAAACACACACACACACACACACACACACACACACACACACACACACATACACACACACACACACACAAGGCCATCATCAAAACAATAATAAAATAGGGCACCATGCTTTCAAGTAATTTCTCCAATAATGGAGGCCTCACCAAAGTCTCCATGCTGTCTGCGGGAGAAACCGGAACATCACTGCTGGAGGCGGGGTCAGCCTGTCTGACAGCCAGCTCCACAGGACCACCTTTCACTCCTGACAGCAGGATAACACAGGTCTCCACCCAATCAATACACTCCATCTAATGATGGATACATCAACACACAGACACAGACACACAGATGTAGGTTTGCTTACTTCACCTCACCTGAGTGTGTAACTGCAATTTGGCTCCCTCTTCTGGAGACACAAGAGTGGCATAGAACTGTGTCTTCAGCTCTGAAAACTATTCATGAACACATGGTTGTGTGTACATGAATATACCTCAATATGTGGAGTGAATTGTTAATTCTTTAAGAGGGCAGTTGGATAAGTTGATAAACACTTGTGTTGACAGGTGCACCACCACCATCACAACCCTGCTTTGTCCGAAACACATTGTTGCAAGCTAAAAAATGACAGTTGATGATTAATTTCATCATTCAGCACAAAACAGTTTGGACATCCTTTTTTCTTAAGGGTAAATCTGCCAGTTGTGCAGATGTTTTCAGAAGCTGTTTGGTCTCAAACTGGAAAGTTGGTTTGATGCAACTCTTGATTTTTATGCACCTCCAGCAATGATTACTTCTGAGGAGTAAAAACATTTAGCCCTGACATTACAATCAGTTCTATTCATTGAATGTCACACCATTCCACGTTGTTTACCTGCAGCTTTCTGCACTCGTTCATCTCCTTTTCGCCCTCAGCTTCACGTGGGTTCTGCTGAATCTGCTCCTCCAGAATCAGCTTGCAAGAGCTGGAGTAACAAACAAACATTTCCTGATGAGTAAATCCTGGAGAAAATCCTCCTCTGCTGAGCCGCTCCCAGTCAAACATACTGTTTCAAAGTTACTGTCAATGTTGAAGTAACTAAACATACTTTAGCCATCATTTCATTTCTGTGTTGTTAATTAGTATCTCTAGTGTAAGGAGGTTATCACTGTACTCTGTAGTAGTTCAGTGCTTGTGTAAGACAAAACAGTTGTCTCACTCTACCATGTACTAATTGTTAGTTACTCTGTTAACATCAGCTGCCTCACTGTATACTGTACACCTCTGGTACCTGGTGACACATCTAGAAAAATAGTCCAGTTTCTCTGCCAGCATCTTGGCATCCTCATCCAGTGTCTGCAGTGAGATGTTTGTAATGGAGGGCTTATCCTGTTCTTGGTTCTGGTCCTCACTATGGTCAGGTACCATGAGGAGCAACAGATCCAACATCCAGCGGGTCTGAGCCATATGAATAGAAGTGACCTGGTAGGAGAGGGAACACAAAAAGTCAAGATGGCACCTTCAACATCATTGCAAATCTCTTTAAAAAGCCAAAAAGGCAAATAAAAGCGAAAAAATATATATATATTGACAGTATCAGACTCCTCTCCCTCAACAAACATTGCGGACATGTCCCTGATTAAGGATTCACATGGACTGAAACCACAACTGCTCTGGCAGAGCTGCTCAGCGATAAAGAGCATGAAAGAAGCAGGAGAAATCATCATACTGGACAGTTGTGGGGTAACAGTATGCAGGAATGTGTGGCAATCTGTTGTTGGAAAAGACTAAGAGCAAATAAGTTATACAAAGAAAAAACTTAAATCACTGTGAACAGTGAAACTCTAAAGAAGGCAGGGGTAAAGATCCACATGAGAAATGTGGTTTTGTTAAAAACATTAAATACAGTGCATCTGGTGCTTATGCATACTGTAATTGTATGAATGGTAAAATAAGCTTATCTTAATAGCTCAGGAAGTGAAGCTGACAGTACAAAGTGCAGGGCAGACAGAGGGAACAACTGCAAAGTGAAAAGGTGGACTAATTAAATAGAGCTTCCATTTCCAACTCAAAACGGTGACACATCAAATTTAAAGTCTAAATGGAAATGGCATAATGTTGTTCGGATGAATTCTCTGTGACACATCTAAGCATCACACTCATGGAGCTGATTTGTTTGTTGACTTCAGTCTATACTATAATTGTTCAGCATTTTCAAAATGTGTGTAAACCTCCCTTTACAGTCTGACTGCACATGGTTGGTACTCACCTCCTCACTGAGTCTCTGGTTCTCACCATCAGTGAAGTTGGACAGGCTGGTTATGAACTCCTGCACTTTGTCTAACACGTTTTCTGTCTCTGCACTGTTTACAAACACACAACAGAAACAAAAAACTACTGGGGAATATTTGAATTTCAGTATTAAAACACACATAGTTATTTTTCAATCTGCTGATTAATAAAAGCCTCTTTCAATCAAATGATATCACAAGAAAGAAATAAAACGTGTTAATAAAAGCTTAAGAGACTTGGATTCTCTAAGAATCTTCAAGTTTTCTAAAACAACAAAAAAGCCTCTCCCCAAAATGTGTTAATGGACAAGTATGGCAATTAGACCTAAAGGCAACATGAAAAAATCAGCTTTGATTTGCACCCATCAGCAAATATTTATTGCTGTGTGATGAAAGACTTGCTCATTATTCTGTAGGTCACAGATCGCTTCCAAGTGGTTATGAATCCAAAGTATGCATATTAAAACATGCATATATTTGATTCACCACACACACAGAATACAAACCTTCTTGTATTTAAGAAAGTTCAAAATTTTACACAAACTAATCTACAAAATGCTGACAAATGAAGTAGCTCTCTTTTCATGCCATCCATTGTTTTAACCATCATTCTGACAGACTTGTGTATAAATTTAAAGCTCGGAGAGATGTAAGTGTGTAAATGAAACACGTACTATATGTCATACGTGTTTTTGTTTTCACTCTCTGTCTGCATGCTGGAGACGCTCTGCTTGGCTTTTTCAGCCACACTTTGCCAATTGCACAGTGCCTTCTCCAGTTTCAGCCAATCACAGACGGACATCATTTCTGGCCGGCCGATCACTGCACCAAGCTTAGAAATCCAGGACTCCATCAATCCCAGCAGCACCGTGATCTGTCCGTGGATGCCTGAAAGAGCATGTCTGGAATCAGTTTCAGCACATCTTAAGGATTCTATCACACAGTGAGACCCATGAAAACATTAAGAAAAAACAACAGACAGATACATGAGGATTCTGTGACTATACAGTAGTCTGTCACACTGCCACACTCACTAAAGTCCGGATTTTGCAGCTGTCAGCAGTTCTGTTTGTTTACAGATGCCCATTTGGACTACAGTCCAGCAAAACTAAAGCAGTGCCAGGTTAAAGTGGATACTTACCTGCCCATAGGCCACAAAATCAGCTTTTAGCTCATTTAAAAATTTCTCTAAAAGCTATCCAAACCTGTGCCTCTATCAGCCCTCACCACTCTCTCCGCTGACTTGTGTGTCAAGCTGTTTGAGGAGCTCAGACAGAACCCTGACCAGCTCTCTTAAGGCCTGCTGGCCTCCAGGGGGTTCACCATTGGGAGAGGGGTGTCTTCTGAACAGCTGAAGGCTCATTTTCAGCCATCTTTCCTGGACACGGCCAAGCTCGGCCAGTGTCTGCTGGCAGCAAAGCAGCTTCTCACCTTGGTAGCGCTCACACTGGAGGGCCAACGTCTGCAGAAAAACAGAACACGGAGGAAGACTTTAGGACAACACAGGAAAAAATGCTGTTTCCTTGACATACTGTATTACCCAAATTTCAACATATCCACCTGATATTTGGAATCGTACTGAAGGCTGCCAAACCCGACACTACCTTGTGACACCGGAAAATACATGCTTAAATGTGTTTAATGCTCAGTTAGGACATATGCGGACTACTTTTCATAATGAATTCACTTCCCATTAGCAGAAGATTTTCAAACAGACGACACAGATGTGAAACGACTGATCAGTGGTGGATAGATAAGAGATATGTCAGATGAAAGAGACAGATGACAGAGGTGAGACACAGCAGACAGATGACAGCATGACAAGGATGATGTGGATCAGACGTGACAGGTGATGGTAATTATGCAAGATGAAGTGATGAGATGATGTGATTGGATCAAAAACATGACAGAGTTGAGACAGATCAAATACATGATGATAATGAGATTACTGTCAGGAATAAGACAAGTGAGCTGTGCAATCAAGTCAAGATACATCAGACAGATTAAAACAGCCATGAGAAAAAAACAAACAGAGGATGGAAATGTGCTGTCTTACATTTGACCACTGCTTCAAATCAGCATGGATTTTTTCCACTGATGCTTCCTCATACTTTGGGGCAGGACACCTTGAAATAGAGAAAGAGCAGAATACACATGCAGATCAATCATCTGTGTCATAAATTGCTCTCATTGACTGCTGATTATTACCCTTCAATGTATAGTCTCAATAAAAATGCTTAAGTAGATTCTTAAGTAGGGTGAGTTTCTTTACCTGAAGGCACTTTATAATAATAGATATCCATGAATATTAAATAATCTCCTTTGGTATCTTAGCCTGTCATTACTTGTTCTTTCTGGTGCAGAAGCTGAGCCACTCAGCGATGCCTTGCTGGATGGCACCGATCTGTTCACACTGAGCATGCTCAGTCGTCTTCAGCTGGGACGTGAAAGCAGCCAGTTGCTCTTTCCAGTCGTCAGTCAGCTCCATGATGACATTCAGGTCCTCTGTGTCCTGCAGCAGGATGGTCACTGCCATAGTCAGAATGCAACTGAACCACCAGTGATACTTCTAAAAGTAATCTGTGGTCTTTAGTTTAGTGCCAGGAGCAAAACAGAAAATGAAGAAACATGAATTGCGTCGTTACCTTTGAAGTGAGGTAAAGGCTGCAGTGCTCTGCTGTCTTGAACCAGCTTTGCTCACTGATATGCAGCCGACTGATCAGCTGCAGCTTCTTCACACTGATCACCTGAAAGTCACAGGAAACATACTGAACTGCTTCAGCTTCAGTTAATATCATTCCTACTGAGCATCTTCGGGTAGAAATTTGATCCTTACAACACAAACATAACAGTGATGCACGTTTCTATATTTTATCAACCACTAACAAGGTTGAGCATATTGTGAAATTGATCATTGTGGTGGGAATGATAAAATCTCTTTCCACATAGTAAAACAATCAATATTAATGACTTTTTTTTACCCTGATTCCACAATCAGTCAATCTGAATAAAAACACATGGCTCTCACACCTTGAGGGCCAGGCAGAGGGTGATCTGGCTCCAGTAGTCTCTCTCCTCAGTCATCTGGAGCAGCTGAGCCTCAAGGCGACCCCTCTGCAGCTCATACAGCTCGTGGTAACCCTGGACCACACTGGGAAGAGACGATGGATCATTTGAGAGGGAATACCTGGTCACGTTTTGATTTTTTTCACTGAGTGTTCACTGAAAATTAGTTTTATCACTCTCTTGTAACATTTAGTTGAGTCTTTAAAAAGTTTTTTAATGTAACAATTAAGGATGAATTTTACTTGAAATAAATAAAGGTTCATAATGTTCTTGCTGGTGAATTTTGGAATGCATCAACTTGGAAATGGAAATATAACTTGGACTGAATGAACAGTAATTCAGGTCCAACGAGGGACTGACTCTGAGTTGGTGTGAGTCTGCTCAAGTGCCCCCGCCAGCTGCTGGTGAGCACGCTCGACCTGGTGGGACACAGAGGCATCGTGGTCTCTGATCCTGGACAGTTCCCTGTGAAGATGACAAACACATAAACACACACAGACACACATGGAAATGAACACATATTTCTCATTCACACACAGTAATGAGTGCTATTATTTTGGTTTCTTGCATTTACTTTCCTCTTAAAGTAGAAACACTCTGTAACAGCACATAGTTTTCAAAATGTTATTCATCAGGACCCAGCAGCCTGACACTTCACCTACGTACGTGTTGAGCTGCTGGATGGATGTCTTGATGTGGAGGATCTCTTCGGTGAGCCGGCGGTCCAGAGCTCGCTGCGCCACTACCTCAGTGTGCAGAGCCTTCAGACGGCAGGGGATTCGCTCGAGCAGGGACTGGTAGCGCTGTCTGAACACACAAACACAACAGCTGCTCGGGAAAAGGCTTCCTGGGGTCCTTACTGAAAAAGATCTTCTAAAAATGTCAATTTTCTCCCAATTTGTCAAAATGTTTCAGAGTTAAGTTCAAGTAACAAAAAGGTAATACAGTTGCAGAATTCTTCATTTTATATGTGTTGGCTGCTAACCTGAGTTTAGCAAGCAGCTGTCCTCTTTCAGCACAGCTCACGCTGACCTGCCTGATCAGTTCATGGAAAACAGTGTTGTAGATGTTCTGCTCCACCCGCACCAGCTCCAGCAGACCCTCCATCTGTAAGACATTTCACTGCACTCTTTCTAATATGTACGGCATAGGTGGCTATACTTCCTTAAGAATCTGTGAGCACTTTTGTTTTTCACATACTGAATATGTTAAAGTTGAGGGTGCAGCCACCACCACGAACACAAACACTGATTTATTTTTTACTTACTACACCCAGCTTCCAGCCCTGCACATGGTGTGCACAAAGCATTTGTACTCAATCATGAGCATAGGCATCATGGCCTGTGGTAGTTTTTACCTCCACCAAGGAGGTTATGTTTTCAGTTCAGCTTGTTTGTTTGTTGGCTTGTTTGTCTGTTTGCCAGCGGGGTTACACAAAAACCACTGGCCTGATTTTCATGAAACTTGGTGGAAGGGTGTAGCATGGGCCAAGGAAGAACTTGTTAAATTTTGGAGTGGACTTTTCACTTTCATTAACATTGTGAGATAGAGCATTTGGCTTTGGTGGAATAAATGCCATACATCTTAAAATCCAGTAGATGGTAGTAAAGTTCAATATTGACAAAACAATCAATTGAGGAAATACAATGACTCCATATCACAATCCACATTCACGGGTACCAGTGATCCTCTGAGGTAGCTGACACATGTAGTTGCTCAGACTTCCTACAGAAAGCAGTCATTATGAAGCACTCAGGGTCAGGGGTTTGGATTGATGGGTCTGTACATGAATGCAGCACAACAACAATATCAGCCATAGACGCACAGAGCAGCCTGTCTACTTTCTGCATGTCTGTCTGTCTGACCTGGCAGAGCTCAGTCAGCTCCTCACTCTGCTGATCCACTCCAGCCTTCACCAGCATGTCATCCATTATCCTCATCAGCTGGACCACTTCCATTCTGCCACTGGGCCTCCTGGAGACACAGAATATACATACACATCTCTATTACAACACATTTAAGGGCTTTTCCTGACAATACTCATCCCTTATCTTATCAGCATTTGCCTACAGAATGGTACACAGTCCTATTACTTCTACAAATAAGCTACAGCATTACTATTTCAGACAATAAAATCTCCCAAGAAACTACTCGGATAAGGTTGATCTGTTAATCAGATGAATTCAGATTTTTGTGCTCACATTGAAGGGAAGACCCGTAGCCTCTGCTCATCATCCTGCAGCTGCACTGTGAACGCACTGAGGAAGAGAAGCAACATGAGAGTAAATAAGTATATATATAATATAAGGGTGCACAGTGAACATGAAGACAGTTGATGAGCATAATGGAGCTGACTTACTCCTCGTAGAACTCAAGGCTCTGCAGCCCTTTGTTTTTCACAATGTGATATTCTTCTGGGATCAAACTTTCTGAGACACTCAAGTCCTGAGAGACAGAGTGGCCATGTTTATCACTTCACACTCTGTACAGGTATAGATGAATGCCAATAACTGTGAATTTGAAGTCAGTACTATCATGGTAAATCGCAGTATATTTAAGACAACTGTAAAACCTTATACTACTGAAAATGAAACAATCCCTGAATTTCTCTAAGAGAATGATTTTCTTTTACGTAAATATACAACAAGGCAAAGTAAATAGTAAAAAGCCAACAAAGATAGTCACAACAGCTTAGCTGAAGCAACTTACTTGTGTGTTGCCAATGCCATGCCTGTCAGTCAGTGGTGGGAGGGGTACTGTCTTCCTGTGCTTTACCATAGCATCACACAGGAATGAAATATCTCTGCATGAACATCGTCCAAACAAAAAGGATAAAAACATGCAAATTTAGTCTCATTCGATCTGCAGACTGAAGAAAGGCAGATTTAAGACTTTTGAGACATTTAATACTGCCCTGATTCTGGCATTTCTTTTATTATCTGGTTAAGATAAAAGATATTTGCGTGGTGTTTGGTTATGAAAATGTAAAATCTAACCAAGCTGAATTTGCATGACCCAATCCTGCATTAGACTCAATATAAACGCCATAATGTAATTAATGGCACAGTACATGTAAGTAATGTTTTACTAGATCTTTTGCAACAACATTGTTTATGTTGCATGTCTTGTTAGTCCAGCTGACCTGCCAGCTCCAGTCAGGGACGTCGGCTGCTCCAAAAAGTATTTGTATTTCTTGCGTCCGAGCGGGTGATGCCAGACCGCATCTGGCCTTCTGATTCCACAGCCCTGGACACAAACTCATCTTAGGAACACTGGCATGAACTGATTTCAGCCACACAGAAATAAATGGGGCTTGTATGTACCTTGCAGTGGCGATGGTGTGCAGTGTGCCCCATCGTGCTCCTGTTGCAGACGGCGGAGGTGAGGCTGACCAACAGTTCATCTGGGATGACCTGGCTGCTGACAGGAGGGAGGTGCGTCTTTCTGCTCTCTGCTGGGACTGGAAAATTCAGCTCTGCCACTGAGAAAAACAAAATCAAACTCAAACAAACCAGTGGGTGCGTAACCCATGACATGGCATGGCATGAGGGGATGGTAAGTAATGGGAAATGAGAAAAGTGAAAAGATAAGATAAGATGACCTGAGGTGTTTTTCAAACAAAGTGCAACTATTTATTTGTTTCCCTTAAAAATATGTTATTACCAAAAACAATTACCTATTTACACAATGAAATATTCTAATGGTATTTTAAAAACATTGACATTTAATTAGCCATTAAGCTTTTTGTTTTAAGTTCTTGTCTGGTCTGAAGGGAAAAGTGAGACTTTTAATTATCAGTGCCAGAGTTTGTGGCTGTTGTGTCTATCTAACTTACTGTCTGTGTGAAGTGATGTGTGCTGTGTCAGCATGACGGTATGTCTGCCTAACATTAGCTAAACTTGTGTTTGTTTAGCATCCACCTGCTAGCTGACCGCTGTGATGTTTAGCTAGCCTCCCCACTGACTGCTCAGTGTCGTCACCTCTGGTGTCCACTGTTTGCTCCGGCCTCGATGAACTTGGCGCTGAACTGGCTCTCATGGACGCGGACATCCTGGACTCACAGTGGAGAAGTTACAGTAAGGTTTTGCCGATAAAATTCAGAAACTTTGACAAAGTCATGATGGCGAGAAGGCGGTTTTATCGGCTTAAAAGAGAGAACCGCCTCTTCCACTCTCCACGTAGCTTCACACTTCCTGGTCGCGTTGCCGTGGAAACGCCTGGCGCTTCCCGTGGTTACTTTAACAGAGACACATTTGTATCGATTAGTGTTTTGCAGCTGTTGTTGTTGTTGTTGCTGTTGCTGTTTGTAGGATGTTGTTATTTGTTGTTTCATACGGGCATTCATTTTTAGAACTCCATTCTTTAAATCAATAATTCCATTTCAATAATTAACTCACATTTCTATTTCCTACCCTATTCAGTCCCTTCAACGGATTAAAAATTTGTATCAAGCTGGTTAGATCACATCGTGATTGTAGCAAGCTTTTGTTGTTCGTTTGTTTTGCTAGTTTAAAGGCACGTAGCCATAAAAGTCTACATTTAGCACCTTCAAGTCAAAGTAATGTAAATAAATTATATTAAAGAACTGTTTAAGTATCTAAGTGATGTTGCTGTAAATCCCTCCCATGTGATCCGTCACTGCCCGGCTCTCTCTCTCTCTCTCTCTGTGTGTGTGTGTGTGTGTGTGTGTGTGTGTGTGTGTGTGTGTGTGTGTGTGGGTGGGTGGGTGGGTGGGTGTGTGTGTGTGTGTGTGAGTGTGTGTGGCCTGTTGAACGCCACGCTTTAGTCTTTTTCTGATGGTGCTCCAGCAAGAAGAGAAGTGAGCATCAAGTGGATCTGGAGATGACAGCAGATGCGTCGCAGCGAGCAGAAGCAGAAGCAGAAGCAGACAGATCCGTGTATGACAAGACTTCAACACATCGAGCACGATGATTCCCTGTCCCGATTATGGATCTAATTCGTAGTCTTAATTTTGAATTACTTGCATGCACAATTCTCATCTCATCACTGGCGGTGATAGATGGTAAGTGACCGCTCTTCTCTCTTGGCTTGTGTAATGCTGTAACTGTATCACCATCAGCGTACATATCTGTAGTTAACTAACAATCAGTACTTTGTCTTTGTAGGAGTAGCCTCACGTTACAAAACTGGAGTTATTGTCGCATCCCACTCAAAACGTGCGTGTTTTATTGACTCTTCTTCCCAAAAGTTTCCTTGAACCTTTAAATTAAGCAGAAACACTGTGTGTTTTTTGAATTTGAGTCAAGTTTTTGGCTTGCATTTTAACCAGGCCATGCTTGGAATATCAATTAAGGCTGTGGTGACATCATTGCCTATAGTGATCTCTACACATGGCCTGAAAGATGACAAAAAGAGATCTAACAAAGAGGGGGCAGCATAGTGACCCATGAGGGAGTGGGAGGATGGGGGGGGGGGGGGGGGGGGTGGATAAGTGATGAGGCCAAAAGGGCAAGGCACTATATGTCTCTGTGGCTGTGTCTTATCACCACTGAAACACACAGACAGGAGATGTCAGGTGCCCCACATGTGCCATTCGAGGGCCTCCAGATAGGACCAAACAAAGACCCTCAGAAGTGATTTGCATGTGAAAAAGCCTTACATGCTGAGGGAGGGGATGTGTGGTTGGCTGGAGCTGAGTCTGAATAGACAACAGGCCTGTCTCTCAATCCTCTGAACTCTGCCTCAAAGACCAACGGGTTCAGTAAAGAGCAAATCTTAAAACAGACACCACCTGTCATGGTTTCCCAAAAACTACACAGATAGTCAGAGGGAACTTCTTTCTCTATGATTACAACCTTTTTATTCTAATAAGAATGTGTCTGTGTTTTTGTGGACATATAATATACTTAACACTGCTGCAACATGTACCTTTAATCTGGTCTGAATTTACTGGCTAATCCTTGTTGGAATGAGAGCTAATAAAGGCATATGGTCATAGCATCACCGCTGATACCCATGATCTCCCTCACGGCCGCTGAACACTTGGCCCGTACCTCCAAGTCCAAGTCTAGACATATATAAGCTGCTCCTGGAGAACCCTGCCAACTGTCTATGAAATTGACTGACCTCCACCAATCACAGAAGATTGTTGCCTGAGTTGGTGGAGATGGAGCACCAAGTGTAATTGCACTCTTCTCCATCCTCACTCAGACTGATTGCACTCTTGAGGCATGATTACTGTGTACAATTATCATCTGTGAGGAATATTACTGGGATATATCTCTTGATATCTGTGTGGTTACATTTGTGACCCCGAGCTTCATAATGATGTGGGATCCTTCTTGCACCCATCATGCAAAACACACTTTCAAGTATTGCCACATCCATCCAATATTCATATATACATATTGCTTTCAAGGCTGTTAGAAATGAGGTGCAGTCTTATCATCATCAGTAGATGCAACACTTGTTTGGCTGATTTTGAGGCCTCCTTTTTGTGGCATCATGCCTCAATATCCCCTTATGTAAATTTCATTCCATTGTTCTGTGTGGAGCATGGCGATTTTGAGATTCCTCAGTGGTCGCTACAGGTCTTTGATGCTTTCTTGCATGTGTAAGAGCTGTAGGGGCCAAGTCTCAGGGGAGACATGATATGTGATTTGAGAGTCAGGGAGAGTGAAAAAATAAGCAATGCATCATCACAGGGTTGAGGTTCTCAAGACGTTTGGTTTTAAGGCCTTGCTGAAGCTATTTAACACTTTAAATCTGACCAACTCGTAAGTGCATCTTAGTAAAACCTGCCAAAAATGCTCAAACCCACAGAGGTTCTAAGATATTGAATATACCAAATTGGAAATTGAAAATATGTAGCCAAAATGATCTAATAGCTATTTAGAATACCTCCATTAGATTTAATGATGAAGCCATAAAAATGACATCATGGGTCTGAGTGCTTTACTCAGTATGAAGTAGCTTCAGTGAAGTGTTGGAACCCAGATATAATATTGTCATACTGGGTGGATATTTTTGCATGTGACAGAAACTGAAGGGGAGGTTGAAGGTTTAGAGAAGCTTTCCAAAACCAGTGTAGCTGTTTTTAGAGATCTGAGGAATTACCTGTCATGATTATGGAAAATACCATCCTGCAATTACTGTGCAGAGTTGGTTCAGCCATTACTTCCTCGAACATACAATTTTCAACGAAAGTATAGGCAAATATAGATTTGGAATAGACTTAAATGCCAGCTACTTTATAAAGCTAGGCATAATGAACAAACAAATGTGGACAAGCTAAGTCTGGTGGAGTCTGTATTTAAAGTGAAGTCATAGACTCTTGTTTGAAGTTCAAATCTTGTTGGCTGCTCATTTATTTAGCTCAAACAGTCTCCTAAAACACATTTCTATTTGTATTAACCAGGAAGATATGGTGCATTAGTGCTATTAATGATGACATGAGAGTCTTAAAAGTCCTTATTTTGTGTGATAGAATTTATGTTCAGAAAAAAGTGATGATTAAGTCATGCGCAGTTTGAGAATTATTGCTCGTGTTTGTTGATACTTGGGAAGATGAAGTGCTGATCCTCTAATTAGTATGTAGAGCATGTGTTGACTGAAATGAGACCTCAAGCCAGAGCTGTGGCAGCATGGCATTAATCTCCTGCTGATTAAAACACACCATTAAGTGTAAAGGAGTAAATGCCTGAAATGTTCGGTCGGATGCAGTCTCCATAGAAATAGACTGAATGCTGAAGCCAAGCGGTGGAATTGGTTACCATGGCAGCCAGCCATGATGCCTTGAGAGGTCCTTAAGTTTCAAGCCATTACACTGACAACTGCTAGACGTAGAGTTTTTATCAAAGTTAAATGGAGATAAAAGAGCTTCATGCCAGACGTGATCATGCTAACATGACAATCGAGAGCTCGTCTGCCCACATCGATGGAAACATTTTTTACAAAGTGCAGAGGTAAAGAGAGTCACCTGAGAGATTGTTGGCACTGAATATTTTCTGTAATAGTCACAGATCTTCATGAGGAGTTTGACCAGCTGATGGAGAGCAACTTTTCCAATCTAATACTTGATACTGAGGTAACTGAGGTCACAAATGCACAAATTGTTCTGCTCTGAAACTAAAACCATCAATATATGACAGCCTAAGCACCAAGAACAATGATGGTCTGTGATCTGAATAATTTGATCTGTTCATAGGTGCATCCTCTGGCAGGCTGCCTCCAACAGTGGACCAGTGCTCTCCAAACCCGTGCCAAAACAGGGCCATATGCAGACTCCGCGGGGACGGCTACTCGTGCTTCTGTGTGCCGGGGTTTCAGGGCGCTCACTGTCAGATTGATGTGAATGAGTGCGTCTCACAGCCCTGTAGGAACGGAGCCACCTGCGTGGACGGAGTGGGCAGGTTCTCCTGTCTGTGTGCTCCTGGGTTCACTGGTGAGTGGATGCAACAGTGCTGGGTCTCCCAAGACCATTTTAAGATTAAGATGAGATAAAAATAAAAAGTGAGAGGCCATATCATTTCAATCCTAAAATAACATATTTGTGTTAAGATATGTATGAGATAAAGGGATTCCTAGACAATTTTAATTATTAGAGAAAACTACAGCACTTGCATGTGTAAATATTTAAACCCTTGTTTTGGATGAATTTAAATAGTATGTAAAATGTAGAATGGGGTTATGGCATTTTTGTGTGCTCCATCCAGCCCTTTTAGCCATGGCAGCAGATGGCCTGCTCAGTCAGTCAGTTGGTTCATCACTTTAGTGCAGACTGAAATATCTCCATGAAGTTCACGTTTATGGTTCTGAGTGAAATTCCTCTGCAGCTGCTGGATGGATTGGCATGAAATCTGTTTGTCAAATTCATGTCCCCCTCAGGATGACTAACTGATGGTCTAATGATTGTTATCCTCTGACTTTCCTTCTATTGTCATCATTAGGTGACAACTTCAGCGTGTCCAATACCCGCTACAAATATGTGATGTTTCATTCAATCTCTTATTGGGATATAATGTCTCACCTTTGTTCTAAAATTATGCTCTGCATCATGGACAGATATATTTATTTTTTATTTTATCTCAATTTTCCTTCTCATCATCTTTCTTCCACAGTGCATGAGTATAATAGGTCTTCAGGTCTTCTCAGGTCTTCAGAGACCATTGATATTTTTAAGAGAAGGTTAAAGACTCACCTTTTTAATCAGGCTTTTTAAGTTTTATCATTTATCTTATGTTAATGCCTTTTAGTTTGTTGTTTTATATTTTGTATTATTTTACCATATTTTATTTACTTTATTCACTATCTTATGAACTTTTCTTCTTTTAACTGTTTCATTTATTTTCTAACTCCAGTGTTTCCTCATTGAGATCGTCCACACTGGGAGCTGTGTCTGGTCTGCTGCCAGGGGTGCTGTCCTCGGGTCCCTTCGGCCCGGCTGATAGGGGGGCTCCCTACCTTGGTGTGGGGGTCCGCCGGTCTGTCTGGGTTGGGGGGGCCCGGGTGGCCAGCGCCCCCTGTGCTCACAGTCCATGATGACTCCTCTCAGTGTGGATGGCCCCAAAGGTGGCATTATCCTCAATCCTCAGTGTCCTGCCATGTCTCGTTACTCTTCGTACTACTTGTGGTGAGAGTGTGTGTGTGTGTGTGTGTGTGTGTGTGTGTGTGTGTGTGTGTGTGTGTGTGTGTGTGTGCTTGTAGTTCGGGGTATGTGTTAGTACATTCAAAGGGTGGGAGCTTTGGGTTTTTAATATTGTTCTGTTTTTATTCAAATTGTTTCCTTGTAAAGCACTTTGTGTTGCATTTCATTGTGTATGAAAGGTGCTATATAAATAAAGTTGGATTGATTGATTGATTGAATAATGCTATAGTGTAGGGATACATTTAAAAGATGTGTTGTATACAATTTGTTGTTTTCAGAGCTGCTGAAGCTTTGTTGTGAGATAAAAGAGCCATCCAAACATGATCACAGCCAGTACACATAAGAGCTTTGTTCATTTTTGCCCCCTGCCCTCAGTCTATGTAGCCGGCTCATGCGCCCTCTGACATCTGCGCTGCTTTGATGTTCACAGGGGCCATTTGTGAGGTCCAGATTGATGAGTGTCAATCACAGCCATGTCTCAATGGCGGCAGTTGCCATGACTACGCCGGTGGCTTCACTTGCACCTGCCTGTTTGGTTTCCAAGGACACTGGTGTGAAATCAATGTTGACGAGTGCCAAGAGCAGCCATGCCAAAACGGTGGTCTGTGTATAGATGGGATGAATGAGTAAGTAGCTCAGTTCCATTTGAATTTATAGCTCTAGCAACATAGTTTCATACAGTGTGGATTCCTGATAGATGTCAATGTTCCACCTGTAAACACAGACGGCAGGAAATGATCTCAAATATGTGATGTCTGAATCCTTGATTGTCTCAGCTACTACTGTGACTGCTCTCACACAACCTTCACTGGCAGACACTGTGAGACACCACTGCCACCATGTCACTCTGAACCCTGCTTCAACAGCGCCATCTGTGAGGACAACCAGGGTAACTACACCTGTGAATGCTGGCCAGGTACATCCATGAATGCATCCATAACAATAAACAGATATTTATTATAATAATATTATCATAATAATCTCATCTAATATGATATATATAATAATACATAAGCATCATATAATTTAACATTTCAAACACAGAACTATGTTGCTGAATCTATACAGGAGGTCATATGTACTATCAGTCATGTACATTGTTCCCTTCAGAAACACTGTCTGCTTCCTCATTCCAGGGTTTGAGGGGCATCAGTGTGAGATCGATATCAATGAGTGTGGCAGCAACCCCTGCATGCATGGAGGCCGCTGCATGGAGAGGTCGTGGCAGGCCCTGTATGGCAGCGAGCCTCTGCTGCCTGAACTGTACGACCAGCAGCATGCTGCAGGCTACATCTGCAGCTGTCCTCGAGGAACAACAGGTCATTTATCCTGATCAAGTGGAATTCATTTTGTCTTACCCAGCCTCCAGTGATGGTTATACAGTAGTTTCCAGAACAATCTGCAGTATGTAGGGACTTCACACTGATAAAAATGCCTTCAAAAAGCACTAAAGTTGACTATAACAGTGTGCATAGTCAGATATCCGATCAGGGGAATGAGCAGTTTCTGATCAGAGAAACAGCAGGATGAAAGGGTACATTTAAAAAGGAATGTTTTGATATTACTCCAGATATCTGCTATTATGTACTCTACATATAAAATGCATGTACTGTATATTAACACAATCTTCTCACTCTTATCTTGTGAAGAAGAAAAGGTTCACTGAGTTCTCTCAAATCACAAATCACCATATTCCTAATGGTCCCTACAATGGGGGTGAATAGATGTGTTTGTCGTTCTCAGCTCTTCAATATTTTATGTTTGAATAATTCAGTCCAATTATATAACAAAGCACTGCAACAGAAACATCTTAAATGTTTCCAGAAAAAAGTCACCAGTAACCCAGTGATGATACACAGACTTTACACAGACACAGTTTTTACTTTATTCCCACAATGATAACAAAATAACTTTAAAAGAAAAGTGTAGTGTCGCTTCAACAGACCGAAGTACAGAGAATGCATCGCAGGTTTAATGACTGTAGGAAATATAATATTTTTCTTTGCTCAAGTGAACACAGAAACAAGACAAGCTCCTGTGAGAATGAACAGGCAGAACTAACTGAACTGGCCTCAGACAGGGCAATTAAATAACTCTCCTAATGAGGCCTGGAGTGGGGTTGCTTTGCATTTTTTGCAGCCATGTAGACACGATCCAACAAGGTGTATACAGTGAAATTAACAGATGATACAGATGATGATCAGTCAAAGCAAACTATTGGCCATCAGTCCCAGCATGTCACTGTGAATGTTGCTCCAGTATCAGCACCCGTGACAGCAGTTGTGACAGAAAACAGTTAAGATTTTGGTGAACTGACCCTTAAAAGCACTATCTGTTGTATTTCTTATTTTAGCACTCCAAACGTTAATAGAACATGCCTTAATCACACAACAACATGTAGCAGCTTTAATTTGAGCCTCACTTTAATGCTGTTTCCATCTCACCCCTCTGATGGATGTGTAATGCTTGAGTGAGAAGGATAACTGTCACAATTAATCTATTAAAAATAGCTGAATGAGGAGTTAGATCTTGGAAATTTGGTCTGCAGATCATATAAATAATAACACTCTATATACAGCAATGAAATTAACTTATAACATATTGTTATGCATTAATGTGCAGAGAAACGCTGCATTGTTGTAGGAATGCGACATCAAATTACAGTTTTTGGTTGCAGAAAATGCTAGTTGTCCGGCTTACACAAGATTTGATCTCGCAATGGAGGTAAGACTGTGAGCTGTTGCCTGCTGAGAGTTGTGTTCTAAAAATTGACTCTCTGCCAGTTGCAATGGCACTGACTCAGTAAGGTGGCCAAATAGCATTAGTTTAATCCCCAGGATATGGCTTTGCTGGTCTCCTGACTGGAGCCACTCAGCCCTATGTGTTTGCAGAGAAGTAGGCAAGGAGCAGATATCCCCTGGGATGGCCTGTACACACACAAACTAATATGGTGCAGTTAGACAAGTTCAGGGCGATCTGGGGGGAAAAAGTGACGGCATGATGTGGACACCTGCACCATGGATTTGGGGGATTTTATTTCTTGGAACAGGTAACATTACAAGACATTCTTTTGTACAAATGAATATTTAGTATAAGTATTACATAATAGGTATTTAATTCCTGTGTCTTTTTATCTTTTCTTCTCACAAATATAAAACAAATAAATAACTTAGTGGCTGACTAAAACGCATTGATACTATTGTTACCGTATATTTCTACAGTGTGCTGTGTTGTACTATGTATAGTTGTTGATCCATATCACAAAGTGCCTACTCATTGCAACCGTTTGCAAATTCCAAATGCTGATAGCATCAATAGCATAACGAGTACAAAGGTTTCTGGAGACAAACAAGTGGTAGAGCAATATTAAGAGGATAATACATGGACAAGTAATGGTTGACTGTAGAGAGTAAAACACATCACCAGCACTTTGCATCAGAAGAGGGACATAGTAGTCCACACTGTTTTTTCAAGACACCTTAAAAATGTGAAAACAGGAGGCATGGTACAACTACAGCAAGAGCAGGCGTCGACAGTATATGGAGGATAGTGGGAGAAAAAAACTGGGCACATGTCCAGTGTTTTCCTCACTTGCCATCATTATGTAACTTGCCCACATAATAACCTAGTACAAGTGCTTGAATGTGAATGGTATGTAGTAAACAAACAGCAGCTATCTACTGCTTACAAGACCACTGAACAAGTAATAATGACAATAATTCAGAATAATTTATATCTGCCATCATGTTTTAATGACAGCAGTAAGAGAGTTTAAGAGGGTTTGAGTTGTGTGACTTTTTTGTATTTTTATGCTAACAGGTTCCCTCTGCCAGGAGGTGATAAACCAGTGTGACCCCAGTCCCTGCCAGAATGGGGGCAGGTGTGAGAGCCATGTTGGAGGCTACACTTGCCACTGCCTCAAACAGAGTCATGACGGCTTCCTCTATGGAGGTGTAAACTGTGATGAGAGGCTGGTGGGCTGCGAGGGACATGAATGCCAGAACCACGGTTCCTGTTCTCCTTTCCTGTTGGATGGGACTCATGTTTACACCTGTTCCTGCCCGCCTGGGTACACTGGACCCCTCTGTAAGACCCCCACCACCTTCTCCTTCCAGCGCAGAGGCTACCTGCTGCTGCAGAGCCCCCTGGTGGATACCGAGGTGTCCTGCAACATCACCCTCAGCTTCAAGACTGTTCTGCCCAGAGCGGTGTTGTTCCAGCGGAATAGCCGTGGGCTGCTGCTTAGCCTGGAGCTGGACGAAGGGCAGCTTCGACTCACACTGAGCAGGGAGACCTCTGTTGGGGCTGAAGCAGAAAGGCCAAGCCAGGCCCTGAAGCTTCCACACAATGTCACAGATGGAGAGTGGCATTCTGTAGAGGCTGTGCTTGGAAAGTGGGTGCTCAGTCTGAAACTCTTGGATGATGGTGGGAGCTGTGCAAGCCAGTTGTGCCACAAGGTGGCCCCAGTCCAAAGCACCCTGGCTGGGCTGGCTTCAACTCCTCAGAACACTTTCATTGGAGGAGTGCTTCAAGATTCAAATGACCCTAATGAGGACTCTCCACTTCCGGCATTCATTGGCTGCATGCAGGATGTGTTTGTGGACTGGCAGCTCATTGTCCCTGAGGAATGGCTGAGCGACTCTGCTGTTAATGTGTCCCCGGGCTGCAGCCACAGGGACCGCTGCCTGGACGTGCCTTGCCAAAACAGAGGACAGTGTGTCAACCTGTGGCAGAGCTACCAGTGCCGATGTCCAAGGCCTTACGAGGGGCAGGACTGTGAGGAGGGTATGTTTATAGCTGTGAAGTAATAGGCTTTAATAGGTGGAGGATGCGGATAGTCAAATAGCAGCAACACAGTGTAAGATTTGGGAGAAGGTTCTGGTTATCTAAATCTGCTTGTCCCATCAAATGTAGAAATGAAACATTTGGGATAGCTAAGCACCAAAGGCAGATATGAGCCTCACCAGGGTCTTTAAGCTTAAGATAATCTGATTAATTGAGATTGGAGGATAGCATACCAGGTCATTCTTACCAAATTTCTTAATTGGGAAATTAGATAACACCCTCTGTAGTTGATGTATAACAGAAGTTAAGGGAGTAGAGATGAGACCAATCAAAAGCCACAGTAAGGACAGAGGCAGAGATCCTCTTATCTGACACACTGGATTAAGGATAGAAGGGCTTCTATTTTGGAAATACGCAGAACATGCAAGGAAATATCACAGCATTCAGTAGACTGTTGAGTACTGTGATCAATACGTCAGAAACAAACTGAGAAGTAAAACAAAAATGTTGTCGTTTGAATACTTCGCTCAAGTTTCCCCTGAAAATATTGAACTATTGCAGTTTTCCACTGAGGATATCTATAGCCTCTTGAGTCTATCAAAGCAGATTACTGATCCTGGTGTCTGATGGGGGACTGGCACACACATTTATTCACATGCGCACAAATGCACACACTTGAAAAATGCACACATACGCTCTGAAGCTTTCATAAGGTTTCTGTACGACCTGTCAGACACTGAAAGTCCTCCCTGCTGCTCTGTGTCCTCAGTGTTCTGCCTGCCTTATAGGTGACAGGCCCTCAGTGGAAAGTGCTGACAGTGGACACAGAACATGGAGATCATGAGGGCTGGTGGCTGCTAAATTTTCCTCTTCCTGTGCCTGTAGGACCTCTATAAACTGCTTTAGCTTTTCCCCCAGTTACTTAGTTCTGCAAAAATCTTAATGCCTATTTAATAGTAAATATTAAGTGCTCAGCACACATGAGAAACATAACCTTATTTTATACCCTGTGCTGAAAATAAAAACTGAAAAAATGTTATTAAAGAGAGGCCTGATAGATTTGGGAGTGTTAGCTTCTTTGTACTCAGTGGACATGCAGTCAGCTTCTGGTTGTTGTTCTTCTGCCTTTGTCTTTTCACTGCTGCAAATAAATGACTTTCTCAAACTTATAAAAGGCTTTTGAACCCCAGAAACTAATCCCATAGCTCATGCTGTCCAAGCTGAAACAGTTTGAAGATGTTTTCCTGATGTTGACACCTGGCCACCTCACTTTTCTCCCATCTTTTTTCCCATTTTTATTTACATTTTTGCAGAACATGTGACTGCACGCTTTGGGGACGAGGACTCTCAGAGTTACGCAGCCTTCACTGTCACCGACGATCTGGGTCACAACCTCTCCATCTCCCTCTTCCTGCGTACACGGAGGCACAATGGACTCCTTCTGGCGCTCGCCAACAGCAGCAGCCAGTACCTGCACGTGTGGCTGGAGGATGGCAAGGTCACCGTTCAGCTCAGTAACTTTGAGAGCATGAAGGCAGAGAGCGCAATAAATGATGGGGAAGTCCACTTTGTGAGTGTCAAGATGGTGAAGGATCATCTGGAACTGTATATAGGGGCTCAAAAACAGGGTGATGTGGAAGTGAGGACAGTCAGTGTCCAAGCGGGAGACACTGTGTATGTGGGAGGTCTGTTGGGGAGGAGGACCACTTCAGTGTTTGGTGGATATTTTAAAGGCTGTATCCAGGACCTGAGGATCAATGACAGGAGGCTGCAGTTCTTTGTGCTGGACACCTCAGTGAGATCTTTCCCTCTGGAGCTGATGGAAAATGTGACTGCGGGATGCTCTGGGGACAACGCCTGCAGTGTGAGTTCAATGCGTCTTTACACATTTTATTCTCATTAATGCTTCTTAATCTTTTATTATCACTGTTGACAGTGTCTCTTTAGTAGTGTACCGCATGCAGGACTAGATTAAAACTTAAAATACATCTTAAAATGAGACCTCACTCAGGCCACTCATGAAAGCATTCACAAACAGTACGGTTGTGTCTCAATTGTAGTGCACAGAAATCAGGCAGTATGAATCAACAGATCATTTTCTCACCCTCAGAGGAACCCTTGTCTAAACGGTGGGATGTGCTACTCCATGTGGGATGACTTCACCTGCACCTGCCCTCCCATGACGGCAGGGCGGCGCTGTGAAGAGGTCAGGTGGTGCGAGCTGTCACCGTGCCCCACAGACTCAGAGTGCAGGATGCTGAACCAGGGATATGAATGTAAGTGGTGTATATATTGTTCAGCAGCAGCCTTCAAAGCCTTGAATGTAATCATGAAGTAATGTTACTCGATCATATATAAATCATGTTCTAAAAATGTCATGTAATAATTATAATGTGAAGGGTACACTGACAGTTACATTTAAAGCTTTGATTACATTTTCAACCCATTTTCTTGCGCCTTTGTTCCCATCGTGTTGTTACACTTCCAGTCGCTGTGTGCTAATATCTTACAGCATCAGCGAGGATTTCCTGAAACACTGAGGTCACGTTTCTCATTAGTGGTAAACATTCATAAAAGAGCTTCAATCCAGACATGGATTTGTTTACTTGTTTACTTACCACTATATAACTGAGAGATACAACATACTTGGTTATATATCGGCTTCAGTCTGCCCACACAGTACACTGCCTGTGCTCCGTAAAGCAGGATTGGCCTGAGGCCAGCTTATCCTTTTTTACTGGGATTAGTGATGATTTGACGTACTGCCTGTCTGTGCTGTAAGCCACCCCACATTCAGTGATTAACTCATTGAGAATACCTGCTCCTTACGGTATTTCCACTTAAGGACCTCAGCTAGTTGTCTTAAAGGATTGTAGTGTTATCAAACAGGTAAACGGCACCCTGTCATAACCCCTGTTGAGTTTGACCTCAGTGCTCTTGTACAATCCTTGTACAAACTGACCATCTGACAAAGGACACTGACAAAGTGAGTGTGTAAATGTGTAAACAAATATACACAACAGGTGTTTTCTCTTACCTCCCAGGCTACTCCAATGCAACTTTCCTGGATGACAGCACTGTGCTGTCCTACCGGGGAAATGGCCACATATCCCGCAATCTAACCAACCTCTCCCTAAACCTACGCACACGAAAGCGTAATGCAGCTCTCCTCCACGCCGAGATGGGCTCAGCATTCATCACGCTTTCCATCCAGGATGGTTTCCTCTTCATGGAGCTCCAGAGCACCTCTGAAGCCGACAGAGAGGAGGAGGAAGGTGTGTCCACTGTCAGTCTCAGCAGCAGGAAGAGTGTCAGCGATGGGGAGTGGCACAGCGTCCACCTGTTCATGGTAGCACCATGGGCACGAACCTCCCAGTGGACTCTGGTGCTGGATGAAGAAATAGAGGGAGCCAGCACTTCCAGGAGTCAAGGGGGCAACCTGGACTTCCTCAGGCAGGGGGTGGACATCTTCTTAGGTGGCCTGGCCCCTGATGCTGGGTGGGCCCTGGCTGGATGCCTGGGCACAGTGGAGCTGGGTGGCATCGCCTTGCCTTACCTCAGCTCCTCTGTTGTGAACCTCCCACGCCTGCAGGAGGAGCAGTTCTTCCAGACGTCCCGGCATCCTCCGCTCCTCGGCTGCAGCGGGGCGGCCGTGTGTGAGCCCAACCCCTGCCAGAACGGAGGGAAGTGCCAGGACTTCTTCAACATCTACAACTGCAGCTGTGCCGAGGGCTGGGCCGGGAGACGCTGTGACTTCTTCACCGACACCTGCGCCTCCCGTCCCTGTGTTCACGGCAACTGCAGCGTGACCGGGCTGACCTACGAGTGCACCTGTGAATTTGGCTACGCAGGTGTGGACTGTGATGAGGAGGTGGATATGTGCGACAACCACCTGTGTGCCCATGGAGGCACCTGTCTGCATGGGCCAGACAGGTACGCCTGCCTCTGCCCTGAGAACTACACTGGACCCCTCTGCAAGTAAGTTGAGGTGTTTACTGAATAAACAGACAAGCAGGAAATAGAGCAAAATAGAATCAAATAGAGTAGAATAGTCTCTTTCTAGTGAGTGCAAAAGGCTTGTGGAAAATATAGACCAGCTGCAGAGGAGGAAACAATCCCAGTATAAATATTTCATGCTCTGAAGATGACTTTGCTCTCCTGTGCACAGTTTTGAGAGCTTAGTTAGTTAGTA
The DNA here is from genome assembly GCA_037975065.1 of Chaetodon trifasciatus. NCBI lineage: Eukaryota > Metazoa > Chordata > Actinopteri > Chaetodontiformes > Chaetodontidae > Chaetodon > Chaetodon trifasciatus. The sequence goes on along the minus strand of JBBMOE010000046.1, from coordinate 3,802,131 downwards.
AACACAAAATACACAAGTAAATGCTCCAAATTGCAGAAACAAGGGACCTTGCAAACAACACAGACAAAATCCTTCACTGTAAATGTCTCCGCATCTCTGCCTCTGTTCAGCATTTCAACCACGCCTGCAGCGAGCGTCTCAGAAGCTGCATTTCTATTCTAGTGTCAGCCAGAAAAGGCCTCAGTCTGCTGTGGTGTCTCACTACACACGGCTCTCTGGTTCAGCGCCAGTTTCTTTCCCCTGTCATCTACCGTTTGCCTTGGAGAACCAGCAGGGGAACGCCTCCAACCATTTATCCTGTAAACACACAGCCTCTTGCATTTTGCCTCTTTTGCACAAGGAAAGCCTTTGCAAGTGTCTCGCTAAGCAAGACACCCGACAAGCTGCACATCTCCCTTTACTGGGAACATCTACGCTGCAAAGTTTTCATCAAAATGACTTCTTTTTGTTTGTGTCTCCTGTTTGTGTCTCTTTCTACCCCCTTTCCCCGTCTTTCTTTCTGTTCCTCTCCAGTGAACGCATTGAAGAAATTCCATGGTACATTGTTGTCAGAAAAGTGTAAGTTGCTTTTTTTCCCCCTGTTTCTCAGGTGTTCGCTATTTGTTTCCCGTTAGATATTTGACTCTCAAATGTCATGTACGATGTCTCCTGTTTTTTTTGTTCAACTGCGTGCAACAAAATGCCAAGCAAAGCTAATATTAACGCTCCCTGTGACATTGTTTGTCTGAAAATGAGATACCCACTGCTTCAAATGAGTGACAGCTGTAGTTCAAAATGATTCCTGGCATCTAAATTAAAACTTCACCTGCCAAAACTGTACCAAAAGAAAACAGCCTGGGTTTTTTTAACCATTGAGGGATGGATTTCAGGTTGCCAGCAGATGCTTGACAGTTGGAACAGAGCTGCTGTGCTTCAGGCGAAAACAAGGTTATAGAGGCCAAAGAGAAATGGTTGGCTTTTTCACTCCTGTACATGTGATTTGACGTCCTGCTGGTGAATTGTTGCCAGAAGTCTTTAATCTTATTATCCTGGTCCACTCCTAAGCCTCTTTGTCTCCCCTGTGGTGAGCCGAACAATACAGCCCCTGCCACCTCCTGCTTCCTGCTTTCTGCAGACGTAAAGATGTCAAACCCTGGTGCACATGAGCCGCTCAACACCTCACTACCTGTGATACTACAGCTTTAAGTCCAGCACAAACAACACGTATGTTTACCCTCTTACATGTCTGACTGTCTTCTAGCGGACGGCCTAAGCTGCCTGTGTCTGTGTGCGGTGATGACAACAGAAACTACACCTGCTTCAACGGGGGCAACTGCACCGACCGAGAGCTGTCCTGTGACTGTCCGCCAGGCTTCATTGGACACCGGTAGGAAAGAAAAAGACATGAGCATTATTAGATCAAACCTGTAAATAAGTAAAATGGATCCAGAACATTTGAGTCACACTTTGATGAGCTGATTGGCATCAGCTGCATCAATCATGCTTCACAATAACTGGCTCATTCACCGGCTATCAGCTGACCACTAACGTCCAGTCATATTCATGCAGGTGCAGTGCGGCCATTATATCCTGATACTGTTGTTTGCTGCAGCAGCTTCCTCCACCACCCCAACCTCCTCCATATGAGCTATATAAGATTTAATGTATGTTTATTAAGGGAGGATATTTCTCCCAGCAGAGCTCGAATTCTTCGAGAGCTCCCTGAAAGAGACTTTTCTTAATTTGCCAGAACTTTTTAGCCATTTGCTGTAAGTGGTCACCTCCTTGACACAAGTGTCTCTGAAGGATGTGTGATTGTGTGTCTGCAGGTGTGAGCAGGAGGTGGATGAGTGCAAGTCCAACCCCTGTCTAAATGGAGGCTACTGCCGCAACCTCATCAACAAGTTCGTCTGTGTGTGCGACATGAGCTACGCCGGAGACATATGCCAGACGGACGTAAGCGACATTTACTTTTACGTGGCCGTGCTGCTGTGGCAGAACCTGTTCCAGCTGCTCTCCTACCTCATCCTCAGGCTGGACGATGAGCCAGAAATAGACTGGGGAGGCAACGACTGAATGTGTGTGTGTGTGTGTGTGTGTGTGTGTGTGTGTGTGTGTGTGTGTNTGTGTGTGTGTGTGTGTGTGTGTGTGTGTGTGTGTGTGTGTGTGTGTGTGTGTGTGTATCTGCACTGGTCTGTTTGAGAAAAGTGGGTGCAGGATGGAGTTTGTCAGTGCAGGTGTGTGGGTGATTGATTGATCATAACATGAGGGTTTCCTCTAGTTTGACGTCTGGTTAATGCTACCACAGAGCTTTTTCTGTGCCTTAAATGAGACTGTGGTAATCAGAAGCACCTTATTCAATATAGTTATTTATTTTACTCAATTTACTTTTAAGTAGCTAGAGATCACAGATGCAATAAAACCAGCACAGACAAAATACGGTTTAGGGCTGCAGCTAAAGATCACTTTTGTTATTGAATAATCTGTTGATTATTTGACTAATCGTTTAATTGTGACGAATCATTTCAGCACAAAACTGCATAGGATGGTTTCTAAAGGGTCTAAAGGGAAGGATAGTCTGCGTTCAGTAAAGCACTTTTTGATGCAGCGAAGAACATTATAAAATATGTGTTATTTATAATGTCTCTCATTGAAGATATCCTGTCAGTCTTGTGTGAACTGGATTTTGGGAGCTCCACACGGATGAATGTGTGAACTATCAAAAACAGTGTTGTAGTTACAAAGGCGCCTAGAGGGGCTGGAAGACGACAAGATGTCTCACTTTGTTCTTGACGCGCGTTCAGAGCCCTGTGCTGACTGACTGACTGACTGCTGCGTGTTGTTTTGTAGCGGAGGAGAAGTTTCTGTCTCTAAACCCTCCTGAGTCAGGCAAAAGATATTTTAAGCCTAAATTCTCTGCAGCTCTGCTTGAACAGCACCGATCGGCATTCAGCGTGCTGCTGTGGTCAACGTTTCATGACTGTCTGAGTCATTGCACCTGTGTGTTCCCCGTGGACATGATTGTGTTTTTGTCTGTCTTTTAGTCTTGTTGTGCTCACATCATGCTGGATGATTCATGTATGACCATAACTTCTTGTTTGTCTGTCTTTCCTTCATCATATTCTGTCCTCATGTCCTGTCTTGGTTTAAATCCAATCTGTCTTTGTTGTTGTCAAATAAAAAAAAAAAATCACATCAGCCTTTGTGTGTCTTCTGTCCTCTTTTCATCCCTGTCAACTAATTCTTCTCTTCCATCGCCACATACTTGGTTTCCTTTCCAATTTCTTTCCTCCATTTCCTCCTCTAGACAAACCTCAGCTGAAGGTTAACTGCAGACTTAATCCTTTCATTGATTTCTTAACTGTGCATCGGTGTGTGTTTGTGAGTAAAGGAGCGGTCAGTCAGGTGGCTACCGTGACACCAAACATAGACCCATAATCTCTCCTAACAAGATGTAGTGTGAGTAGTTCCTGGAATAGCCCAAGTTCAGAGACGCATATAGTCATTAACACACAAAGCGAAGGCACAGTGCTGCAATATTTGGACTCCTCACTCTGTGTACTTTTGTGTGCTTTTGATCAGGGGCTAGTTTACATTGTGTTCGCTTGAGGCCTCTTTCCTTTGCCCCTATGCACAAGACAACATTAAATAGGCAAGGTGGATTCATTCTTCCTGTTCATACAGCCAGTGTAAGTGTTGGGGTCACAAAATCTACCTCCATTTATGCAAAAAATGCATTCAAAGTATCTCTGAAGCCTTAATTATACTCTAAAAAGATTCAATAAACCCACTGTTGGTGGAGGGATACTACGAAAGGGGAAATTTTGCACAAAAATGACTAACTTTGTAAGATCTCTGCTTGATTTGTCTAACTTGGACAGCTGAAGTCTCATATTAGCTTTGCATAAGCTTATGAATAGCTTTGTGCTCAGAATGAGGGCTGTTTGCAACACATTACATAGACTGGAAGCACATTAGGAAGGGATCTTTGTTTTAAGACGGACCTGAAAAAGGACAAACCTACTCTTCGATGTTTTTCTGGGTTTGATGTGGAGGAAGGCCTCATCACTGATCGTCAGTGCCTGAGTTCAGGAAAGCTCTTGTGGGCGTAAATCCCTGCAGCCATGTTCCAAAATGTTGTGGAGAGCCTTCTCAGTAGACTGCAATGGTGATGTTCAACAATCACATTTGGGTGTAATGTTCAGCCGTCCACGTACTTCTGGCCATGCCGTCAGTATGCAGTTACACTCCTCTCTCGTGCACCTGCCTCCTCGCTCTCCTCTTGTATTTTTCAAGTCTGTGTGTACTTGTGTGTGCATGTGTGAGTCTGTCCTTTGCGGGCCCAGGTAGCTCTAATGGTGAGGAGAGAGGGGGAGGAAATGGGAAGCAGTTTTTCAGTGTCGGCACTGATGTGGCCATCCTTTGAGAGCGAGAGAAGCAGAGAGGGAGAAATGTGCTTCGCCAGCGAAAAAACAGCATCTGGCGCTGAAGTGCAGTTTCAGCAGAGAGCTGGTGGCATTCACAGAAGTTCAGTCTGCTTCACAGAAACATATGAGGGCAGCTTATCTGGCAGACACACACACACACACACATATACACACAGAGCAGGTTGATAGTGCTGACAGCAGGGAAGCATTGCTGCTGTCTCTGTGTGTAGCTGCTCTGCAGAGGCTTCAGGGTGGCCTTGCTGTGTGCCTTAGAGACTGGTTAGTTAGACATCTCCGTGTCTGTGTGTGTGTAGCAGTCAGTGACTGATGGCGGGTCCTGGCTGCAGGCTGCTCCGGCTCGCTTGTGTCACACTTGCTATGACAGCCAACTGTGCTACAGTGACAGGTAAGCACTTTCCAGGAGTCAACAAAGAACCTGTAGCGAGGGAAAGGAAGTGTAATGTCTAAAGCGCCTAGCATGAGTGCATACGTTATTTTTTGCCTCAGGATATGGATGGTTGTGTTTTTATTAGAATTATGTTTCCATGTTGATTGCTCAGTGTAAAGTTTGCTGACTTCTGAGATTTTTTTGTAGTCTTGTGTAACCTGACAAGTTCAGTAAGAGGCTTTAGTTATGAAGATGGTGTCAGCCAAAATGGAAAGTGTAATGGAGTGATACTTGTGCTGTTGTAGCAGCCGCTCAGAGTGTCACGACTATCACGCCAACCAGAACTACTGATGTAAGTGCATGTGCTGCTCCGTCATCCACTGCTGGTTAATGAACATTAACAATCATTCACCTGCTGCACTGGAGGCTTTGATTCACCTTGATTCACTGGGTTTGGCTTGTGATGTCAAATCTTTGTGTGTGCATGCAGGCTAACTTCTGGTTGGTAGTGAAGCTGCTTGTGTGTGTGTTTGGTGTGTGATGATCAAAGGGCCACAGGGCTGCAAGTTAAAAATGAATTTTAGCAGGTTTCACAAATCATTAAGACGCCTTCAGACACTTCGTGTGAAGCAGCTTTTCTTCCTGCTAGACAAGACTCATGTGTGCGCCTGTGTGAGCTATTTTTGGTGTGTTTCTGGTGGTGTTTGCTGTGTATGTGCTAATGGGATCATCAGGCAGCATCTTGCCTGTGTGTGTGTGTGTGTGATACTCCACAGACGGAGCGTGCTCCATACAGCTCGCGGGTGGCTGCCGTGCTGGCACCATGTCTGGTTGGCTTGGCGGTAGTGGTGATGCTGGGGCTGGCGCTGGCCATAGCCAAACTGCGAGAGAGGCGGCAGACGGAGGGAGGTTTCAGTCCACAGCAACTCGAGGCTCCTGGTGGTCGCAACCCACCTGCTGAGCTGGGAAACACATCCATCAGCACTTTGGCAGCGCGTGTGGAGCGCCTGGTGTAGTGTAAAGCAGTGAGGAGAGGGGAAGTGTGTGTGAGGGTGTGTGACAGACAGAAATAAATTGCATCCTGTGTGAGCGTCTTTAAACCAAAGCATTTCTTTCACATTTCCAGCAAGCACCTGTTAACTGATTCCGTCTCTTCTCCTCCCTCCTTCCAGCTGACCTCTGAGGGTTTGACCTCTGACCTCTTGCTGTCCATCAGTCTGGTGTCCGTTGTCCTGCTGCTGGTCCTCATCCTCTCCTCTGTCGGCCTGGTGGTGGCTCTTAATCGCCGCGCCACCCACGGCACCTACAGTCCCAGCCAGCAGGAGAAGGAGGGATCACGGGTGGAGATGTGGAGCATCACTCAGCCACCGCCCATGGAGCGGCTCATATGAGATGAACTGTGCTTACATGTAGGATGACTATATGTTTTTCTTGTAGCAATGACAGAGCTAATGCTAGAAATACATCAGATAACAGATGTGTAACTATAAGAAGAATATCTTCCTGCATGTAAACACAGTCTTCCCCTCACAGTCCCTCCATTTTAAACTGCAGCTGCCTGTCTTCATTTGCATATGCACGTGGTGGAAGAAGACATCTTCCTGCAGTGTTTTGCACCTGGCTGCACCATCCAGCAGCACCATCCATCTAAATGAAAAGATTTGAGTTCAGAATATAGTGCATCTGTGTGTCTGATCCATATTTTTAGGACTGATGGACCCATGGGAAATAAAAGCAATTGTCTTATGCCTCATGTGAAAGCAAGCAGAATAAGTCACGTTCCTCTTTTAAAAGATAAGCCAGCATCAGTCTTTATTTTTCCTGACTGTCAACAAACTCCATGAAAAGATTTAAACCAACAATATGTTAGTCTGTCTTTCAAAATCTGATTGGTTCCTACTGAAGACATGAATCTTTAAAAGCAGGTCACAAATATAGCAATTCATTTTTAAAAAGTAAATAGTACATTGGTTGGGGACTATTTTCAGATGTGGATTCTTTGGACAGTGGTAGAACTCTATGGCACAGAGGACTGATATATCAGGCTTTGGCTGAGTTCGGTGCTGGTTTTTATCTTTTCATGTTATTTGTTGACAAGAAAAAAAATATAGAACATCACCAGACTCATCATTTAAATTAATATGTATTTATTACAGGAAAATGCCTTCCTTATTCTTTGCGTCCTGTCTATACGCCAAGTGTTGCTGCCAGTATTGATTTATTTCTCATTTTCAGTGAACATTCACACTGGAGTTTTCTACTGTAGCTCCTAACTAGCAGAATAATGTCCTTGCACTAGACTAGTTTTAGTTTCCTCGAGGCTTACTGAACTATCTATAGACTGCAGTCATTTCAAGTGTCCAAACTATAATGAGGATTTTGTTTTTTAAACTGTGAATTTAACTTCTGCCTGTAATTGTTGCCAACTGTACATAGAAAATGTGGTGGCTAATTAAAGTGAATGTATTTGTGTTAATTTATGTTGACAAAATATTGTAACTCTGCTGCATTGGATTAACATTTTTACTTCAGTGTTTGCCAAATCAATAAGGCAATGCACTGACATTTACACACACACACACACTGACACTGTAGAATTCAATAGACCAGCAGTCTCCTTGCATGTGCTGTGTGAACTGTGAACAAACAATATACTGGCTGTGGTTTGTCTGTTAACAGAAAATTTAGTTCCAAAAAATGAGTCCAGGGATGCATAAGCATGAAACAGTATAATTTATTTTCAGTTCACAGTGCATACATTATGTGCAGTTGTACCAAGTTACTCAAAGAGACATTAGGTTACCTCAGTTGTTCAGGACAGTTGTTTTCTCTGCAATGAGAACATGCAAGTGAGCACAAGATCAGAAAGTCAGTAAATGGCATACTGAAGAGTTAATCATTATTACAATGCCCCAAAAAGAAAAAAAGTTGCTAACAGTAACTTGTACAATGTTATCACTGAAGTGAACACACACCTCGAATGTGTGGATACGGGGAGGCGATGTTATAACTGTGTTATATTGAACCTGTGTTCTTGCTCCATAGTACCTCAGTAAAAGCTGCTACATAATCTGTTGCCTCTCACTCACTTTCAATCTGTAATTTCTGGACAATTCTATTTCGCTATTATTACCAGAGTATAAGGTACCCTCAGTTATCACAAGCCTGCAGACATTGAAATGTAAATTCCCTGGCGAGCATTTCTTCATTGTTGTACAACATTAGTGTAAACGGGAACAGAGACACTAAAGCATTTTATATCACCCCTAACAGCAGCTGACAGCTCAAGTATTTCTCCCCACAAACCTCTACGGTTAGATTTACAGTAGCCAGTAACCAAAGTAGAAATGTTTCCTTCTACATAAAATGCAAGGCAGATGACATTTAACTCCACAATACCCAATGCAAGGCAGAATGAGTGTACTGTACGAGATCCAATGTTATTTCCATCATCCTTGATTTGATGGAAGTGCTAAATACTGAAATAAGGTCACAATTTATATTAAAGGTACACATATTCAACATTAGCTAGTTGCTTATTAGCATGCACATCAGTAGCACATAAGTTGTTAATTAGTCATTAAAAAGCACTTATTAATGCCTCACTCACTCTGGAGGTTATTGAGGGTAAGGTTATTAAGATTAAGTCATGTATAGCAACTTCCTTACAATTAATAAACAGTAATTAGGAGGTTATTGAAGGAAAACTCGCCTAGTATTGTAGAATATGGTCATGAGGAACAAGGCGTTACTAAGAAACAATAAGCTAATGGTGAATACATGTACCATTATATAAAGTGTTACCTGAATTGATAGTTAATACCAACAGAATAGACCACATCTGTAAAACTAAACAAAATCATAGTATACAACACATACAGGTACATACATGCAGATACAACAATACGCATTGTACCATGTACAAGCAACCGTCAGTCTCTACTTATTTTGATTTAAAGGTGTCAAATGCTTCTGAATGTCAATGGCTACATGGGACGTTTGTTAATACTCATTTTTTTCTTCCAAAAATAAAATCTAAAACATTCAAATATTAGGTGTCATTTTTCTACACAATACAACACCAATCATATATATAGATATATATATATATGTATATATTATCCATGTAAAATAAACTCAAGCCAGCAAAAATACACGTCTATTCAGTTGAAAATAATTTTTCATCAATACGAAATCAACTAGAGAAACTCCTCTGAGAAACGTTTTTTCAACGCTTAGCTCAGAATGAGTGTTCTTTTTTTTTAAAAAGAAGAGAGAAAACAAAAAAGCAAGAAAAAAGAACAAGTAATCACCTATTAGTACAACCAAAGAAAGTACCTAATTTACAAAAAGTCAAATAACCCAGAGAAATTCAGAGATCCTCTCTTAAATACAGGCAGGAAGATTCCCACCGACCACCACAGCAAAGAGAAACACTGAGTCAGTCCAGCTGGACCGAAGCCGAAGCTCGAAAACAAAACGGCTATAAAAACAAAGCTAGAACCCGAGTTCATTTCAGGTCAGTCTCTAAGGACCAAAACAGGTTTTGTGTCTGTTTATCACATAAATGCCATAATGTTCCTGATTTAAGGTGGTCTGAAAACATTGCATACGTCTCCGTTCTGTAATACTGTACCTTGTTCTGATTATCCTGGGTGGTACTCTCACTGCATAAGGCACACCATGCTCACTATTCTGTCATCAGCAGCCACAGACACACCTCAGCTCACACACACTTAAATAGACTTTGATATTCATTTCTTTATTTAGGGACACACGAGGCTTACTGCCACTACAAACTAATTCCACTGTGATTATTTTTCAAGTAGAATTGTGCATTATGATGTCATTACTCTTAAAGAAAACTGACCTTTTTGACAATTTTAAATATTTGCATAGTAAATATGTTTTTTTTTAAAGTGTTTACAATGAATAAGGCCCGTGCAGAGTTTGTTCTGGAGACTGTTTTTTTCCTCCTTTTTGGAATTACTAAGACTGATTCCTGGGCTTTTAGAAGCACGCCAAAGACTTTATGAGCAAATCGTTAACGCAGAGCAGCACTCAAAAAGTGGAGAAATAGCTGCTATTAAACTGCCACACCGACTGGCGTCTGGCATAAATCATGAGAACAACGAACCATAAATGTAATAATCCCAACACAAGCACATGAAAAAGCTTTCTTCTTTTTTCTGGGTTTGTGGCGGCGCAGAGAACGATGGGAACCCACAATCTGTGGACGCGGGCGCGTCTCTCCACAGGAGAGTCTGTAATAGAAATACTTTAGCTTTGTCTGTACACATTACATCCATGTAGATACTCTCTGAGGAGAACTGTATTGCTTCATTACAGTACAATCATCAACCTCTGCTTTACATTACAGTGTGACTCTCACTGAGAAGGACAGAGGTTGCAGTTCTTCCTGTGAGCACAGACAGGGGGACACAGACAGAAAGAAAGACTGAGCTCTGTGATAAGTCTGGTGATACTGTATATTCCTCTTACCATGAACGGATCAAAAACAAAGAATTCATCCTACTAACAGGTGATCTTTGGCTAAAAATAGTCCCCAACAAATGCACAATTTACTCCTGTTTGATTAACATTTGATAAAAAAAAACTACATTTTATATTTTGCCAACTGAAACTATAGATTTTTTGACATTTTCAGTGGGAACAAATGGGCTTGGGGATGGAAACTCAAGGCTGAAACCCTCGAGAAACGGAGTAGCACATTGTTTCATGGGATTTGTTGACACTCAGAAAACACAGAATATCACCAGCCTTATCCTTCAAGGTTTGCCTCGTCCACTGTAGCTCTGCAACGACTGGCCACCACCGTTAAGGTTGAGAGTGAAAGTTAAGATGTGCTGAGAAGACTAAAAGACAGAAGATTAGGAGGGACAACATGAGGGGAAGAGTGGTAAAGAGGAGAACATGGAGCACTGACACTGGCATTTAAAGATGATCCGCTTGAACATCTGAATGTATTAGCTTCTCTTCAGAGTGACAGAAGTGTCCTCTGAAGAGAGAGGAAAGAGACAAAGAGGTTTCTACATGCACATCTCGTTATCTGGAATGCAATTTAAAACAGCAGCTTAAAGCACATCGTATACATATATATTAAGTACTGTGTTAATCCAGAGAAATACAGTGCTGCTAAAGAACTATTAACTGTTGCATTTAAGATCTGAGAGCCAGATCAGAGGTTTTGATTACAAAGTACCTGTTATGGTATCTACAGATTAAGACACCAGAGTATCAAAAAAACAAATCACATGTCCATTTAAGGCATGGTGATGAGAAAACATTGAACTTACACAGTGTATAATTAGTTTCAAAGGCCCGAGTGGACTCTGTGTCTGGAAAATCCTGCCTCACGTCACTGTTTTGCTCAAATGGTTTTAGTGCCAGGTGGACAAGACGGAGTACAGTTTGTGTGAAATGTCTGGAACACAGTGAGTAAAAGATTGACATGATGATGTGTTGAGGAGATGTCATCCCTTCTCAATCCTGAAAAAGACTTTTCTAAAGTCTTTTAAGTGAAGACAGAAAATTCCTCCATCATTACATTTTACCCAAAGTAAAATTCGTGGGTCTTTTTTTCAGGTATTACATTTCGAATATGTTACAAGGTGAAAAATATGTGTTATCCACAAGTTTAGACGATGACAGACAGAAATACTACAATGAGCAGTGAGCACACTGCAAAACTCTCCTTCTTATCAGGTCTTTTCAGTTTGTAATTGAGTTTCTAAAGTTGGATTTTCGTAAAAGAAGTGGAAAATCTCAATGCTAAGCTGTACGGGTTGAAATAATCTTACTACATGGGTAGATTTTGTAGTTGATTTGAAGTTTTTAGGGCTCTATCTTAGAGGATGTCTTTAAAGGATGGAGAGTTCTGCAGTGCACCAGTTCGCCTCTTCCTGTTTCCTGCTGTCTCTCTCCCTGTTTCCCTGTATGACATCATTTGTTCGTATCTGTTCCTGATAGCTCAGTGTTGAGATAAAAAAGGTCAGACCAATCAAGTCCTCTGAGACTGCAGTTAATGGTAACAGAAGAATTAAAGTGAACAGATTTCAGTAGAGCCCATGGCATTTTACAGACCCTGAGTCTGTGACGTCCCTATGACTCGTCTGTGGCTTTGCCGTGGACCTGCTGGTGACCGTTGTTGCAGTGAACCTGTGACAGCTGCAGGCTGGTGTGGAGGACTGAGCCGAGGCAACACATGGACTCAATCTCCTCAAGGAGGCCTTGATCTTGCACCACAGCTCCCCCAGAGCCTTTTCCCTGACCCAGACACAGGCCGAGGCCCAGGATCCCCTCCTTGGACACCTCTTTCTCCCACGGCACCTGCATAGCTGACTGCCTGTTCCTCGACGGGTTCGCCTGAACCTCCTGGTGGCCCTTGCTACCCTGCCTCTGGAGGGCCTTTTCCTGGTAGTGCCTCACTGTCTCCTTGGACAGCACCTTCCTCCTCAGAATGCTAGTGGAGGCAGTCTGGTTCTGGGCCTGAGGAGGCTCTGTGCTGGCTTGGGGATCTGAGATGGTCCGAAACCGGCCCGCAGGAACAGGAGAATAGTCCACTGAAGAACTGCAGGTGTGAGTGTGAGATGGCGGCGTAAGTGGAACTCTAGGGGACGTGGAGGGCGAGTAGGAGAAGCGGTCTCCTGGTTGTCGCCCTGGAGGTAGAGGGTGAGGGTCAGAGTTGGGGGGATGTGACTTGGAGACGTCAGCGTTCTTGGCTGGAGCTGCAGCTGTGGTGATGGGTGCTGCAGGAGCTGTCGCCGGGTTCTTGGACACCTTCAGGCTGCTCTTGTTGGGCTGTCTGCGTGGGGACGGGGGAAGGTGTTTCCCGTGGACCGCGCTGTCATCCTGGCCCATGTTCCAGCCGCCCTGATCCCCGCCTCCACCACAGCCACTCTCATCTGCAGGTTTAGATTCACTGGAAGTTGTGGGCTTGCTCTGGAGCAGAAGAAACAAGGAAATAGAATAAAACATGCAACTTTATGATGAGAACAATATCTGCCCTCCTGAAGCCTGTTGCACTTTACTAATTTTCAGTTATGAGGCCGTTTGAAGCTCTTAGTTTCAGTAAGATGAACTTAAACCTCACAGATGTAACTGATTAGCATTTCAGCACACACTTTTTCTAGAGGAACCTAAACTCTACATGTAAATTATCTATAAAACCTGAAGGCAACTATTGCATCATTCTCTAATACCTCTAGTCAAAAAGAAAACATGTAATTACATCCATATTTGAAGCTAATAAGAGACACTGAGAAGCAGATAAACTGTAATGAGAGTATCTGTACCACAAAACACAAACTCTCTCTGTTCTCTCTGCCCTCCTTCCATAAGTCCTGAACCTGTAAATAATTAAAGCCCTTCTCATAATGTCGCTGTCTTTCGTACCGGGGCCTTGTAGTCTAAATCTTCCATGGACCTGAAGAAGTCCAGGCTCTTGGCAGCGCTGAGTTTGCCTTGCTCCACTGTTGTGGTGTTCAGAGAGTCCAGGATTTCCTCCAGCAGGTTCATCTGGCCTGATTGGGAGTCAATGTCCAGTTCAAGTGAGTAGGAATCATCGCTGTCCTCGGTGTAAGAAGGGACATCCCCGCTGTCCTCTGAGGAGATCCTGCAGAGAGTTAAACAGTGTTTCATGTACTGTACTGCGTTTCTATTGTGGGAATTAAAAAAAAGTAACATTTAACATATATCATGCATTACTGTGAATATCACAGTGATAACGTATAAGTCACAGTGACTATGACTGACATTTCCGTCAAGTAATGCTGTGACTCAACATGTCCACTTGGGGGCAGTATTATCATGAGTAAAAAAATTGCTTGAAGAGGCAACTTCTTCTTAATTAAAAGAATCAGACAGCCAGCAAAAGTTCTCATATCTTAACACATGACACATATTCTTGGAACCACATGAAAATGTCTTTATTGACAAAATGAGGAATCAGGTCATAAAAGAACAAGTACATACTTGCTTGCGCTGTCCAGCTCATCATCATCGAGCCCGTATCCCAGATCTCGAGGGCCCATGCTCATGGGAGACTTGTTGAAGTTATGCTGTTAATGAGAAAACAGCAAGTGGATGTAATTAGATGCAATAGGTAACATGATAAAAACAATAAAAGTGGACACGGGGGTTCTCTCTAAACATGGAGTCTAGGCAGAATATAATGTTCTGCTGAGGTGCAGCTTTTCAGAAAACGACGACTGAGAGCATGATGGAGAAAAGATGCAGGCCTGTGTCTGGTGGGTCCCCATAAGACTGGAGTACTGGCTTGTTTTAATGAGCCTGGACCCTTAGGGTTGAGACTAAATTTGTCAAATTTGGGTCTAGGGATAAAAATCTTTAAGATCCCCTGCAGTGTTTCATCAAACCCAGCATTATATATGAACTACAAGCTACTCATGCACTGTGAGTTAAGACATGGGGACCTACATGAATCATTTGCATTGCGCGCTCCAGTGCACGTGATTGTGTTTGTCATTGAGTGTTGAGTGATCAGTGTGTACTGTAGTTGTCTGACACAGTGGGTTTAATAAGCCACCTGTGTACCATATTTAATGGGCGGGTTAAAGAAGAGACAGAAGCTTCACAGAGCAGGGCAGGACTCTCCCCATGGGAGCCCAAAATCTGCCCCAGGCCACTTATTAACATGCCTTCCACTACGACGCACATGTTCCTCTCTCACTTCATGTGCATGTTCGCTTATGTTAACACGATGCCACTTTCCAATGTACCCTCTTTGTATTTTGTCTATTTACCTTCTCACACATTGCTGCGCACCGTCTTTGTTTATTTTTGTTAAAATATCAAATTGTCCTTCATTCTCTGTTTTTTGTACACACACAAGCACTCATGGGGTACGGTTAACATGCTAGCACTGCTAATAACTGTTGTGTGTTAGCATTAGGGGGCAGTGCAACGTTTTCACTGTTTTTTTTGTTTTTGTTGTCTTTTACACCACCTTAGCTCCAACTCTCTAATTTCTCTGCACTGAGAAAAAGGTCCTTTAAATTCTAAAGATGAGCAGAGTATGGGGGGTGTTTAAGAAGTGAAGAGAGTAGTTTCTGTGGTTGTTATAAAAGGAAAATCAGAGACACAAAGGTGAAGAACAGTAAGAAACACTAATGATGAAAGGCAAAAAAAAAAAACATAACACAAGACCAAAAGAAGGAAGGAGGATGTGAGTGAATGAAAAAAGGAAGGAAGGAAATACTAAGAGGCGAGAAAAGATTCCTCAAAGCCCCAAAGAATGATGGGAATTGGGGGGGAGGGGGGTCCGTACTGGAACAATGAACCAAGCCGTTCTTGATTAGTGGACGCAGTGCCAGCCAGACAGGCGGAATGTAACGTGTGGCTGGCCTGGCCTCATTTAGGGCCTGTGTTCGGCCAGGGAAGTCACACACTCACATATACACACTCGGTCACATACGCACCCTATTACAAAAAAACACAAAGAGTTAAAGTGCCATTTTCTCCATAAAAGTCAGCGGAGGAGATGTGTGCAGTAGCCACTTAAGCCTCTCAGCCATCGGGCTAAACACGAACACATGTGGTGGCACTGCTGATTGGCCAAGCCTCTCCCCTTCCATGGTAGCTTGGAGCTATAATGAAAGAGATTTCAGAGGGGCTCAGGCCTGGGATCCCTAAACAGCCTTTAATGGATTCCTGTGTCAGGGCAGTAAATCTGGGGCCAGGCCAACATGCCAGCCAGCCACAGCGGGCCGGCAGAGCGGAGATGCACCTGTGAGACACTTGGGGAGGGTGAGTTTCAGACAGAAACCCACAAATGCTACAAACATGCGCTGTATGTTCATAGTGCGCAGAGTTATTTAGACCGTGCATTTGTGAAAGAGGGCTGCGTTTAGGGGAACGGGGCCTCTCTCTGCGTCTAGGTGTTTATTAAAGCAAGGTGAACCCAAACACAACCAGACACAGGTCATGAAGCCTGGCCCTCTGATCTCTGTTACAGCTTTGGTGCCGTCTACGAAAGGAAGTTCCATAGGGAGCAGTAAATGGATGGTACCTCACTTCACGGCTTTATCAATTTGTCATTCCCTCTCTTCACTGTGACCCTTTAGTGCAGCAGTTAAGATGAAACTATTTACAACAACCGAGCATTTTACGATAGAAGTGCCAAATTTGGCGCAGGAGTGGGTTTATCACAGTCTTTTATGACAGCCGACACATTGCATTCATTTTACAGGTAATGTGAGATACAAAGTGTGCTTTCCTTAGTTACTCAAACATAATATTCTCAAAAACTACCAAAACCAACAATAGCAGTTAAATCCAAGATCTAAAATTAGACAGCCTGTGTGTCAATGTAAAAAACAACAACAAAAATATACTCCTCAAATTTAGACATTCACAACGAGATATTCTCAATGCGTGCTGAAGCTGTGACAGCTCTCCGCCGCCATCCCGTACCTCCCCGGGCCTGACAGGACAGTGGAAAGCACAAAATAGCAGAACAACAGATTACCATCCTGCTCCTTCATTAGCTTCTCGCTGTCGGCTAATGGGAAGCTGAAAGGTGAAAATGAAAAAGTGCCTTCCTGTCTCCCATTTTCTCCCTCCATCACTCTGCTGTCACAGGCACATGTCACAGTTTGTCTGTCTGGCTCTCGCTTGCCTTCCTCTCCACCACATCGCCACAAGTGAGACTCTACAGAACGTGGCAAGCGACACAGTCAGGAGGAGACAGAGCAGAGGAACATGAGTCATGAAAATAATAAAGACGGTCAGGCCATTTCAGTGAAACTACTGTCGGTTAATCCAGTCTTTTGGAAGAGGGAGAAAATCCTCTTGTGCTCCTTAAATCAAGGATAAGATTTGACATCTGAGCCTCTCTTGTTCAGGGTACACACTTAGCTGACTTAACTTACTCGGGAGGGAAACACTTCTTAATTATTTTTATGTTACTTTATAATTATTTGCTTTGATCCGAGTTCCAGAGTACCTGGCGAAAGAAGTAAAAGAATCCCGATTTCTCAGATTTCAGCTTCAGACACTAAAAGCAGCACATCCACTCCTGTCCACAGCATCATCATTAACAAGCCTTTACAGTCGTGGATTGTGAGCAAATGAGGGTAGAATTGTAAAGATGACTAACTTATCCTTTCCGCTGACCCTGTATACCATGGGATTCCAAATGTATTAAGCAAAGGTATGAAAGGAGCCTAAAAAAAAAGAAACATCTACAGATTTGATAGAACAAATTACATTTCATTTCTGCGGTTATGAGGGGAAAATAGTCATCACCATCCATTTTAGTTGCTGCATTTGGAGAAACAAACTTTCCCCTCCTCTTCCCTTCCTTCCCTGCATGACCGGTTATGCGGAACAACTATGCCTCTCTGTGACAGGGCCAAACGCTAGCGGACTTTAATAGCCAGTCTTACATTATACATTTCATATGGTATTTCTGAGTGGGCACTGATCTCACAGCTTGGCAGTGTATGTAAAGAAATGCCGGTAAAATGCAAACAAACCTTGGGGAGAGGCAGAGCCGCTGCAGAAGTACGGCCAAGTCTGTGTCTGCCTGTTTAAGAGCTGCTCACTCGAAAGGGGGGGTGGGGAGGGTGGGGGGGACAGCGTTTGAGGCAAGATCCACTACTCGTCTGTCCAACTGGCTGTTGCTGAAAGTCCGCTTCCCTTTCGTTTAAAACAGGAGCCATATAAAAGAAGGAAAATGTGCATTATGCTCATTCTGTTACACTAAGCTAAACTCATCCAGTAAAATCACCAGGTGTCTTTCTGTGGATGGGCGCAGTGCAGTACTTTGTGGGTGCCAGGAGATGGCACTTTGGTTTCAGCAAGGAAGCCAGCTGGGTCTCTGAAGTGGGGAGAAACTAAGTGGAGACTACAAACGCACTCAAATAACCATGTAAACACATACACGCACACACACACACAGCTATGGACAGAGCCACTGCACTTAAAGTTCATTGTAATGCATCTTAACTCTTTATCTAACAATATTTACCTGCAATATTAATCTTACAATGAGTACTTTGAGCATATTTGAGCTATTTTCCGTTCACAATTACATCAAAACTTTAATTATTATGAATTATAACACACACGCACAGTATGCTCTATAATCTACACTACATGAATATGCTTTAAAATAAGTTATTAGCTATTCAGTTTACCCAGAAAGTCTTGCCTTAGCATATTGTTCATATTATAGCATTTTCAATCATGTACTCAACACAATGCACACATACGTAATGGTTTATGAGCAATACTTCACATTAAGTGTTGCTGTATTAAAAATACAGTATTAGTAGAAGCATGTTTGAGCTCGGAGACATATGATCGTCCTTCATCCTGAAATCATAACCACTCAAATGTACACTCTCCCCTGTTATCACACACACACACTTCACAAGCCATGTGTACAGTGTACATATGTGTCCACTGGCCATGAACACATGAGCTGTCCCCCACTGATGGAGCATACAAACACATCCACCCATGCAAAGATACATGCACGCACATGCACACACACACACACTGCAGAACCCATGTGACTTTGTTCCTGCTCTACATCTTTGTTAGCCCCCTGTTTCCCCTCCACCCTGAGCTGTGTGGTGTTTTCCGGGCTGGCATCTCTCCTGCCTCACCAGGTGAAGAGTCCAGAGCCTGGGGCTGAGCCCGGCCACAAGCCTGCTGGCTGTCATTGTCCATAACACTGTCCCAACCTCTACTCTCCTCTGCTCTCTTAACAGCTGTCATTCTGTTATCTCCAACCTGAGGGAAACTGCTAAATGCATGCATGTTTGTGTAGATACAGTACACACTCAACGACATACACATGGACAAAACGGCTGAGGTACAGACATACTTTCTATTAGCAGATGCTTACAGCAAAATACCACATAAAACACGCACACTCACGCACACACACATACACACACAGAGCAGATACACAAAATCTTAAACAGACTCTCAAAAACAGACGTGGCATTCACACACAAAACCATACAGGAGCCAGAACAATGGCTGTTGTTTGTTGAATCAGACAAGAAGTCAGCAGTCCAACGCAGTCTTGTTTTTGTCAAACGAAAGGATTACTCCTACATTCTTAATCAACAGGCTCACCAAACACAACAAATCACCCACATCGCCAGATACAGCTGAAACATGTACGCAAATGACAGCAGAACCTTCCCTTTGCTGCACGTGTTGGCTGATCAAATGGAATATGAATTTCATAACTCTGATTATTTTGCTATGATTAATTAAAAGGAGCTACTCCAGGATCATTCATTTCGTTTTCAAGGACAGACATAGAGGGGTTTGCAAAAGAAAACGCTGAATGATAAAAATGCATCAGGCTTTTTCTCTCAGACAGGACGGATGGAATGTCTTTAATCAGATTGCATTTTTAGAGCGTTGGATGGCAACGTGTTTCTGAATTCATGAGGCAGGTGAATGAGCCTTTGTTGGTCACTTGGTCAGAGGTATGGACATGTGGAAAGGATGCAGGGAGTAGGCTTTGGAGTATATATATTGTAGCTAAGGACACAATGCAAAAGATTTGGTGTATGTCGCACCAAGTCTTTCAGGAAAATCCACATAAATATCTTTTGATTATTGTAAATGAAGCCAGGTAACAGTTTCCTTTCATTTTCTATTGATGAATGTTGCTCAATCAGCAGGACCATTGCACTAGCTTCAAAATACACCCAGCCGCCAGTTTATCAGATACACAACAGCAGCTAAGACTACTGCAGTGTAATTTCTGAAGGTTTTTTTTGTGGTGCTGTGTTGAACTCTATTGCTTTACACTGAGATGTATTGAGAGTTGTGGATTGTGTGGACAAAGACGGGACAAGTGGGACGTGTTCCAAAGAACGAAGAGGAAAGAGAGCACTGCTATAGGTGTCTGTGTGCGGGCATGAACGGTGGGGGAGGTATACAGGTATGTTTTTTATTTTTATTTTTTCATTCTACTTAACCTTTATTTAACCAGGTTAGTCCCCCTGAGAATAATTCTGCATGCAAAGAACACCTGGTCAAGACCGTTGTGGGCAGCGTGCAGTATCAAGACTTCATAGGAAGCAATGTAAGAAAAATAAAAATAAGAAAACATAAAAGAAAATATGTAGACAGGTGAGATATGGAGAGATAAGATGAGCAGGAACAAAAGGTATGTTTTCTTACAAATATTCTTTTGAACTGCAACTGATATGTAAATACAGTGTGCTTTAAAGAGTCAGGTGGAAGTAACCGGCTAGCATCGAGTGTGGCCACCTAAGAGGAAAAATTCCACGAGAAACCTAAAAAGAGTCTGTATTTCATTATGTACTTGCCAAATGATTTCCCCTTGGTATCTCACAAACAGAAAAACATTCTTACTGAACTGAACATGAAAAAACTTTTTGTGTAAGAATTTCTTTTTACAGCTTCCATTTTGAGTTTCTAAGTAACGTCCTTTAATATGAGCATATGAAGACATAAGCTAATGTGACTGTGGCGAAAAACAACAAAACACTGGAAAGATTTCCAGCACAATCTCCCTCTAAATTTTCTTGAGTTTCAATCTTTCAGGGGTTACTGCACACTGAGAGGCCATAAATAATCAAGGCTTTCTTGGCTTCTCAGTTTTCAGTCTTAGTTTCAGACGTCTTTAATGTGTGGGACTCTGGGTCATACAGTATTATACCTGGGTTGTGTCAAGGAGGTCAGCGTGCACAGAGAAGAATGGGAAGAGCATTGTGGATAATATATAAACACAAACACATAAACCCTTTGCTGTGGGACATGCTACCCTGTGTCCTGTGTGTCCCTCCTCCAGTGGTCTCCAGGGACCCGTTACTGTGGCAATGAACACGCCTCAATGGCAGGGACAGGGGTGTAAGCATGTGTGTATCCTGACTACGGTGTGTGCGCGTTTGCGGATGTGTACGCACATCAATTGCATGTTAACTGTTAATCCGTGTGTGTGTGTGTCGGGTTGGCCTCGTCTTTGTATGTGTGCACTAGCTGGGGGGGAGGGCGTCCGAGGAGGCCTTTAGAAAAACCCTAATTGCCGTTCCTCTCCTCTCCCCGGCCGTCACACCTTCCTCTGCGCTAAGACTTTCCAGCCTCATCACACACACAGGAAACACAACGCTAATTAGAGACAGCACAGCCTCTCCTAATCACGCTCTTGCATGACTGTTACCAAAATGCAAGTGTGTGCATTGCAGGCATGTTTTATTTTGTGTGTGTGTTTCTTCAGACACAATTTGGAGTCCACTTGCCTCTATTCGTTTAGCATTAAGAGGTGGAAAAGCTCCAGCTGAGAGTACAGAGGTATAGATATGAGGTGGGAGATATAACTAACCCCGAGGCTGTGTGCATGTGTTTAATACCGTACATAAGTGTGATATTTTAATTACATGAAACTAAACTTCCTGCGCCAAAAAAATATGCATGTACATTTTCATTGACACTATACGAGTGTGTCTTAGAATTTTCTAACTCTCGATAAATTTATTGATGAATGTGTGTTTTGTGAGTGTGCATGTGCTTGCGCATTGTATGCCAGCTCTGCACACAACAAAGAAAAAAAAAAAAGTGCCATCCACTTATGGTGCACAAGCAAATTCTTCAGAGGAAATGCTGACCAGCAGATGAGCTGCTTCTACTGTCCATGCTGTTCGGAGAAAAATACCGAATGTACAACATGAGTGCGTTGAAAGAAAAAAAAAATGCTTATCATTACATCTGGCATCTTGACAAACTACGGTGCTTCCAAGAGCTGTTACGAGAGAGAGAGAGTGAGGGGAGAAAGAGAGAGAGGCAAGGGTGGGAATAGGAGAGAAAGATGAGGGGATGGAGAGAGGAAGAGAGGAAGAAATGAGGACAAAAAGTGGACGGACAGAGTGCTGAAATGGACGACTGAATCCATGTGGGTCAAGTGAAACTGAGTTCTGCCATGATCAGTCAGTGTGCATGTAGTTAACTCATTCACTGATGTGCATCTGTGTGTGCGTGTATGTCGGTGTCATACCCGTCTCATCTTCTGCAGTCTCCTTGGAGACAGGCTCTTGGTGCTGGTGGGAGACCCTGCACAGACTGTCATCCCCTCTTCTTCTTCTTCCTGAGAGAGAAACCATGAATGTAAATCTGACGATCATGTGTAGAAGTTAACTAAACTGAATAAAATACGCACTGGTTGGAGAATGACACACGTTTGTGTTCACAAACCATCCAATGTCTCTCTCCTTCATTTCAGTTCATCTATTTCACATAAAAGGAGAGATTACTGAACTAAAGCAAAGGCGCTCTTTGTCCAGTTTACTTTTCTCAGTGACATTTTTAAAAGTTAAAGTCTAGTGATACTGTTTTTTTATCTTACTACCAAAAAAAACCCATGAAATGATTTATTGATCCTACCGACAAGAATAGTGTATCTAAAGCCTGATGCTGTTTATTCAGTGAGCCACACTGCTGCACTTGGTGGCATATTCCTTCATTATGGCCTACAAAGGCACTGCAGTTTACCAGAGTCAATCCCACACACACCATCCTGTTACTGTAAACACTCCAAAACCAAACCAAACCCTCTTGTGTTTGAGCAACATTTGCTGAAAACTGCAGCGGCCAGCTGTTGACAAAGAGGTGAACCTCACATCTTTGTTTGTGAAGGACAGAGCCTTTCCAGGATGCCCCTTTCATACCCAATCATGATACTCTCACCTGTTACCAATGAACCTGTTTACCTGTGGAATGTTCCAAACAGGTACATTTTCAGTAGAAAGGAAAAGGTTTGAGTCTCATGGACATGACACTGAGGTTGGAAAGCCCTGAGAGAAGAACTGAGGTACTGCTGTTTTTTTCGTCTTTTTATGGGATTGTTTCGCAATTAGAGATACACAGAATATACACAAGGTAACCACATCTGACATGCTTGTGCATTGAGGTCTGTGGCTGCAAGACACATAAATACAATGCAGATTAAGAGTGATCCTGAGAAACTTCAATTAATCCATTTGTGCATTTGTAAATTCATTTATGAGCACACATGAAATCTGTTTAACTTCAAAATTAAACAGATTTCAACACCTCTGTTGCCTCCACTCTGTGAGTGTGTGTGCGCATACACATGGCAGAGCATTGCGTACTCCTCTTGTTCATCATCAGTGCCCTCTCTCCTCAGTTTCCCACTGACAGATCAAACTGCTATTGCCTTATCAAATCCATCAGGCTTATGGAAACATACACCTCGTTACATTAGCTTTGAGGAAATCACAGACTCACTGATGAAATATGCAGACAATAAAAGAGAAAGAGGGTCCGGGGCTCGGATGACATGACAGGCCATAGCCAGAGGGGCGTTGGTTAAAAATGTACAGCCCTGAACAAAGCGCTAAGCAAGCTTCAACAGTCATTAAAGGCCTCTGCGTCAGAATCACACTCTCCATGTAAAGCAGCCTTCCTGTCTGTTTCTATGAGGGGTGTGTGTGTCTATCTCTGTGCCTCAGAACAGAATTATGCACGCAAGTGTGTGTACGCATGCTGCTACGAGTGTGCACATGTGTCAGAGGTGTGAAGGTCCGTGCTGCTTACCCTTGCTTTAAGTCTGCCCTTAATGTCCCGGATGCCCCTCTTGGCATGACTCTTGGCCTAGGGAAGAAAAACAACACACACACACACACACACACACACACACACACACACACACACACANACACACACACACACACACACACACACACACACACACACACACACACACACACACACAGATTACTAATCAAAACATGTTGCATTAACATTCTGCTCTGGTTTCATGTAACATCAAGAAATGCTTTGATCCCTGTGGCAAAAACACGGAGACAAAAGGCTGGATAAGAGAAGCCTCGCACACTAACAGGAGGCGATAACATGAAAGGGCACCCTGACCACCTATTGTACAGAACATAACGACGTGGTGCTGCTCATCAAACATGGACTCGTCAGTGCTCCTATTCCTTCCACCACCAATTCCAAAACACACAAGTTTTTAAACTAATCTGCTGTGCCTTCCACAGACTGATTCATTTTCACAAAATAACCTGCAAGAGGTCTACTTCAGTGGCATTTTCACAACGTGGCATTTCAATATTGAAGAAAACATTAAGCTTCACTGCGGCTTTGCAGAAGAGCGTACCTTTGTCACAGCTGTGTTGAAGAGCGCTCCTCCTCTCTGTAACAGACACAGAAAACGATTAGTCAGCTGCTTCCACACATACACTCCACACACATTTATTTTTGATATTAAATATTCATATACGCACACGTGCACATCTATGCAATAATATAATGTTTATCTACTTTTACTGCAATCATAAAGTGATCATATCATTGAGCACAAGCTCATATAAAACAGACATTTTTCATACTGTGATAGTGTCCTTATTAATAAACTTATAATTATTTTTACCATATCACCCATATCACAGTAGCTGACTTATTCTCAATATCAAAATATCAGCGAAACTCCCTCTGCAGCTGTAAATCGTACTGTAATACAACGTCAGTATATCAGCGGTGACACTAGATAAGGTATCATATTGCTGAGCCATGATAAACTGCATGATTCACAGCATTCAGGAGGCTTTTATTTAGAAGCAGCCTAAAAGTGATGGAAGGGACTGCGTGTGATTGATTTCTGCTTTGAGTTCTGCAGACTGACATTATGGCACCCAATAGCTCTCTGTGCGTGTCTTCTTTTCTCTCTCCGAGGTTGCTGCATCTCTTGTTTGGCGTCTCACTCTGTTTCTCTGTTTGGTCTTTCGAGTAAGCACAAAGCGTTGGCTAAATGGCTAAACCAAGTAAATGGCAGACGGCGTTTCAGAAGTCGGCAGAGGGAGAGGAGGAGAGGGGCCGAGGTGAAGGCCCCTCTTATAGATCCCTGTCAGTCAGGAAATGTGAACTTTAACAAACCTTTGAAGAGCACTCTAGAGAACTAATTCAGCCTTAGCTGACGGCATGAGGAGAGAGGGAGGGTGAGGAAGAGATACTCAGCGAAGAAGGGGGGGGGGGGGCAGGGAGA